>PVKB01000289.1:0-560505 GCA_004027205.1 Ctenodactylus gundi
TTGGGCAAGTCCTTGCTCCCTTTGGGCATCTCTGGCTACCTGCTCTAGGATGACAAACAATACTTATGACTAGCTGCCCCCAGCTCTTCTATCTCCTGCAATTACGTTTGTGTCCACCAAGAGTCTGATATCATTGTTGCCAGTTGTGTCAGTGTAATTTCAAAATGTATAAAATTTTAACATGAAAATAGGAAGAGCCCCTTTTGTTCCAATGACAAGTGAGTTAAAAGCTGTGGAAACGTGATGAAGGTGTTAGGTGTTGATGTATTCAATGTGGGTGAAAGACTGGAAAAAACAGGCACTCTAGACTACCAGTTTGCAACAACTTTATACCAAACTAAAGACATGGAGTTTTGGGATGTACCAAGGTGAATCTGGGATGCCAGTTTTCCTGAGGGCCAGCTCGTAGCTATGCTTTCACAGGTACTTATTTTCAATTCAATAGTTTTTAATTTCCCACACTTCTGCTAACTTCCCCATGGGTAGATGGCAGCTTTACTTCTGATGGTCCTTCTGTGGAAGGTGCTGTCCTTTGGGATCCCCTCTTTTACATTTGAAGTCCTTAACTTCCAAATTGAGCAGCGCCCAATGTTATACGTTGGCTTTTTGTGTGTGTGTGTGTGTGTGTGTTGTCTGAAAAGTCTGTCCAAATAGAATTTTAATGTTCCTTAATCAGCAAATAATTTTTTACTATGTTACTTCTCTGCCTTTTTTTTAACTTTGTTACTTCTCTGAAGTCCCATTTTCTTTTCAACTTTGATCCTCTAATCTTTCTTTATCTCTTCAATTCTTAATGCTGCTAAGACAACATTAAAAATACATTTCTGGAAACATTTTTGTTTTCAGCGGGAAGGCTGGCTGTTATCACCTGGCTAAAATTTCACACAATAGATGTCCTAGAGGCCACCTAGCCATGATTCTTGCTGAGAAGCCAAACTGCCTTTTGAAATAGATGTGTTTCTTCTAAAGAGTTTGACACCAACTCTGACAGGTAGAATGTTGTAACTCAAAAAATTTTTAAAAAGTAATACCACTGGACTCCTTGTTCTGTCTTTATCCCTCTAAAATAGCTTGTCAATTTTAGGTGGGTGCAGAGCCAGTAGGTGATGATTTCATATTACCTCCACTTTTAATTTTTTTTACCTTGTCAGTGTTGTGAAAAGACTAAATTTATAAATCAGCTAACATAGTGCCTTCCAGGAGAACTGTGTGATGATAGAAATGTTCTGTACTATATGGAGCGTCCGTGTGGGATTACGGTACACCTGATCTGTGGCGAGTGCCTGAGTATTGGATGGTATGCACTCCAAGACAAATTGCTTTATGGTATCTCAGGATAATTGCTGGTTACATATGAAGGCTACATAAAAAGAGTTTTGTGACCACAGTCTTCCTCCTAGAAGTTTTGTATACAGTTCATGAAACAAAAATAGCAGTAACTACTATTAGCATAAGATGAATTTAACAAAATTTTAATTAATCCAACAAATGTTTATTGAGCCTGTGGTATGAACCAAGTACTATGCAAGGTACCAAATATAGCACCATATTGGGATAGGCACGCAGCTCAGTGGCTAAAGCACTTGCCTAACACGTGCAAGGCTCTGTGTTCAAGTCCCCAGCTCCACAAAAAGATTACCTGGGAATGGTGTCTCTTTCCTGGAATTCCAGCACTTGGAGGCTGAGACAGGAGGATCTGAAGCCATCGTGGGCTACACAGTGAGTCCAGGACCTGGTCTATAGACAGAAGCTATGCCTTAAAAAAATTAAAATAGTGCCTCATGCCTGATGATTTTTAAAAATTTTCTATGTAGATGATAATTGATACATGATCTTGTAGATACCCTTTACTGTAAAATATTTCATTATTTCAATTTTCCCTAGATATATTTAATTGACAACGTATGAGAATAGTCAAGTATTAGTTGTATAAATGCTCTGAAGTAAGAAAAAGACAAAGAAACCGTAGGTCAAATAGTGTGCAGGCATATTAAAGGATCTCAGAACTTCCATATTGAAAATGTCTATTTAACTTTTTAAATCCAATGTTCACCAAAAATGAGCACAGAATCTCACTTCTCCCCCCTCCCTCAAAAATGCCTGATAACAAAAATTCTATGGAACACATTCTGAGAACTGAAGATTTACGCTATGGAATTCTACAAAGGACCCATAACCAACAATATGAGATCCCCAAGGATAAGGTTTCCCAAAGTGATGTTTGTAATGTTAGGGGCCTACATGTATGAAATTTGAAATAATGTGATTTGAAATATATGATAATGTTAATATTTTAATAGAAGCGTGGTATGGATCACGTTAAATATATCTTAACAATCATTTCTCTTAAGATTGGACTGTAATTTTTTTTCAGATTTTTTTTTTTTGAAAAACAAAACAAAACAAAAGCAGTAGCACTTAATTTACCATCTGCCCCAAGCGGAGACCAAGTAGGGAGAGGGGAGAGGGTGCAGAAAGCTTGAGAGAGACAAGTGGCACAAACACTGAGCTGTCACATAGCACAGAATGAAACACGTGTTTTGTCTCAAAATAATCTGCCCTATAGTGTATATTTCAATATTTACGTCATGCATCAATTGCAAGAAAATATCTTTTACGTTACTCTAATTTTAAGCTTATCCACTTCATGCTTTTCAAATGCTTTGGTTTTAAAGATGTGTATGAGCATAAACATAAGAATTTTTGGGGGGGAGTTATTGGAGATTCAACCCAGGGCCTTCACACAGAGCTACTTCCCTAGATCTTTTTTTTTTTTTTTTTTTTTTAAATTTTGAGACAGAGTCTTGCTAAGTGTGAAGTTGCCCAAGCTGGGCTCAAACTTGTGATCCTCCTTCCTCAGCTTCTCAGAGCACTGCCCTGGGCTATTTTAACTATTGTATGTTTAAGTAATATGATGAAAAATTTAAGTTAAAACCAGGGGTGCATAAAGATGATTTGATAAAAGGACATACTTTCTAAGATGTTTCTATTACATTTCTGAATGCATCATATAGCATTTTTAGATATTTTGCCAATATTTAAAATTGGTTTGCATTCCATGGCTATGTATCATCTGTTAAATTTGCTATGTGGCCAGGGAAAGCCTGGGAAATGTTAAAAACCCATCATGGATAATCATGAGGTGACTAATCAATATCAGAGCAGACAAATAATAATGTTATTGACATATACAAATATGTTAAATTAAGAATTTTTTTAAACTCCTACAACTCTGTTACCTTTTCATACACAAAATACACATTACAGAAGTCACGGTTCCAGCTATCTTCTAAAAGTCAGTAATTTCAGACCTTTATCTAGACTATTTGCTCACTTGAGCTCCAGATATGCATTTTCATTGTTCTCCTACCCATTTTTGCCTGAATGTTCGAGGTATTTCAAACTAATTTAACCCAGAATTCCATTCTTGCACCTTTATTCTATGTCAGTAGTGTTAGTTCCATCCAATCTCTCAATCTCAAAATGTTGAAGTCATTCACCATTTCCTTTTTCTTTTTTTTTTTAATTACCAGACATCAGTGGTCAGTAAGTCCTGCCAATTCTCTTTGTGACCTGAACCACTGTTTAGTTCAAGGATTAAAGTCTTGCACCATCTCTCAGGTGACAATTGCAAGAGCTGCCTACCTAGATTCCCTGCCATTAGTCACCTTCCACTCTCTTCTAGCTTAAAATAGAACAATGTATCTGTCTTCACCAACAAATTTCAGTTGACTTGTGTCTGTCTCCATGGGCTCACCTGGCTTGGCTTGTTGGAACTTCTGCCACACTAAGTTATGAATTTGTTGAAGGTAAGAGCTCAACCTTACTCATCTTTTGGTCTCAGTGTTTAACAGATTCCGGCAAGTAACTGACAAAGAGTAGAGGCACTGGAATCAAACAGATCTAGATTGAACTGGTGCCTCCTCTATCATCTAATTAATTGTTAAGTGACTGTGAGCAAATTAAGGTTAATCCAGTGATTCTCTGGCTGCATTAGAATTATTTTAGGGTTACATGAGGACTACAAAAGAAATTGGCTAAAAGAACCTCTCTTCAGCCCAATTAAATGAGAATACACAGAAGGTAGGGCTTAAACACTATATTTTTCTTTTCCTAGTATTAGGAATCAAGAGCAGGGCCTTTGCACTGAGTCACGTCCTCAGTGTCTTTTTAATATGAGAGTCCCAGATCACAACTCTTATGGAACTTAAGATGAAAAACAGAGTGAAACAGGGGGGTAGGGTGGGGGAGGAGGGAGGGACAGTAGCGTAGAGGGAGGGACAGAAGGACAGTGGGAAAGCCCTTGTCACCTTGACAAGATACATATGTGCACAAAATGCTCAATTCCAATGTAAACCTTAGATTTTGCACGTATACATATCAATAAAATGGGGAAATTTTTTTTTTTATTTTGAAACAGGGTCTTGCTAAAGTTTCACTAAACTGCCCCAGCTGGATTTGAACTTGCTTCAGTGTCCCAGAGTTTAGGGACGACAGGCTGATCTACAGATGATCATCATGTGCAACCAGTGTTGCAAATTATTTCTTTTACCCTTAATTTCTCATCTCCTTTTTGGTAACATTTCCAAAGTGTTTTTGAGCACATAAAATGAGAGAGAATTTAGCAAAAACGTGTCTGGCATACAGTAAGTGATCAATCCAGACGTTAAAACAGAACTTCATTGTTCCTTGTCAACTGCCACTTTCCCCACCCTGACTCAATAACTGCCTTCCTTTGACTTCCTGGAATGCGCAGAGACTTTCCTGTTTTTGTGCTTTCACACTTGTTCTCATCCTGCTCTTATCAGCTTTTTTCTTTTTAATACTGGGGATTGACTCCTGGGCTTTCGCACTGAGCTACATTTCCAGTCTCTTTTCATTGTTTATTTGAGGCAGGTGTCGCTAAGTCACTAAGTTGTACAGGCTTGGCTCAAACTTTTGATTCTCCTGCCTCTGCTCCTACAGTGCTGGGACTCGCCGCCTTCTCAATCTTCAGGTTGTATCTGAAGACATACAGAATCCTCAGGCATCATTCTTTATACACCACTGCAGTATGGAGATGGTCCATCTTTATTGCATGTGTCTCAATTTGTAACTGCATACTAATTTAACCATTTACCGTGTTCTCCTCCACTAGACTGTAAGCATCACAAGAGGCCTTATCTTTTTGCTTTCTTTCTATGGTCCAGTGCCAGGGGTCTTATGCCTGCTAGGTACTCAGGTGATAGTTACTGAAATGATGGCTGGATTAATAAATGAAGCATTCTTTAATTTCAAAAAGGCAAAATTTTTTTACTTTTCTGTGTCCCTCAACTATATGTATCTGTCACAGTCTGTTTTGTGTTGCTATAATACCTCAGTCTGCGAATTTTATACAGAAAAGGTTTAACTAGCTCAGTTCTGGTGGCTGAAAGTCCAAGATTAGGCAGCACCATAGGTTCAGCATCTGGTGAAAGCCTTCTGCCTACATCACACCATGGTGGATGGCACAGTGGAATACGTTCACGAGGCAAAGCCCAAAAATTCATGAAGAGTACAACATGATCATTGTGTTTGGAAGGCTGAGTCAAGAAATCTAATAAATGTGATCAAATGTCAATAATATTAGTTAGTTACCTATATAGAGAGAGGAATTCAAGAGATGGGAGGATCATATGGTGAGACAGGAAGCAAGTGACCAGGGAGGAGGTAAGCTTACTTCTTTTGAAACAACTTACTCTGTTGGGAACAAATCTGTTCCTACAGGTCCCAACATTAATCCATTCATTAGGGTGGTGTCTCCCTTGACCTAACAGCATTCTATTAGGCCTCATCTCTTAAAGGTTCCATTATTTCAGCATCTCCATATCAGGGGCCAAGCTTCTAGCACATGAAATTTTGAGGAACAAACCACATCCAAACTGTTGCAGTACCCACACCAAAACATCATAACAAAACCAAAACTCCAAAACTAGGACATTTTCTAATATTTTGGATCCCAGCTATTGGGTAGGAAAATTGCTATGCTTTATATTTTATTTTTGGATGGTTTTAATTTGGGTAAATTTTCCAAGTTCAAGGTGTTTAGGAACTTATGGTACAGCTCAGTCATCAACCCCTAGGCAATAATTAATGCTGGTGTAACACAATTTCACTCCAATAAAGCAAATTTGTGGGTATCTGTGTTAGGGAAGTTAAGAATTTTTTTTCCTAACTTACCTTTTGGTCTATTTGTTTGGTAAACCAAACAACATGCAAGGCTAATGGAAATAACCTGTCTCTGAAGTCACAGAATTGTCAAATCATTGATATTTCTACCAGTGAAAATGACCTTAGAAATCATCCTTCATACACACACACAATATCACAGTGCCAAAATACAATTCAGGGTTTAAGAATCCTTCACCAGCATACATTGACATTATATCAACTTGAATTAAAAGTTATGACTTTTAAAAGTTCTTAAATTATATCCTGGCATTGATTAGTTTAGGATTTTAATGTTTCCATGATATAAAAATTTTAATTCAAATACATGGACATGGCATTCAGCTCTCATATCTCACCACACATGCTTCCCACATGCCAGATTCTATAATTCATGTTATTTTTCCAACTCTGAGGTTCCAACACAAGGTGTGGCCTCACCATATCTGCTTATTTATCATCCCGCTGAATGACCACATATTTCATGAAAACCATCCTCAAACCCAATCAAAGATGACGATGGTCCTTGGTATTCCTCCAAAGGATATATTCTGCCTTGTGGGAACACTGATTTGGATGTAAGAATCAGAAACTGGTGCCACTTCGTTTTTGATTATTTTTAGATCCTTGTTCCTCCTTACAATTAACAAATACTTAAACTAAAATAAATCTCCCTTTAGGATAAAAATTTCCCTGAGGATTTCCTTGAGAATGTTTTTTAAATGTTTGAAAGGGCTGGACTGGTGTAGACCTGAGCTGGACTTACATGACTCAGGTGTTTTTAAAGAGAGTTATGATGTCAGGACATCTTGAAGTTGGTTTCTATTCTGTGTACATTAAAAAAATCCCTCATTTGTTTATTATAGGTAGCCCAGATCTTTTATTGGTAATATAAAAACCTACAGGAACTAAATTAAAGAGCTAATGAAAACAGGTAAAGCAACAAGGTTATATAAATATTTGACTAGACACTTTTCTTGCAAAGTTAGTTTCTCTTTCACTTTTTGCAAGTAAATGTGCTGATAAGAGACCAGAAATATAAATACCGAAATATAAATATCCATCTTACTGAGTCAGGGTGTAGCTCGGAGGCAGAGCACTTAGCTGCATGAATAAGGACCTGTCTTTGAAGTCCAGCAACCTTCAAAAAGAAAAACGAAATAATCAACAATGAAAACCTGTATCATTTACTGAATCAGGGTAAAAGAGAACAAAACTACTGTGCAATTATTCTAGGCCCATATTTCACCTAAGACTTTCCAAAGACCACTGTAATATGACCACAGCCATAATATGTCCTGGCGTAAATCACCTAAAAGGTGACATATGAAATAGCCTAGTAGTGTAATACGGTCAAGGTTTTTGTTAATCTTTAAAACTGCTTTTATGTATGGTTTACTTATGCACGGAGCGCACCACTTCCATTCAAAACAAAAGTTCCTCTACATAATCTCCAAAGATTTGTTTGGGTCCACTTATGTTCTAAATGTATGCTTTTAGATGCAAAGAAAATCATACTTCCAACAAATGAGTAATTACAACTTCAGTATAAACCTCTCAAGCCCAACGTGTAAAAAAAAAAAAAAGAACAAACAAAACAAACAAACAAACAAAAAACCTGCCCCAAATCACATACCCTGGGTGTCTTTGGGGACGAATTAGGAATGAAAAGTGCTGTGGGGCGATAAGCGAGATAGAGCAATTAGTCTTCTCTCAAAGTAAGCTTGGAGGGAAGGAAAAAGGGCCAATGATAAAAGCTCGGCCGACGCACACAGATACCGAGAGCCAGGATTGTTAACAGGAGGAACTTGTCGGCCTGAACTCCAAAGCCAACGAAACCTTTGGCTAGGCCATAAGGTACGCGCAGAGGGCTGCGTTTCACCCCTGAGCGTGTGTGAGGCAGTGCACGACTCTATTACCCCGCCCCCAGAGTCTGGACACGGCCCAAACCCACCACTGCCCCGTCAGCAAACAACAGCCGACACGCCGCCAGCAGCCAGCCACCAATATCCTGCAGACCGGAAGCCCTACTGCCCCGGCTGCTTGGTCCCGCAGCTAGTACCAGCGGGAACCGGAAGCTCTTCTGCCCCTATAGCTGGCTCGCTGTTCGCCGGCGCACAGGCGCACTGGAGCCTGGGCGGAGTTGTGCGAGGGGAGGAGGAAGAGGCGGAGGGCTCGCGGGGGCCGGTCCCAGAAGATGGCGGAGGCGGGGGTGAGTTGGGGGTCTTCCGGCAGAGGGCCGATGACGTGGTGCTGAGGGAAGCCGAGTGAAGAAGGGGATGAACCCGGAAAGAGAAGCTGCTAGTGTTTTCTGCAGTCTGGGAGTCTTGTTGGCAGGTGTGGGGATCTAGGACCACAGATGGGGCCTGCTGAGCGAGGGGCTCGGCTTACCTGAAGAGGGGGCGGCGGGGTCTAGAAGGGGCCTGCGGCTTCGGAGAGGCCCAGGCGCACGGGTCAGTGGAGGAGTATCGGGAGTGGGAAGGCCGGGGGACGGCGGGAAAGGGCGACCCTGAAGATCTGAAGGGTCGCAGTTGACGAGCTGTCAAGATTGAACTGTCGGGACTTGGTGATTTGTATCCAGGGAGACAGACAGACTGATACCTGGGAGGGGAATGGATCAAAATCAGGTGAGGTGGGTAGAGTAAATTTGGAATCCACCCAAATGATACGACTTTGAGTTCAGGAGTAGGACTTGGACTGTTTATCTTGGGAGAAGCTGTGTTGGTACAAACTGTTTCTGTCAGGGCCTGGAAGTCAGCTGATGATATTGATGGTTACTGGGGTTTTGGGGTCGTTTAGTGGGTTTGGCAATGTGGAAAAGAAAAGCCTTGATGATGGTAGGGGTGGGGCAGGGAACGGTGCTAAAACTTAAATGATAACGACTTCTGCCTAGTTAATGGAAAAAGTTGGCAAAGGATGGTAGTAGTTAGACAGCCTGGGAAAATATACCGTGAAGAGCTTATTGTTCTGTAGGATTGATGAAGAAAAGCTTTTAAAAAGGATGGATCTAGCTGGCCACTGGACTTCACTATGATCAGAATTGCCCTGAAGCTGAGGATTGCAGAGGAGGACGTGCTTCTGTACTGGGAGCAGAAGAAAATCATGGCCGTCAAGTAGTGGCTAGGTGTTTTCCAACTTTTGGTTTGTCCCTAATAGTGAACCATTGAAGGAAAATGAATGAAGGGGATGCCCCCACCTAAGTGGGGAGTTCAATAGGTGAGGAAAAAAAAACAAACAGTGTACTCTTCGTGTTTCCGTTTTTCGTTCTTTTGTTGGATTTTCACTGGACATTCAGTACTGTATGTAGGCTTTGTTTGGTGGTATTCCGTTCATATCTAGGGCAAAGCGACTGAGCTGTGAAGCACTCATAATTGGGGGAAAAGGCTGATTGTTTTTACAATGACAACTGTTGCTTCTGTAGATTGCATTGATAAGGAAAGGATATTTAAAAGAATGTTTTTTTGTTGTCAGAAAATCACCCCAACAGAAGAATGGCGTTTTTGGGTACCGAACTTGACATTTAAAGGCAGTGAGGGGATATGAATGCTGCTTATTTAATTTTTTTTATGTTTGATTTTAATATTAAAAAGGGAAGTTGCAATGTTTTCAAGGTAAACTTTTTTCTGCGTAGAATTTTTAATGCCCCTAGCCTGTTTTTTTTTTTTTTTAAGATGAGCTAAGGTGTTTTATTGATCAAAACTTCCTAGAAGTTTTACTGTCCCCAGCTTCTGAACATATATGTATGGTTTTATTTAAAAAGAATTAAACTGTCATCATTATTATTAATGTTTGTTTTGGGAATGACATTTTGATTTAAAAAGCATGTGATGAAAAAGATGTGAGGTAGTGATTTAACTATTATTTAGTGGTATATCTGATCAAGCACATGAAAAAATGGAGTAATCTAAGGAAGCAACACTCTTTAATCTGTCAGTCTTTGAAATCTGAATGATCTTTTGTTTGGTTCTAGTGGGGAAGTACAGCAATTGTTAAAAACCAACTGTGTCTTCAAGTTTCTAGGAGATGCTCTATTTGTGTTTGTTTTCAAGTGTCTGTCATTTCTAGGTTAGCTCAACGATCAACTTAAACTTTGGCTTTTATTCAAAACCCAGAAGCACTTATAGACCTCTTTCATTTATCTAAAAGTAGTAATGTCAATCTGTTAACAGGCTGCTGGACATCTGGAGTAATATTTTTCCTGTAGTGGTGATTTATCATTGGCCTATATGTGACCTATATGTGAACTATCCAACTATGTTTCTTTTTGTTCAGTCATGTACTTAATAGAAATTGGAAATTAGGGCCAAGGTAGAAATTTTCATGTCCTGTGGAAAGTTTTTCTTGTAGTGGTTTGAAACATTATTTTGGAATTAATAGTAGCTTATCAGTGTGAAGTTAAAAATTGTTTTCTGTGTGACAAATTGTTTTCATGTGGCGTTTGTACAGTGAAGCTATGTGGTAAATGAAAGGAAGTCTGAACATGAAGTTAGAGTGGTTGGACTTTGTCCAGATGCTGTCTGGTAGCAGGTTTGTGATCAGAGAAAATTAGCTTATTTGATACTATGAAGTGAGAATTAAAAGCACCTACCTATTTATTACTGTCATGATCTTCGAGGGTCCATTGAGATACAGGCCGTTAAGTAGTATGAATACTAAAGATTTTTTTCTCTGATGAGCAAAATAGTTTTCTCAAATAATCTAAAATTTTCATATGTAGATTTTTAAAATTAGAGAATCAGATTTCTCATACATGTCGAAGTAATATGTGAAGACATAAGACATTTTGTTGATGTGTCAGTAAATAATCTGAGAAACAAACTTAAAACAAAAGTAAGCAGTATTTACTCTGTAGAGCTTTCCCTTTAAAACTATTCACTCCTCTAATGAGTGACTGAAATTATAAACATGCTTTTTAAGGGAACTTTATTGTATTATAGAAAGGGGTGTATGATCTCGGAACTCTCCCATTTCTTGCACTAGGTATTCACTGTACGTGTCTGCAGTATTAAGAACCGGTAGAATATTTCTGAACTTGTCAGTTCACTTGCCTGGTCTGCATTACATTTACCTTTCTGGTGAAGTGAGCAAACTGTTAGGTCACCAATTTGTAACTTTGGATAATGGCACTTTTTCGAATACCTGAAAAAATTGTGGAATTCTTAGAAAAATGGACACCTACACATTTTTAAAATTTTTATTTGGAATACAGCTAAAATATTCCCTGGAATAGATGATCTCCCAGCTTCCTCTCGTTTCTTAAATTTTAGGGTACTAAGATTCTAAAGCTTTGTAGCCCTTTATTTTTCTTCCCAGTAATTATAGACCATATTATGATGTAGACACAAAGTTAGCTTTTTGGTTGTCATTCAAATAAACATCAAACAAATGTGTTATTGTTAAAGAAAAATTCTGGGTAAAGTAGAAAACTATAAAAAAGTACTGCCAGGAAAGGAATAAACAGCTGTGGCAGAAAACATAAACACTATAGAAAGTCTTTAGCAGACTTGAAATAGAATGAAGGAGTAGGTCTGTAGCAATCAATGGCTCTGAGTTGGAGGATGAGCACCTTTCCCAGGGCATTTAGGAATAATATAGGCACAATTTTGGTTATCACCCATGCAGGAAGGATGTTGGCATTTAGTGGGTAGGAGCCAGGAATGCTAAATAAAACATGTGGCTTAAGCAGTTTCACACAACAAGGAATCATCCTGCTGGAACACCAGTACTCTGACAAGGCCAGGAAAGTGATGGTGCAATGGGGGCTAGCACACGGAAATGACTTTTCAAAATGAAGTTATGTTGTTTTGCCGGTGATCCTATTAAACAGAAAATATCACTTGTCATTAATTCTGTTTTGGAAAAATTTAAAGATGAAAACATGATTTACTGGGTTGGGTAACTCAGGACTCATACTCATTCTTTTGTAGTTATTTCAGCAGCCCCAGACAAGGTTTGCTTGGCCTGCTGGGAATTTGTGAATATAATAGTGAACTGTTGGTCTCATGTAGTGTATAAGCCAGTCATTTGGTTATTATTATTTTTTAACTTTAAAATGTCTTTTCAACTTGATGAAATACTTCTTAAGATGCTTTTTCAAGATGCTTGTACATTTATTTTTATCATCTTTGTGCTATTTTATACAGTCCTTACGTATATCGGCATCTGTATTTTGAGAATATACTATAGTTGAGCTGGTTTTCCAATGTTTACTCATCTCCTTGTAACCAAATAATTTTGTGTAGACTTCTGCGCCAAATCCAGGTCTGAGTAGCTGTGGTAGAAAAGGGAAATCATGGTATAATGGTAAGAGAATGATTTTAGAATTAGATAAACCTGAGACAAAATTCTAGTTCTAATGTCGCATGTTTTGTCACCATTAATAAACCAATTGCTAAGTCTCTTTGACTTCTCATCTGTAAAGTGATAATTCCTACCTTTAGGATTATTTTGAAGATCAGAGTTCTATTTGTCTGGCTCACAGAGCAGGCCCTCAGTTAACGAGTGCTTTGTCAATATGATTACAGTCATGGTGCTCATGAATTCTGTAGCTACTGAACCTTGCTAAAAGTGTCTGAAATATATACATGCTAATATACCTGCATACCCCACCAGGACTAGGTCAAGAGGAGATTTCTTTTAAGGCATTATCAGTTGGCATTTAGAGTTACCTCACAGATCTGTAGCAGTAGGTACTGTTTTCTGTAGATCTCTTAAGATGTAGAGCCCAGTGATATCGTGGTTCACTGAGTACTAGTTTGGGAACATTGTTTAACACAAAGCTTTGGGCATGGCAGAAGCTCAGTTAAGAAGTTTGTTGTTGAGGAGTTTTATCATTCAGAACTGATAAATTGTAAAGTTAGTAGTACTTACCAATATTCTCAATTTCATAGTGAGTATTTCTAATGTCAGCTGTGCTCCCTGAAATTTACACAGTGAGTTTTGCTCTAAAACTCATGTGTAAGTTTTGACTCAGAGGTAATGTGTTTTAGTGATGATTAGGCTCTAGCATTGCCTTAAAAGGCCTACTTAGCCCACTCTAGTTTGGTTCAGAATTAAACAAGTAGGAATGTATGGAACTCCCTCTGAGGGCTAAGCAGGAAGCTTTCTGGGTGGGGAGAGACAGTGGGAGATAAATAATGAATAAGACCTACATAAAGTTCATAATCCATAAAGCAACTATGCATATAATTATAAGGTAGTTACTATAAGTACCATCTATGGCTTCAAGTAGGTTGTGTTGGGATTCAAAGGAAATATTATTTATGTCCTGACTTGTAAAGCTGCCTGAGTTGTATCTGAAAGATGAAAGTAAACTACAAAATCTATTTAGAATTTTCCTATTTAAAAAAACGTTTGTATTATAGAAAACAAATAAACGAATATGTGCCAATTTGGAAGGCTGAACATAATGCGAAGAGCAAAGGTTTTGGAGTCAGGCTGCATGGATTTGAATCCCAGCACCCCTTGTTATTGTGGTATAAACTTGGTCAAGTGACTTAATACTTCTCTGTTGTTTTGCTTCACCTGTAAAATAAACATTATAATTGCACTTACCTTTTCAGGTTATTGTGAAGGTTAAGCGAGTTACCATATGTCAAGTTCTTGCCTCATATTATTTATGTTAAGCACACAAAGGAAAGACTGCTGTTAGTTCATTTTCTGTTACTATAATGAAATAGCAGAGGCAAGCTAATGCCTTTATGAAGAAAAGTGGTTAATTTAGCTCATGTTTATGGGGATTTAAGGGTGTCGTACCAGCATCGACTGTACTCAGGTGAGGACTCCCAGCAGATGGCAACTGTGCAAGTGAGAAAGCAAGACCACACCACCAAGCAGGAGGCCACAGCATTTGGCCCAAGGACTTCCACAAGGCCCACTTCTTCAAGATTCCACTTCCTAACATTGCACACTCAGGACCCAAATCCTAATATATAAGTCTTGGGATCAAAGACGTTCGAATCATAGCAATCACTTTGGTCAGAGGAATGAGTTGAATATTTAGACCGACGGTAGTAGCAAAGTTATGGGTTTTAGAAGTCAAAGGCCAGGTGCTTAAAATTCCTCAGGTTTCCTTTCTTCGGCCTCACTTTCTAGCTTTTTCACAGTCACTGTCATGGTTGCAGCAAGGGCACACTGGGAGCTAGCTATGGCCCTAGGAATGGAGAGTAGTCAGATTTGGCTTCTGTGACTGATGTATGCATAGGTGAATACATGGTGGTCTGGGTTTTTGTAGAATGCTTTGGTCAGAAATTCAGGTGTGTAAGTATTAAACATTAAAATGTGTCATTTTGTTCTGTGTAGGTTGTCCTCATGAACAACTACATTTTACTGTGAAAAATACAGTATCTTCAGTCAGAATATCTTGATTTTGCTGTAAAGTATAAAATGCTCTATTATAACTGATGATCTTGAAGATCTAGGTGGATACTGAAACCGGGGTTTTGATCTTCTAGATTTTATCAGAATTATCTCAGATTACCTGATGAGCTTTTCTCTGTCTGATCAGGCCAGGTATTTTTGCTAGTATTTAAGTCTCTTAGGCCACTTGTTCTGTCCTAGTAAATATAATTGTACCACTTTATTTTTATTACACCATACATATAAAATACTTTTGTAAACATTGTATTATTTAATAATATATAATTTAAATAAATTAGTATATAAATTTACCATTTCTTTTTTTTAATTAACTGGCAATAGAATCAGAAAAATATATGGTTACATATTAGGTGAATTAGGTAGACACTAATTGTTTTCTTTTCTCTTGTAGGATTTCTGGTAGGTCCTGCTTTAGGACAAGATGCGGTTCTGTCGAACCATCAGTCTGCTTTGAATCACAGACGGTGGAGCTTTTCATTTGAGAAGACTTTTTTTTTTTTTCAATTTACTGAACTTATGAAACCATGGCAGAAGGAGAGACAGAGCCATCTGGACCCAAAAAGTGCGGCCCATATATCTCATCTGTCACTAGCCAAAGTCTGAACTTGATGATTCGAGGAATAGTCTTGTTTTTCATTGGAGTATTTCTTGCTTTAGTGTTAAATTTGCTTCAAATTCAGAGAAATGTGACGCTATTTCCACCTGATGTGATTGCAAGCATCTTTTCTTCTGCATGGTGGGTACCACCATGCTGTGGCACAGCTTCAGGTATGTGTAGGATATTTTTGCAATGCCTACCTAGAGAGAAAATAAGACAAATGAATATGGATGTTATCTTAGCAATAAGCTTTTTTTTTTTTTTTTAAAAGACAGCTTTACTGAGGCATAAATTAAGTATAATAAAACCAGTCTGTACTAATTGAACAATTTATTTTGGGCAGATGACTTTAGTCAGGGTAACTATGGCCACAGTCCAGCTATAGAATATTTATATGCCCTTTTGTATCACCTTCTCCAACTTTACATCAGGATGATGCTAATCTGATTTCTGTCCTCAAAGATTTCTTGTTCTAAGATATTTTAATAATTTTAATGGAGTCACTGATTCCTACCTTTCTCTTGATTTTTATGTCTGGGTTTTATGTGACCTGTGAACTTTTAACATTTAATCCTAAGAACAATCATAATGCCCTTTGGGAGAAAGCACTTAGCTACTTGACCTAGTTCTTTCTTCAAGTCATTTCATCTAATTCTTCTATCATGTTATTTTGATGAGGGTCACCACTATGATATTTTAAGAGTTTGTTGTATGTTATGTAGTCTTATTTCAAAGTAGAGAAAAACTTGAAAAATTGGCATGCTTTTATTCATGATTAAAGTTTTTTCTACATTTTGCTATATGCTTTTTCTTGGTATCTTGTTTTTAAATGTACTTTAACAATAATAAATATCTAAAGAGATCAATAAGTCTCTCTTTGCTTAAATTAATATCCTATTAGTTATTTTGGATTTTTTGTTGGTAATCAGTGTGTATGGATACAATGGAACATTTCAGAATGTTTAATTGATGCCAAGCTTCCATAATGAATTAGCTTTTTCTAATAACTGAAACCAGTAGATTGATACATTTTATATAACAAAGCAGCAAAAGGCAGCCATAATCTTATGGTATAAGATAATCATGACTAGGGCAGAAAATTGCTTGTTTGAATGCCCATATTTATATAGATGAGTATCCGTCCACTTCATGTAGTTGCTTCTTGGCTTACATCCTAGAGCTGGAGGTAGAAGGGTGAATTCAAAGGGTGTGGTCAAAATGTGAGACACTGGAGATGACCTTATGAAAGCTATGGGGCAATGACATAATCCCTCTTCATGGACAGAGGGACATTCTTGAGAAAAGGTTTCAGTGTGGCTTATATATTGATGTCTAACCACTGCAGTACTCACATTAAAAGAGAAGTCATAAAAGCTGACATAGACCTCTGTCAGGTTGCCAGTAAGTTTTTCGGGACTTGGAAGAACATGCCTTTTCAGAGTTGACAAAAGAAAGATCAGAGGAGGGAAAAATTGCTTGTTGCGTGGCTGCTGATGTGCCAGCTACACCCTAACTCCAGGACTCCGAAGGGCAGCTTCGGGGAAAGATGGTGGCATTGTACCTATTTTGGAGAGATGAAGACATTGAGATAAAGAGAGGCAATCAGGGTTGTAGGGATGAGGATGGGGAACAGAGGGATCTACACATACTTCTTCCTGCCAAGGATGCCTCTTTCAAGCCTCCAGTTGAGGTGCCAGACCTGGATGAAATACATTAATGTGTGTATAAACTGAACTGGCATGGAATGAGTTGTATATGCTGTCTGTTCCTTCTGTTCTTGTAACAAGGGTCCTTTCTTCACCAACTCACATTTAAGAAGGGAAATTAGAGATGTTAATATTACTGTTCAGCAACCAGATCCCCATTTTTCTTTGTTTTTGTAGCCATTAGACTTGTCGTACTAGAAACTTCAAACCTCTTCATTTAGGGGACTTGCATTTGCAGTTTTTGCTTAAGTGTTTCTCCTGAAGGCATGTGTTCTGTAAGGTGGGTACCTGGACAAAAGAAAGTGGGCTGGCACAGGAAATGCTGTTTGACTCTACTACCTGGTTTGTTGGGTAGGTCTAGTGTTCAGTGAACCAGAATGAGGAGACTGTCAGATTTGTGATAGTTGCCAAAAGTAGAAAATGGATTCCTATATAATCTGCTCTCTCCAGTCCTTTAATTTTTTAATATTAAGGGAAAAAAAAGTAAGTGGTATAAGAAACATCGTGTATATAAGTCAGTGTATATACGTTGATATGCTTTTTCAAAACCTCTGTAGGTTCTTATCATTATACATCAGAAAGATTGATAGTTATCTTTTTGATTTCCCCTGCCCAACTAACGTTCTTAGGCCTTGGAAAACCTTGGAGGTTTCTAGAATCACCACTTTCTATCTGTGAATAAGAGGGCCCTTATTATTTGCCACTGTTCCCTATCATACAGTGCTTGAAAAAGCTAATGATGCTTCTTGAGGGATTAATGCAGAAGTCTGATAAACTTATTCATCTCATTTTCCTTTTCTGAGTTCCCACTTTTAGTTTAACAGTGCTGATGTTAGAAACCTGATTGTCTTCTTTATGTGTACAGTGCAGTAGCATTGGAGTTAGAAACCTCTGAGTATTACTGGGGGCCACAAAGGAATCTTTGGATTAAATCAGGAATTGGCTCACTTGCCTAACATGTGAAAGGCCCTGGGTTCAATTCCCTAGCACCATATAAAGATTAGCTGGGTATGGTGTACACACCTATAGTCCCAGCATTTGGGAGGTGAGGCAGGAGGATTATTGTGAATTATGGGAGAGCCTGGACAATATAGTGAGTCCAGTAGTCACTGTGGACTACACAGTGAGACCGTGCAATAATTTTAAAAAAGAAAATCTTTATCTTTCTGCCTCTCACTTTGCTCCTGGCCTCATTCCCTTATACTCCACATTCTCTAGTATGGGAATGATTGCCTCTCTCTGGGACAAGTATGTGGCACCATTTTCCAGATTCCCTGTGTCTTCGGGGCGAAGTCACTCTATGCCGTGGCTTTTGCCTACTTTTATTTTTCTTGGAGTCTTTCTGGACAGTCCATGCACAGAGCTTACAATTTTCTGGCAATACGGGCTGTTTTTCGCTGATCCCTTAGGTGCTTCCCTGGGACCTGGATCAGCAGAATTCAACAGGTAACTGGTATAGGAAAGGTCTTCTCATTGCAGGGAAGCATTGGGTGATGGAATCACTTCTGTGCTCATTTCCTAACCTTCCCTCAGCTCATGCAGGGAAAGGAACCGGGCCCCTCTGTACCCTGTCAATGTTTCTTCTAACACAGCATTGGATTTAACAGTGTCGGTGGTCACGTTGCCACTGGAATCATACCTTCTTCTTTTTTAAAAAATTCAACAAGACAAGGCATGTTGCAGGGCTTAAGCTTTTGTTGAATGAAAACATTACCGTATTCTGTCATAGGTTTTCATGGAGTTACATCTTGCTGCATAGCTTTGTCTTTACAGCCCTACACTCCTTGCAGTGTCTAACACACTTTACTGCATTCCTTGTAGTGCCTCACTGCATCAAGCAAACCACCGTGAAAAAGATTCTGCTGTTGGTGATTTGCACATTCTTTTGTCTTTAGTCTTGACAAGTTGTAACTAGTTGCTGGGAAATCACTTAAAGATATCACAAAATACGTGATTTTGTCTCAGAACCATGTGATCTTTTTTGCATATGATAAAGTAGTACTGTGTTTGCATATGATTTTATACAGGCATGATTTTAAGACTTATTTTTTTAAAAAGTCCAAGAAGAGGAAAAGAAGCCCAGACATATTCTGCCGAACTCTCAAACAGAGGAGCCACTCAGCTCTGTATACAGTGCTATCAGATGCTGCCATGCCTTTATTTAAAGGAAAGAAGGAAGACATTTAATGAGAAGTGACAAGCTTCCTCAAATTCTTCCTCTCTGTGAGCCGCCGAGAACCATGCATACTCAATGGAGTTGATTTTTATTGGCAAATCCCAAGGTTGGCAGGGTGGCAGTTTAGATTCTTTTTTGTGTTTTTGCTTTCTCTCCTCAGTTGTCTCTCACTTGCAAGTCTGACATCACATGCATAAAAATGTAGTCATATTTACTTATTTATATTTTTGCACATGCACATGTCAGTATTCTGTATGTGATAATTTTTTACCTATGGCATTAGCTACTGAGGAAAATTGACTTGGAATGTCTGCTCTTAAGTTGATTCTACCAACAACAGGCAAACGGTATATATATATATAAATATATATATATATATATATATATATATATATATATATATATATGGGGAGAGAGACAGAAATATAGGTAGATACACATGCACACATATTCACACACATACACACAGAGAGAAAGAGATTGGTTTGTGTGTATTTCTATCTATATATTATGTGAAGTGGTGGGTAGAGGAGGGAGGAATGACAGATTAGCTATTAGTTTCAGAACCCCTTGAGACAGAAAGTTACATTTGTCTAGATATATTTCAGTCACTAAGCTTCCTTCTTGCCATTTTAATTGTGTTGAAATTTAGAAATGCTGTTACATAGGATTTTAGAGCAGGATTTTTAAAATCTCACAGGATTTTAGACCACTGTTTTTAAAATAGGACTATAATGTGGAAGTTTTAAATTTTCTAGTAATTGTCGGAGCTCTGCTTTGCTGAGATTGATCAGATTGATCCTTTATCTCCTGGTGGCCTGTGAGCCATTTATACTTAGCAAATGCTTAAGTCAGGAGAGTGTGGACTAGGAAATCTGTGCATTATTGCAGCCTCTCACCTCAGACAGAAGAGCAGCCAGGCAGCCCCTCGAATGCTGTTCCATCGTTCTGCTAACCTGTGATTTTTTTTTTTTGGGGGGGGGTATAAATTGGCTTCTGTTTTTCTCAGAAGATTAAGTGCAACTTATGAAATGAAGCTAGCCAATACCAGGAAGGGGCTTCTGACCTTGGGTACCTAGATTTTGGTACAACAGTTTCATTATACATTACAGGTAGTGTTGAGCATTTTGTTATAATCATGCTTTTAATGCATGTGACAGTTGTGTCTTTATTATCGGAATGGCAGCATGATCTTTCTGCTTTGAGGAAGACTGGCAAATCAAAGTATCCTAGCTCTGTTAAATCTAATGTGTGGAAGTATAATTTTCTTATAATTTGTTGATTTAAGCCATTTTTTTTAAAAAAAGTAACTGATTTAGCATATAAATTTTCTTCTTTCTTGTGTCTAAGAATTAGCTGAAAATGTTTTGTGTCTTAATCATACACAATTTGCATACAGTTAGTTTGTGCTGTTAAAATTCAAAATATTCTTTCTAAAACTAAGAAATAGATGAATTCTTATTGTAACAGTTAAATTTCATTTGAAAGTTACATCCTATAGACCATCTTTTCTCCATTTTTTTCCTTGTTCAGAATAAATGTTACTTTATAGATTTACGTTAGGAGTTTCCCTGCTTTGACAATATGACCTACAGTCTCATTAGAGAGCTAGGGTTGGCAGGAGTGTCAGGAAAAGGTGCTAGGTGTAGAAGACTCCCAGAAGAAGATGGAGGGCGGGTGGGGGACAAGAATAATCCATGGAATAGAACAGGCAGGACCATCAGAATTCTGTGTGCACAATGTGGTTGTTATATGTGCTTATGCTCCTAACTTTATTTTAGATTTGTGGCAGTTAGTGGCATATTTTAGAGTTGTGGAGTCTGAGAAAACATTGTTTAACTGCTAACTGGTTTGATACTTTTCAAGTCTCATTCATAGTAGAAAAGTAGCATGAATCATCTGGTCTAGTCTGCTGAATTATGAAACATACACACAGAATGTTTGGCCTGTTAGAATTTAGACTCGTGTTGGAATCATTTACACTGCTGTCTGCAGTGCGGTTACCCTCATTTTCTTCTTTTGGAAGGTAAGTTTAATAATGTCAGTGATTGATATTAGGTAACTGGAGCTTGGTTTTTTTTTTTTTTTTCTTTCTGGAGGATCTTTAAAATGCTTATGATGGCTGTAGTGATTCTTCAAATTTAATCTTTGCCAGGATAGCTTTGGAGATGGCTTAATTTTTTTTCTTTTTTATCCACAGCTGTGATTGGATTATTGTACCCCTGCATTGACAGGCATCTAGGAGAACCTCATAAATTTAAAAGAGAGTGGTCCAGTGTAATGCGGTGTGTAGCCGTCTTTGTTGGGATAAATCATGCCAGTGCTGTATCCTTTATGTTGTAATGAAATGCGCCGTAATCCACCAGTTTCCAGCAAGCCACAGATTAAGCAGCCTCTCGCAACTTCACTGCCATTAGATTCGGATGTTCCCATTTAGCCACAAAATGAATGTGAACCTTATTGCTGAAACACTGGGGCAACAGTTGTGCATTTATAGTTCAGAGAGTAGCTCTTTATTTAAGTCTCTGTTACTCCCTGCCACTTAGAAACTACATATTTAAAAAGATTACTTTTGTCCCAGAATTACTTAGGTTAATTACTTCTGTATAGTTTTGGTCATTCTCTAATTGAAACATACTCTTTGAAATGTTTTTTCTCTTAACATTTATGAATACATATTAATAAAAGATTAATTGTTGGAAAATTTTGCTGATGAGATAGCTTCAGATACTTTTTAGTTTTTTTTGCTTTTATTGTTCTTTTTATTTCTTTGATTTCTTTGGTTTCTTTCCTATATTGGGAATTAAAATCAAGGCCATTGTATTGAGCAACATCCCCAGCCTTTTTAAATTCTGGGGCAGTGTTTCACTGAGTTGCTAGATTGCCCAGGCTGGCTCAGACTTGTGATCTTCCTGCCTCAGCTTCCACAGTACTGGGATTAAAGATTTTTTTTAAAGGAAATTGTAATTTTTTTAAAGGAAGAGTATCACTCATCTTAACTAATATCAAACACGTGCACGCACGTACAAATGTTACAGGTGTTTTAAGTAGACCTGTCTAACTTAAACCTTGATCATAGTAACCTTTTTCCTTTTAAAGTACATATTTTTAAAGTTTTACTCCTTGAGGATTCTGACATTAATGAGTAATTTTCTGTGTCCCAGTGGGAGGAGTAAGGTAACCATTCTTTCCCTTTTCTCTTTTGCCTTCTGCTCCCATAAAATGTCTACCTTTGAACGTATTTTTTGCCCTCATAAGGTTTTTGTTCTGTCATTCCTCCTCTTCCTCCTTTATTTCTTTCCCTACTTTCCTCCGTTTTGTAAAAGAGGACCTATCATTCTTGCCCCTTATTTTTACATACGGTTTAGGCAGTGAGGAGGGTGGCACAGGAGCCTTGGAAACAGGGAAGGGCAAGAAGTCCAATTCAGGCTGCTAAGCGCTGTCTTCGCTGTGCTGGGCTCAGGGCTAACAGAGTTAGCTGGAGTCGGGGAGAGGGGGTCATGCAGCAAGTCAGTTCCTGTGTTATTCACCCAAGGTATTGAGGCTTCTGATATCCTTGGAAACAAGCCACTGGAAGAGTGAGGGACTGAGATTCTGAAACCAATTTCAGTGCTCAGTGTCACTGGTCCTGCGGGTCTGGGAATGTGCAGGTACCTCACAGGCTATTGGTTTGGTTTTCTATTTTCTTTCTGAGAAATTCCCAAATTACTTATTTTGGTGAACATTTTGAGATGTAGGATTTTGTAAAACACAAATGTATTGGTTAGGAGGGTTTAAAAAGATGGAAATACAGACAGTCATATCGAAGAACTTAGAAGTGACTTTACTCCCTGGTTTTGTTTCTTTATAAACTAGAAACATGGAAACTAGAGTATCTGGGAATGTGCTAGTCTAGTTACCACACTAGGCAGCAGCAGTACTGAGGCTTGAGCCCAGCACTTCTGACTCAGCTCTGAGAACTTGTCACTCTCTTAGGACCTCTGCAGGTGGGCAATTCCCCTAGCTCTGCTACAGTAGACCTTTTTGTCCTAGATGTTTTCTTCTCTTGTTTCAGTAACCAAGTTGAGAAATTTAAGTAACCTGTACTAGAATTTTAAAAACTTTGTAGGGTATATTCTTGATTTGCTTTGACTCTTTCTTACTGTCTAAATGAAATATGGCAATATTAGTTGCTCTCTTTAGAAAGTCAAAAATGTTCACAAAATTTGTAGCATAAACTTCTTATAGTAGGTTGCTTAGACTTTAGATCACGTGGTACTGCTTTTAACATCGATGTATTTTACTTCTTCACATGGAAGCCTCTTTGTTTTGATTTGACTCTTCTGAAGTTAATGTATTGGCCAAGATGGACCCACTGATTATTCTGTGCAGTAAACATATAAAAAATGAATGTTTATGTACATGAATGTTTATTGCACAGAAGAATTAGTGTTCAGACTTTTTATTTGGAGTTTTGGGCTGGCTAAAGAATAAGAAAAGATTTGTGTGAACTTTGAGTTTCTTGATAAATCAAGTCTAAGCAAGGAATGACCTCGAGGGAGTGACAGCAGCCCGTAGATATTGAGAAGTCAGCAAGCTGAGTGTTTAGGATGCTGGTTTGGTAGGACTGTAGTGATGGTGGTCAACAGTGGGGTGTTAAAAGGAGCAGGAGATCGTTTTATATACATTTGTCTTTTGGATGTGGAGCATGGCTGGTTTGGTGACATATACGGTGCCCCAAGGAGCTGGTTGTGGAGCCACGATACAGCCTTTGGGACTCAGATAGTGTCCTTTAATGACACTTGAAATTAATTCCTTTGGTATAATCACCTAGCAAAGAAATGACAAAATTGGATTTGTAGAGCCTCGTTTTGCACAGATTTTGGAGCAAAAGGGTCTTTACATCTGTTAACAAATACTTATGTAGGTGACGGAAATAAAATATCATTTGAGCAAACTGTCCTGTACTAGAAAGTCTCAGGCACCAAAATAGCTTGGCAGGTTGCAGGATAATGTTCACTTCAAGGCTTTATCCTCAACAAATTAAAACTCGAACAGTTGACATAATAGAAAGGGATAGTGTGTCCTTGGTCCTCTTGTTTCTGAACTGCATTATTATAAAATGTGTCTGTCAGTAAATCATACAGAGAATGTGGTACCCTGTTAAATAGCTGTCAACTCTTCTATTTTCAAGTTCCTGTATGATTTTCAAGTAATTCTAACCCTGTTTGAGAAGTAATATAGGTTTTCTTTTTTGGCAAGAGTGTTTTCCTTTAGCAATACTAGTGTTCAAAAGCCTGCAGTTAGAGTTTAGCAAAGAAAGTATTTTTTAAAATAGGTCTGATTTTTAAATTTGGAAATGTATATAGTCTGTTATTTTTGGAAGGATTATAAGTTGGTGCAGTCTATTCTCTCTGTGAATCAGGTATTTATTAAATCCTAGAAATAGTTTTAAACACAGGTAGTCACAGATATTAAAAGATGGTACAGGAATAAGCAATGTCTTCAGTAATGTCGTCTCTCATTTTAGAAAAATAAACAGATGTTATTTGGCTACAAAGTTAAGATGACTCTTTAACATGGATCCCAGAAAGTGGATTTTGATAACAACATACAGCTGTCTCTCACACTGGCTGCGTTATCCATTGGACTGTGGTGGACTTTTGATAGATCCAGAAGTGGTTTTGGCCTTGGAGTAGGAATCGCTTTCTTGGCAACTGTGGTCACTCAACTACTAGTCTATAATGGTGTTTATCAGTAAGTATTACTCTCTTTGGTGCTTATTTGCTAGGTAAATAAACTACAACCATATTCAGAATTGAGATTTTGAATTTAGGTTATCCAGTTAAATCTACAGAAGAATTAATTTTCACTGTAATTATTTTAAATATATTAATATTTACTTAACACTTTCTGTGTGGGTTGTTAATATCTGTGTTACTCTAGGTATACATCCCCAGATTTTCTCTATGTTCGCTCCTGGTTACCATGTATATTTTTCGCTGGAGGCATAACAATGGGTAACATCGGTCGACAACTGGCAATGGTAAGCTGATAGGAGATCACGCCTATATGAGATATATGTGTTATAAGTTGTCCCTAATGGCAGTCCTTCTTTTAGAGAAGGCAGTTTGTGAAGACAACACTCTTTGATTTCTTTCTCTACACTGTCCTCAAAATAAACCATTTGGAAGAATTTAATCTCAGGTATATTAAATGTGGAGAAGTTTCTAGAGAGGAAAGCCACAGTGTGTTGTGAATAGTGTGTATGACTTATTGTCATTAGGGAGATAATAGTTTCTTTTTAAACTAATCTACAGGTTTCCAAAAACAGCAATTTTGAGCATGAAGAGAGGCACTACTAATTACCACATTGCTACAATATTGATAATTAGGACTGTTTCCTGCAAGTCAAAATGTTTGATCATTAGAGTTATAAAGTAAAAAGACATTGTTGAAAACTCCAACCATGGTGTTAGGAGGTGAGATGTACGTGCAGAAGCCACAGCAGTTTCATGAATAAATGCTGTGTATTTCTTTTACCATTTTAGCCAATAAGAACTGAGTGAGTGATTCACTTTGCTTCTCTCTGATAATCTGGGTGCCTAATTACTATAACTCCATTAGTTTCTTTTATTTTGAATCACGATGATACATTTTTATAGCTATACTTTTATGATACTGTTTTGACTGCTTTTGCAAGTTTATTTTTTTTCCCTTTAAGTCATAAAGTGATTTGGAAAATCTCAGCTGAATGCATTGCATCAGCCTGTCCATTAGTTCATTGGCTAGCCTTTGCTCATTTGTCTACTGCACACGCGGAGAATCCCACTTTGCTTCATTCATACGGTAGGGTTGGTCTAAATCAGATGCTGCTGTCATTTGCTTGTAGCACAGCAGCCTCATCAATCTCTGCTTTTGACTATGGCATTGTTATTTCTAGAATGTGATTGGCTTTTCCCCCTATAATATTTGTCATTTAATTGTGTTAGCTATGTGACTCTCAGATTCTTTGAGGAATAAAGTGGACATATATTAAAATACTCATTTCTAGAAACTTTTTGGGGGAATTACAATTTTAAAGAGAACTTATCTGTTAACCTTTTCACCTTTACTTTTTGCAGTATGAATGTAAAGTTATTGCAGAAAAATCTCATCAGGAATGAAGAAGGCAAGAATAGATCTTTTGTACAGAAAAACACAAAGAAAAGGGCATGTAAATTATAAATTTATCAACAAAACTTTGAACTGTAAAATTGCCAGGATGCAGTTTTCCCTTGATTGATGTGTAAAGTTGCAGACACACATACATGCTATTATTGCAATCTGTGATTGCTTCATATGTAAATCATTTGCAAACCTTTATGTATTTGACTTAAATAACTGTAAGATATGTGTATTACATTAAAATATGTTAATAGATGAAATTTTTAAATTAATTTTTTAAACATACCATATTTCGTATCACAATGTTGATGTGCCAAATCATTATTGTTATAAAGAGCATAAGAATACGTTGCATAATTTTTAAATTTAGGGAAATAAAAGGAACGCCAAAACTGAACAAACAGAAAAGCAAATGGGGAGCTGTTATTTTCTCTCTCGCTTGCTGCTACACCTTTTTATTTTTCTAATTACAGCAGTATGAGTTATGAGTGCCCTGATATATGGTTGCTTTTTATTTGGAGGTTTTGTTTAAAGGATTGTGAGTATTTAGTATTTTGGTATAGAAAAATGGGTCTCAGTAGAACAGTTTCACGCTTGCATTACCGGAGAACCTTCAGAATAATCCACTATTTGGACAAATTTTACTAGAGGTATATGTGATGAGCAGGTCAGTTATCAGCATTAAATTCCTTGGAGTCAAATTTTGGAGAGAATATATAATTAAAATTTAGGGAATTTAAGTAGCATAAATTTCTCTTTTGAGGCTACCGAGTAACCTTCTGCGGTGTCACAAAATAAAAAGGGACACTAGCTGTCATTTGCAGTACAGAATCTTACTGATTTTGCACAGAGAAACTCCAAACAAATCAAAATGAAATTTCCTATTTTATTGCATCTTTGTGGCACACTGCTTCATCTGGGGTTCCTCATGTGACTGACTGACTGTGGAACGCCGGGCCTTGCAGCCTCATCACAGGCAGTCGGGGAGCGAATGGGCGTGGAACTTCTTGTGTACTCATGTCTGCCAGTGAATGGCTCGAGCCTGCTGAGATGACTTTCTGTACATGTTAAAGATCTTCATAATAGTTCAGTTTAATGACTAGAGCCATATAAGTATGGTTTAAACGTATTCCTAGCTAAGTTTTCCTCCTCTATTTTTTTTACATAGTTGACAAATGTCTAATACCCAAAGGCAAAATCTTCTGAGGATTGTGGTGCGTGTGTGCATGCACATGTGTATGGTAAATGTGTGTGAATGAGTGACAGAATGTATTCACATGTGGGTATATTTGTGTGCATGTGCTCATGCTTTTCTACAATGTCAATAGATAATCTTAAAGTTTTGGTTTCTAAAACCATTGCTGTAGGACTGATTCTGTATGCCAAACTTTAATCTGCTTTTATGTTTTCAGGCTGAAAGGTTGAATATCCTAAAAGGATTTCATATTGAATATGTGTACAAGCTTAACTATAGTAATGGTAAACATGCTACTATAATTTATTATTCTATCTTCCAAATAATGTTATTCATTTAGAACAAATAAGGTATATTTTTTAGAATCAACTTTGTATGCACTATAAAATCTTTAATAAGTTATAAGGTCTATGATGTGTTTACTTTGAAAATTGCTGTTAAAAGCAAGATGTATTAAATATGTAATCATCATCTTGGCTTAGAGTCTTTTTTCTTCCTCATGGTCCTACATTATCATAATTTAATGTGTTTCGTTGAATATACTAAGGAAGTATTGGAGGAGGTAGTGTCAGGGAGATTAAAGTACTGTCATCGGGGTTGTTAAATTATTTCCATATCAGTTGCAAAACAGGAAAAGATCATTATGACAAAGTAAAGAGGTTTCAATATTTTAACAACCATAAAATATATATATTTTGCAATAAACGACAATAGTAAGTACTTTTTAACATTGCTGTACTGGCAGTGCTGGTTTGCTTTTTTATTTAAAGTTATGGAAATCTGGACATTGAAAACTGGGACAAAATTCTGTGAAAATAAAGGAACAATTAAACTAGAACTAGACAGAACCCTGCTAATCTTTTTGTTGCAACGTTGCAAAATTTGATTGTGTGCACTGAATACTTTGGGACTTCATGTTTTCAATTCTGGAAAATTCTTAAATGTGTCAGCATATTAGGATCACATACACTGTAAAACAGTAGACTTCCAGAATCTGGTATCAGGTCTGGGGTGTGCCTTGAACAGTGGGATTTTTAAAAGTTCTCCAGGTACAGCCTATGTTGTCACACATCAGAATATTTTATTTATTTATTTTGAGACAGTATCTCACTATGTATCCCAGGCTGGCCTCAAACTCATGACAGTCTTCCTGCCTCAGCCTCCCTAGTGCTGGGATTACAGGCATATGCCCTCTCACCCAACTAATTTTATGTGGTACTAGGTAATTGAACCCAGGGCCCCGTACTCAATTGTGTTCACTGGGCAAGCACTCTAATCATTGAGTTACCCACCCCCAGCCTGCATTGGTACCTTTTTGTATGAAGTCCAGGTGAAAGATGAGATGAGTAGTGGCATCAAAAAAGAAGCGTGAGAAATACTTTAAGGTACATTTTACAGTAAAATTATCTGAGCTATGTATGGGTTTAAAATTATCTGAACTATATATGGGTTTTGGGTGTGAAGGTTAAGGAAAGTCAAAGGATTAATTTTTCCATCTTGGGAAAATGGTGGGTGGTATTTCCATAAACCAAGACCGAGTGCACAGAAGCAGGTGGGTGGGTAAAGTTGATGCGTTTGATCTGATAGGTTGATGTATGTAGGTGACAACGGGAGAAGATGTAAGCACTTGGTTATTTGAATCTGAGTAATTGGATGTAAATAAGGACATCACCAGCATTCAGCTGTCATAAGTGAAGCTGTGGGAGTGGATGCCATCACCTGGGAGGCATGTTATGGTGGAAAGAAAAGAGAGGTCTGAGGCTACTAGCATGTTGGTGGTAGAGACATAAACATCAGGCGTAAAAGGAGACCCTAAAAAAGTGCTGTGGACAAGACCATGGCAGGAAAGGCGTGGAGCAGAGGACAGCTGGTTCTATGACATACAGTTGGAAGGTTGAGTTAATCTTAGAGATAAATGAGAACATGATGTTTGACTGTTTTGTACTGAAAATGCTTTCTCTAACATGTCTTAGCTTTTAAAATGTTTTATTGTGTACCAATAAAGTATCTCAGAAAATATTTTTAAGAAAAGTCTGATCATATTACTGTTCGCTTGGTGGGAGTGAGGAGAGTTGGAATGTGAGATAACTTTCAAAGAACAGTGGTGGAATTTTGGACAAGATTTATAAAGAATGTGTCTTCGTTACATTTTCATTGTTGGAACAGAGTACCTGACGTCCACGACTATAGGGAGGGAGGATTTAGTTTAGCTCAGTTTTAGAAGGTCACAGTCCATTCATAGGCAGACGGCTGAAAATGATGAAGTTCTGGCCCTCACCAGAGCTGGGGCTAGAGAACTCTTCACTGCGTGGCACAACGGAACCAAGTCTGTGGGGAAGGGCAGAACCAGCACTCTCCCACGTCAAGCCCCAAGCATCCTGACCCTTCCAGCCAGTACACAGTATCTATAGGTACGTGTGACTTTTGGGGGACACTGCAGATCCAAACTATAACAGAAGGGATGACTTGCTAGAGATGAGGAATGTTTACAGTTTTGAGGCTATTGAAGGCACAGGAGAGAATAGAGTTCATGTATTTGCATAGAGTTAATCTACATGGTTGTGCCATGTGACATGAGCTTGGCAGCTCAGGAATTTACAGCCATGACAGAGTAGACTGAGTCTAGACTGGGACTCACTGGTCAGAATGACGCATGGCTGTGTGCAGTATTGGTGGAGGCTTCTAATGAGAGATCAGGAGACAGATCATAGGGTCTGAGCAAATTGGGGAAAGGAGCTGGCTCAGCAGGGCTCACCTGGTGGCGTGAGGTAATAGACAAAGGACTACAAGTCTAAGGATCTTAAAGATCCTGTTTAATGAGAAGGTGGTAGGTTTGGGGTTTGCAGGCAGAAAGGAATGTAGTGGAACACTGCCAGCTCTTGTTGAGAGCCAGATAGTGATCTCAACAAGTGTTTACCCAGATCATTGGAAGGGTGGAGATGGGCAGCAGTGGAGAGGAGGCACAGGCACGGGTACCAGGTGTGTATACTGATTGTGTGGTCTGAGAGGTCAAGTCATCTGACTTCCTGAGTGAAATAATTACTGAGTGAAATAACTATCCAGATGCCTTGCTTGCGTTGGGATTTTTCCCCCATTTTATTGATACGTATAAGTGCAAAATATAAAGTTTACATTGATCTTGGGCATTTTGTGCACATGCATATCATAACAAAGTTACAAGACCTTTCCCTCTCTCCTTTTGGCCCTCCCCCCACCAACCCCTTTAATTGGAATCTCTTTCCTCCTCTTTATTTCCTTTTTAGGTATTTATTGTTATCACAGGTATTTGGAAATTTCACCACATTATATTGAGAAGTGATTCTTTTTGTCTTAATTCTATTCAGAGATTTTTAAAAATTTCTTTTAATATTGTTCCACCTTTTGGTATTCTGTTCATCCTCTGTATTATTTTCTTCCTAAAGAGTCTTTTATTCAAGAGATCACTGACTTTTTGTTTCTGTTTTATGCATATCCCTTAGCTTTTCTGTCATGCTTGTATCTAGAATTACTTGATTGGATCTTCCAGTTCTCCAAGTTGCTCTTCAGCTCTGTCTGTTCAGCATGCAGTCCATTAGTTGAAATTTTTAAATTCTATAATCATAATTTTAATTTCCAAGATCTCTACTTGTTTTATGGAACTGGATTTGTCTTTTTTTTTGGGGGGGGGGGATCTTCTAAAGATACCACTCTTACAAAGTTTTAAACTTGTTTTAGGAGCCATTTTGGGAAGTGCAGCAGGATCCTGTCTGCAACCAGTCTGTGGATGTGAGCGCTCCTGACTTGCCTTGGGCTCACTGCCAGGCATCTTGGGACTGAGTGCCCACACTCAATGCTCATCTGAGTGGCCAAGTGCTAAGTTGTCTCTGGCCAGGCCAAGGTTGGTGAGGAGAATGGTGGTAGGGTTGGCCAGTCTAGCTGCTTCCATAGGCCTGTTGACATAGCAGTTTACCCTCCAGACATTAGCTAATTCTGAGATGACAGTCTCCACCTTATTTTTAGCAAATTTTCCCCTTGAGTATTTCAAGCTGTGGTTTCCCTCCATCTGTCTGTTTCCATTTGTTTTCTTTCAGGAATCCTTATAGTTTCTGGTCCACGGAACACACTTTATAGCACAGTTGTGAATTTTCTTTCTTTCTTTCTTTCTCTTTCTTCTTTCTTTTTTAATAAAAGCCTTCTGTTATTTTCTTATGTTTATAGTAGCTTTGGTGAAAACTTCAACTCACCTAGTCTACTGACCTGATTCACCTTTTTTTTTTTTTTCATGGTTGAGAATTGAACCCACAGCTTCACTCATGCTTACAGCAAGTACTCTACCACGGGGAGACCCTCCCTCCAGCCCTTCTTACCAGTTTTTTAATACCTCAAAATCATACCATATCTCTAATCATTTGCCTTTACATTTCAAAAACTCAATTTAGTTAGGAGCTAAGATAAGTTAAATTAGTGGTTTCTTACTGTGTCTTCAGAAAAATAGAGATTTTTTTTTTCTCCCTTGAAATATATGTAGTATATCCCGTCAGTCCATTGTGCCAGCAAGAATCCTAGTAGCTCCTGCATGCCTCTGTTCTTTCTATCACTGATGAGTTCTCTGAGACCTGTCATCTTTCTCTGTGATTTACAAGATAGGCTTTGCAAGGGTATGTCAACTCTTCCGAAGACAATATTGTTAAGTATCAGATTTGGCAGATCAGATAGATAATGATGTGCCTTGGAAAGACTGGGCTATTGATGAGCCTCGTGTCAAAACTGCTGCATATGGGTGATTTTTCTCATTCAGTGTTTCCTTGGTTTTAGTTTCTATGAGGATTTTCATGAACAAGGGGCATTTTGATTCCAAATCAAACTCGTGCTCTAGCTACTGTCCTGTTCTGCTTTTGCGTGGTGAGACCTTAACTGCTGATCACTCCATGACCTCCTTGGGAGTGGGTTCGACAGTAGTGAGCACTTGGGAAATACTGTCATTTAAAAATGATCCTTTTTATTACCATTCTAAAAATAATAAATGAACTCAGCTCTACTCTGCTTCTATGGGATTTTGATTTGCACAATTTGTTTCTCTTTTAGAAACACTTTTTAAAAGAAACTTGTACAGAACGTGATCATGGACCAATTCATTATGATGAACAGTTGAGTAGACAAAGGAAAGAAAGAACCAAAGTGCTGAATCTGTTTTAGAAGAAAACTTTCTAAAATGCATTCCAGGGAGTTTCTGCCATTGAATAAAAGTCATTTCTATTCCCTTTACAGCCATCACATGTCACTCCTAGGTCTTCTGGGACTATCTGCTCAAACAAACGATGACAGCGGCAGTTCCGCTTTGAAACAAAATCGTTCTGCCTGTATAAAAGCTTGGGATTTCCCAGACAAGGTACCACACTATCACTTTAGGTTCAGCTGGACACACCTGGTGTGCAAAGTCTTCACACATTTAGTTTGGGAAGCCTGCAGACTGACAACTGTAAGATGAAGCTTAAAGCTGCTTATAAAGACAAATCTTTATGGAATTTTCAGTGCCCCAAACCCAGCGTATGTTAACATCATCTCCATCAAACAAAAAGCAAGTCACTGCATATTAAAGCAAATTTTTCCAGAACATATGTAAAATTCATCCTAAAGTCGAGTCAGGTTGACATTTTTTCCCAGGAAAAATAAATTAGTGAAAAATAGATGTCTGATGTATGATCTGACTTTTCAAAAGGTGACTTGTTTTCATTAATGAGTAACTTGGTTGGTCTGCTAGAAGGGTGTCATTATAATAAGGATTTAACCCTTGAAATCTTAAGCTTCATTTGAACATGCCAGCTTTATTTCTCAAGTATGTAATGCAAAGAGCCTGATTCATGGGAGGCTTGCCTGTGTGGCATGTGTTGCTTTGCCACAAATACGTGGTCTCACTTATTGTCAAGACAGAAAAAAGGGCCAAGGACCCTTATGCCTGCTCTTTTCTGCTTGGTCCCAGGAGCACTGTGCTCTGCTTCTGCTTGGTGTGTTGACCAGAGCTCATCCTGTGGCCTTGGCCAACTGTGAGGGGGCTGGGACATGCATCTTTCTTCTTTAGGAAGAAAATAAGGAAATATTGGTGATCATTGTAGTGTTCACTATGGTGGTGTAAAAAAGTAGCATTCTGATCTAACTAGAATGTTCTCTCTTAGTGATTCACATTGAGCTAAAACTGTAAGAAAAAAATTTGTGGTTAAATCTGAAACATGAATTATTATTTGAAATCTATAAAACAAAAACTTTATATCTATATCCTAGAATGGTGAGAAAGAAGGGCTTTGTTTTTGTGTTTTCCTACCACCTCAAAGGAGAAATGAGGGGGAGGGAGCAAGTCATGTGTTTCCTTCTTGTCTCCCCCTGGCTCCCCCTGTCATCACAGGTAGGTATTGGTTCCCTCTATGGCTGCCCACATCCATTGTTTTTGGCAGAACAGTTTTCACATCTGATTTCATTCCAACGACAAAGCATCTCCTTGTCACCACAGTGTCCTACTCCTGCAGGCCCCTGAGCTGCGTATGACTCATGTCTCATGTCCATCTTCAGCAGTTTTCTCATGCTGTCCCCGGGGACAAGTGACACAGCACAGTAGGCATCGTGAACCCAAATGCAACATTGGATCTTGAGTAGCAAAGTGAAAGACTTTGAAATATTCCTTTACCTGTAACCTAGCTTCCTTTAGGAAGTCAGTAAAAGCATTCTTGGGAAGCTTAAGGATTCTCTCTGAGAGCACCTCAGACTCAATTTGTAAGGCATTTTCCATGGCACAGGTTCCACTTCATCCTCCCTAGACTCAGCCCCAGTGGCAATCTGACAGGACAGAAAGGCGAAAATTTTAACAAGTTTTGACTTCTGACCTTTTAAAGGATTCAGTCTAAGAGAAGCCTGTGTGACTTATTGTCCTGAGTAGTGCGGTTTTTAATGTGGCCCAGAAGTACCAGCCTTGTTGGAACCTTGTAAATTAGTTGTGTAGATGGTAAATTCGGGAAGAGGAAGACCAGAATGTTCACCCACTGTTCAGAAAAGGGATCTGAAAGGTATTGCCAGGGCTTAAAGGGGTTGAAAGCTTGAAAAAATGAGGCTCTTTCTCCTGGAATGGTGTTTCATCTTTTTGTTACTGTGATAAAATACCTGAATCAGGCTACTTTATAAAGAAAAGGTTTATTTTGCTTGATGTATTTGGATGCTGGGATTCTAAGGACCTGTGGGCTGCATCATATCATGTGTTTCTGCTCTTCCTTATAAAGCCATCAGGATTTAATCATGAGGGCCTCCATCCTAATAAGGTAATCTCATCTAGTGCCACCTCTATACAACATAGTCAGATTAGTTTTCTATCTTCTTAGTTAGGGATTGTTTTAGTTATGTTTTTGTCACTGTGACTCAATACCCGACATCCACAACTTAGGGAGGAAAGATTTATTGTAGCATACAGCTTCAGAAGGTTTCAGTCAGCTCATGGCTGGGCGGCTGTAAAATGGTGGAATCACATGGTGAAGCGTTAGCTTGGGCTGAAACTGGAGTTCCTGGGGCAGAGAGAGACTGGGAGGAAGGTTGGAACCAGCACATGGCTCTCCAGGTCAAGCCCACGCACCCACACCACATTCTTCCCCTGGCCACCAAAAGACTCATTACAGGGGCAAAATGTCTCAGTTTGGATCTGGAGTGTCCCCAAAAGCCTCATGTTCCTACAGATACTGTGTAGGGTTGGGAGGTGGGGCCTGGCTGGAAGGGGCAGATGCCTGGACTTGACTTGGAGGGGCATGAGCTGGTTCCACCTTTCCTCCCAGTCTCTCTCTCTCTCTCTCTCTCTCTCTCTCTCTCTCTCTCTCTCTCTCTCTCTCTCTCTCTCTCTCTCTCTGTGCCACTATGTTGAGGATCTCTGCCGCTGGATCTCTGGCTCCAGCCCTGCCCCTGCTCCAGCCCTGCCATGTGCTCCCACCATTTTCCAGCCACCCATCCATGAACAGACTGTGACCTTCTGAAACTGTGAGCTACAATAAATCTTTCCTCCCTGAGTCGTGGATGTTGGGTATTGAGTCACAGTGATGAAAAAGTAACTAAGACAAGGATCAAACTCCTAAATGATTTTGGAGAGACAAAGTATATCCAAAATATAGCCTACGAAGCAGATGGGTAAAATTCCTGTCTGATGGTAGTGAAAGCTGAAGGTGGTGGAAATGATGGGAGGCAGGACTCAAGCCACGGAGTCGGGCCTCTCTTGGGCGACGTACATGGCCCTCCTGGGCTGGCAGTGTGCTCAGGCAGGGGGCACGACTGCACATCGGGGTGACTTTTTGTCTGCTGCAGGCTGGGACTGCCGCATCTACCACAGTTTATGGCCCGGTTCATTGCCATCGTAAAGAGGCATTGTTGTCAGATTTTTATTGAAAAAGGACATTCATAGCAAGGTAAATTAGCCTCAGGGTAAGACAGATCCAGGCTGAGTTATCTCCAGACTGGAATTCTGGGCAAGTCCTCCAACTGTTTACACTTAGGTTTTTCACCCACAGGCTAGAGACACACTGTTCCTCCTGGAGAGCTGCTGGTCCTACGTGTGATCATTTGAGGGATGTTGATCATAAGGATTTAGATCATAATTAAATATTAATTCCTTCACTCAGAAGTGTGTGAACCAAGCCAGCAACACATGAGCATTTTCTTTGGGTTGGTGACTGCCTAATGTGTAAGGCACAAATCCACCAGGCCTGCTGATCAACGGGCCACAGCCTCTCTCTTTGGGTGGTTAATAGGGACAGGATCCTAAGGAGAAAGGGCAGAAAACTGGCCAGCTGCTATTCCATTGATTAATTGATTTCTTGAAACAGGGCTGGCGGCTTAGCCAGGTCAGACTGGGGCTGCTGTCTGTGGAGGGACACTCAGAAAGGGTGCTCAGGAAGCCACGAGGCTACCAGCGGGAAGAAAGGAGGAGATGGGAGATCAGTTTCGTCCATATCTTACTTTTGCCTAGGGATGATGACTGTCCTCATAACCTTGTAATGTCACCACCACGGGAGTAGTTTTCCAAAGGAGAAGTTACATTTTAATTAGCCACGAGGTGCCTGATTCTGACATATCAGTCCTTTTTTCCAGGCCTCATCGTTTCAGATTATTTTTGCCCATGTCCGCCACTTGCCTGCTCCTTTCATGTGTATCAGAAGGAAACCCCCAAGCTGCCTGGAAATCCTATTACCAGACCTCAGGATATTAATTGTCGAGTTCTCCCCCACAGTTATACAAGAGCTGAAAAAGTGGTTCTCTTTCAATAGTGTCTTGTCAAAACGCCAGGCACAGTTTGTTTTTGACATTTGCTGCGACTGTTAAATAATAGTCTTGCTTCTGTCATAGCTAATGTTGACTTGAAGGCATTTGGAGGGCATTTCTCAACTCCAGCCTCAACAGTGAGACCTGGGTCTTGACAGATATTTTTCCTGCTTGCCCAAGGCGACTGAAGGTAAGGATTGTGACATTTGCTTTTCTAAGCTCTAAGAAATTTTCAAATGGACACACACCACCTATAACTTTAGATCCAATTTTGGGAGTGCATGAGACATGAAAACACCAGGGCGCACGTACACACAAGATGGAATTCCACAAGTTTTGCCATTCTAGGATTGACTCTTAAGAAAACAGTATCCCATTTTAAGACCCCTTAAACCTGTCTGTTCTGCCTTGGTAAGCTTCTATCAGTTAGAATGTCATACTTCATTACAGATCTCTTTAAAATCAATAAGCATTTTTATTGTTTCTATGTTTGCAATGGAGTGAGCCCCTGGACACTGCCCGGCTAGCTGTGTGTGCAGCGTGCCATCTGTCAGACAGAATCTGGCTCTTCGTGCCCAGTGCGTTCGTGTTGCTGTGTCCATTAGGAATTTAATTGATGCTTCCTTTTTCTACTTTCGAGTTTTTTTCTCTCATGCCTTCTAGATGAACATGTAAAGATCTCCTCCTAAAAGGGACTGCGATTTCTGAAATGGCCGCCATTTGTGAGGCAATGGAAGGGAAGGGAAGAAAAAAAATTGGGGAGAGTAAGTGGGAACAGAGGAAACATTCTATGCAGTTGCAAAGAAATAGGCATGATTTATATGTGAAGAGGCCAAAAAATGCACAGTTGGTTTTAAGATAAATACCAAAAGAATGGTTAATTATGCTGTTTTTCATTTTCAGAATAGAAATACATTAGTCAGTAGAATTTCCAATAACTACAGCAACTTGGATTTGCAGCCTTATGTGTGGAGCTGTGGATTAGAAACCTAAATCAACACATTTTTCTCAGACTGGAACTGTGCCTCAAAATTCAATTTCATCTTCAAATTTTGAGAAGTAATTTTGAAGATTTCTAAAATTACAAAATCTGAGCATATGATTATTCTATCACCACTTTCCAATTATTCTCTTTTTCTTTTCCTTTATGGTGGAGCCAGTGTTTATTTAGAAAGAAGTTTTGTTTAGATGGCAAAAGTATTATTTCTTCTGAATAGAATACAGTTTCCTTTAAAATCAAGATGTAATTAATTATATCCTGATGATTTGCATAGATCACACAGCCACTTGGTTGACATGCAAGACTCGACCCACAGAGGAGGCTGGTAGATCTGGGAGAGACCCTAAAATTTACCCATATACTAGTCAAGTGTGTCCCAAGTCACCTGATTGGCCAGAGACAGTCTGACATTTTAGTAGCTTTAAGAGGAATGAGCATCTACTGTGTAAAATTTGAGGATTTAACTTGAGAACTATGCAAGGTTTATGGCAATGTGGCATATACATTGATAACTGTGAGGAAATAAGCATTTATGAGTTGTGAGTGTTTCTATCACAAAACACAATTATTTGTTGTCCTTAGTAGCTGGCAAGTAGTACTGGCTTTTATGTGGGACACATACATTTAATTGTTCCAGCAAAGAAAAGTGGTAAAATATTACTATCTACAAAATAGGAGGTAGTACTTTAGCTCCTTCTATGTAAAGAGACAGGATGAGAGAGTTGTTTTCTGTGTGTGTGCATGTGTGGTACTAGGGCATCAAGTCTAGGACCTTCACACTAAGCTACTGAGCTACATCCCCAGCCCATTTTTATTTTCAATTTTGAAACATTATCTTGCCAAGTTGCTAAATTGCCCAGGCTGGACTTGAAGTTCCTTTCTGTTGGGGTCTTCAGGGCCCAAGAGTCTCAGCATCGCTGACCTTGGCGGAGTTCCTTCCTTCCCAGAACAAATGTTACTGCTTGTAAGTTAAGCCAGGTGTTTTGCTTAAGCTCCTGGAACTGCTCCTTATTGCATCCTCCCTCCTCTACTCCTTCCCTCCCTCTGGGCGACCGCAAGCTGGTTAAGGCCTTGCCTACTTAAGCCCTTGTACTCCCTAAATAAAGTGGAGACAGCGATCACTGAATCGACTCCCAGAGTGTATTACTCTGTCGTCCGATCCCTCCTCGGCTGTTCCAGGGGTCCCCACAGGATGGAGACCCCTCCACCTTTCCTCCTACCTCTGCCTCCAAGAGTGCTGGGATTACAGGCCTGTGCCACCAGGTCCCACTAGAGGCTATTTGTGACTTGCTACAGTCATACAAATAAAATATACAGCTGAGGATAGAGCCCAGGCCCTCATTTTTATGAATTTAGGGAACCCAGTTTATCCCTTTGAAGTGTTCAGTGTAGAACTTTAACATATATATGAAAGTCATGACCCTGCATTTTTCTAAACAAATTTAAATCTTAATTGGAGCTATGAACAACGTCACTAGTACCATTCTTGGCAAAAATAATAGTTTGGAGCCTAAGATTTACTGTTTTGTGATACAGTAAGCTGGATGGTTTAAAGGATGAAGTTGTGGGGAGAAATTATATATATCATGACTTTAAATTAAAATGGAGGTATTTTAAAATCAAAGAATTGGGTTAGTTTTGTAAGAACTAAATAGATGTAAAACACACCTTACCAGATACAGCTTCATTTTTTTACTTAACTTTTACCGTGGAAACCATTTTTTTTTGCCTTCACTTTTAAGATTAAAGTTGGCATACTGAAAAAAACGCAAATGTTGACATGTTTACAAGAATATGACTATGAACTGAATTCATCATTTTCTGTTTTTATTAGACTTGGATATGAAAAAAAATACCTGAACTCTTCTTTGTAAAGTTTGAAGGGAATTTTTTCACATTTGTATATTTTGACATTTGTGACCTTAAAGAAGATAGTAAAGAAAAAATATGAGTAGGCAAACTTTCAGAATAAGGACTGTAATTAATGAGTAGAAATGGGAGAAGTCAACCATTTCCCCTCTCTCTGTCCTGCAACTAGCCCTAGGAAGGACAGTCCTGCCTACCACCCTGGACTCCACCGTCCCCTGCATGTCACCCTTCCTAACAAAGAGAGTGGAGAGTGGAGCTGTGTGGTCACGTGAAAGAATTGAATCAGCCCAATGGTAACTCATTGCCTACAGTTATATTAGTTGGGACTTTTGGGATTATATGCAACAGAAAATCTGATTCAAATGACAGTAAATTAATGGCTCATAGAACCGAAAGCAAAGATTGGTCTGACATATTGCTGAGATTCCGATTTCAGAAACTGCCATCACGACTTACCTTTTTCCATCCCGTCACTGTTTCTGCTGAGTTAATGTTGGCCTTGGACCTCACAGAGAGAACATGCTTTCAGCTGCTGTGATCTTCTGTCCTCTCCTGTTCGTGTCCTCAGAAACCCCAGCAAAGACTCATCATGTATCATTGGCTCTGGTCAGTGCAGGTGTCCATTTCTGAAGACCAGTTTTATGGCCATTTCTATACAAAGGAAATAAGACATGATAATAAGGATAAGGGTAAATGTGAGAACAGAAAGAGAGAGATAATTTATATCAGAACCAGAAGTTAAAGAGGTAGGTACTACAAAAGCAAGAGAAAGGAGCAAAATGCAGAGAGAAACAGTAAACAAAAAGCAGCTTGGGAAGAAAAGAGAAACCATTGATGTCATTCTATTTCCCATGAAACCTATGCTTTCCTTCTAATAAACCTTTAGAAATGATTCCCATGGAGTGGTTTTCTGTTCTTTGAGTTTGGGCAACAATATGACCATGATCGAGACAATTTTCTGGTGTTCCCATTCCCCATTAAGGCTGGATTACATGTAATACATCAGCTGTATTTGCCCTGTTGATAATCTGTGTCCCTCAAGGGGAAGATTACCTTGTTACCAAATCGATCATTGAAGATTAGTTGCATGGTTTGAATCAAATGAACTTTGAGGCCCAGACGGGAGGTTCTGAGTCTCTCTGGCTCTGGCGGTGCCTACAACTAGTTTAGACAAAAGTCTCTTATTTCAACAACTCTTTCACACAGTCCATCTCTCTTTTTCATTTAGTATAACACAGAAAGTTCCTGATCAATGATGTGGATAAGCATGAATTGCCTGTGTTTCCTTTTTTTTCCCCCGTTACACACTTCTCTTTTAGATTGGAACTTCTTTTGTAAATAAAAAAGCTTGAGATGATGAAGTAGAGACACCACTGGAGAAATTCCTTTGAGTCTGAGCTGGACTACATTGTTGCCATTTCTGCCTCTTGTTTGAAATGAAAGCTAGAAAATACCAGGAGAGAAGTTTCTACAACCTCTCTTAGAAATCTCTCAAATTTTTTTTCAGCTGCTCTCATCTTTATTTGGCCTTCACCAAATATTAGATTAGAGGGCTAGGGAAATCGATTTGCTCTTTAAGATGACAGGAACACATTTTATTCAGTTTCTGCTGCAGGCCCCAAAATATGCAGTCTGGGGACAAGCTTTGGGCAAATCTTTCTATGGTGTCAGATTTGTGGGTGAGACTACATTTTCTGTTTTTCCTACTTCACAGAGTCTGTGCAAGCAGAGGGCTGTGTTTCCAGGGCTTCATATTGATCCTATCTTACTGCCTTGTCATGAATCCAAGGGGAATTCCAGCAGCCTTAGCCTCAAAGTGCTTTTTCAAGAGCTTCTTGAATGGAGTTGTCCAGGAGTGCAACCTCTCTCTGGCTTGTTTCTTGCCCTAGCCAGCTAGACAACTTTGATTTTTGACAAATTGTAATGAATTCTCTTATGTTGCCAAAACCTTCTTTCCTAGAAAAGCACATATACTTGGTTAATCTCCCCTAAAACTATTAAAAACATTTGTCTCTTTCTATAATTTTTGGAATGACTCTGAAGTGGAAACAAACAAACAAACAAACAAACATCCGCCATCTGGCATTGCAACAGGGAACCGCAAAGGAAAGGCGCAGAGATTTGGAATTGGACATCGATACAAGAACCACATTCCTTTGGGAACTTGATTTTTTAAAAAATTCAGTGGTTATCCTCTTCCCCGAAAATTGACTACAACTCCTTTCTGCTGTCATACCTTAGTTCTTACTTGTCCTGGGAAAGTACCTGTCTCCAAGATTGATATCCACAATCTGTAATGTAAATAAGAATGAAGGTCATGTACTCGGGAGTTGGCCAGCACAGAAACAGGAGGCACCTGCTTAAAAAAAAAGTTCTCTCACTTAGTAGGATTTATCTCCTGCAGGATTTATGGCTTGTAGCTTACACTTTCTGTATCCTGATTTACTAATATTTTATATATCCTGATACTATTAAAAGTGATTTATTCCATATATAACTATTTTTTTCAGGAGTTAAAAACATATACATGAACCATGAATTTTGTTAATCTTTTATTAAATTGTCTTTTTATCTACTATGATGTCAGCTTTGCAGCCCTGAGAGGTAAGGTAGACAGAAGTTGCTATTAAATGATTAGTAGATCATACCACCCAGTGAATTCTAACCTCTTCATTACCACAAAATCCTACACGTATGCATGGCAAGGAGTAGGCTCTGTGGGGGAAATGTTCTGGATGAAAGCTCCAAAACTAGGAATCTTGTTTTAGCTCTTCTAGTAGTTTCCTATCTGAATCAGCAACTTTTGAGTCTCTGCTTCCTCAGTCGTAAAGTGAAGCTTCTGAATCTGCTAGTCACTAAAAGGAACAGAAAACCATCATGACTAGGTTTTGGCAGGGGAAGGACCTGGCTCCACTGCTTAACGGAGTGAGTAAGTGATATGATTGGAACTGGACTTGACAAGTGATATGGTTTGAATGTGAAATGTCTCTATAGACAAGTTAGAGAAAACCATAAAATTGCTAATAATCAAAAGCAACAGGCTAGAAGTTCTACAAGCAAGTTTAATCAAACTTTTAACATTGCATGATTCCAATACTATATAAACTGATCCAAACACAAAGAAGAAAAACTTTGAAAAAATTTTTTTCATCTAACAAAGATGACATCGAGAACAAAGGCTGTACAATAAAGATATGATGAATCACTCACACGTGACGACTGAGGCAGAAATCCTAAATAAAATATTAGCAGTTGGCATACAGCCTCATATAGAAAGCCCAATATAGTCATCTATCAGTGTTTGTGGTGGGTGGTTCCAGTATCGGTGTGGCTTCCAATGTCCTATGAAATGTTCATATCTCTTACCTGCAATGATGTGACATTTGCATAGAACTTATACACCTCCTCTTTAACTTATTTCTACATTATTTATACTACTAACGCAACGTACATGCAATGTAAATAGTTGTTATGCTATGTTTGTGGAATCATGACAAGATAAAAGGTCTGTATATGTTCAGTACAGATTTAACCGTAAAAATATTTTTGACACATGTTTGTCAGTGGATGTTTAACCCATGGGTACACAACTGTGCTTCTATGCATGACCATACTTCTTGACCAAGTGCAACTTATTCTAAGAATGCAAGGATAGTTCATCAAGACAGACCTAAGGGGGAAAGTCATGTGATCCTCTCTATAGAACCTGAAAACATTTGACACATCTTACATATGCTCTGTTTCCATGAAAATCTCTGGTAAGACAGACAAGAATTTAAGAATACAAGTACTTCATGAGGGCATAGAGAAGGGTCAGGAAGTAGAGGTAGATGCAAGGCTAAAAGGAGGCAAGCTTCCTTTATTGATTTGCATATGTTTAACCAGCTTTACATCCCTGCCATGAAGCCAACTTGGTCATGGTGTATGGTCTTTTAAATAATGTGTTGCATTCTGTTTGCAAGTATCTCACTGAGGTTTTGTGCATCAATATTCATTAAGGAAGTTGGTCTATAGTTTTCTTTCTTTATTGGGTCTTTGTCTGGTTTGGGAGTCAAGATAATACTTGCTTCCAGAAAGGAATTGGGAAGTTTTCACTCTCTGAATTTCATGGAGGAGTTTAAGGAGCATTGGCACTAACTCTGCTCTAAAGTTCTGATAAAATTCTGCAGTGAATTCATCAGGTCCTGGGCTTTTGTTGTTGGTGGTGGTGGTAGAACCTTTGTTATTGCCCTAATTTCCTCCCTGGTTATTGCTCTACTCAGGGTTTTAATAATTTCTTGTCTCAGTTTTGGTGGTTTTGTTTTTTGATCTACTCTGCCAGTCTGTGTCTTTTGATTGGTGAATTAAGACCACTAGCATTGAGAGTAATTATTGTAAGATTTTTACTGAATCCTGACATTGACCTGTTCTACTGTTGGATCTTTGTTTTTTTTGTTTTTGTTAAAATTTCTTTTCTTTTTAGATGTTTCCTTTCCTCTATGTTCTTTGGTGCTGCTTGTGTCTCTGTTTCTCTAAAATTCCTTTGGGCATTTTCTACAATGCTGGGCTAGTGTTCGCAAATTTGTTTAGGGATTTTGGTCATGAAAAATTTTTACTTTCCCTTCAATTTTCAGGGATAATTGTGCTGAATACAACAATCTGAGTTGATATTTGCTGTCTTTTAAAGCTTAAAGATCTTGCTCCAGGGTCTCCTGGACTTTAAAGTTTGCATTGAGAAACCTGTTATAATTTGAATGGGTTTGTTTTAGTAAAATAATGTCTGTTTTTTTTTTCTTGCTGCTTTTAATATTTTTTTTCTGTTGGATTTATAAGGTTTTGATTATGATATGTCATGGTAAGTTTCTTTGCTGGTTGAGATTATTTGGTGTTCTATAAGTTTCTTGTAACTGAATATTAATTTTATTTCCTAGATTCAGGAAATTTTCATGTATGATTTCAGTGAATAAGATCTTTATACCCTTGATACTGCCTCATGCTCTTTCTCCCACTCACGTAATTCTGAGGTTGGTTGTCTTTTAATCACACCCATCAGCTGTTGTATCCAGCTACTTTGCTCAATACTGATTTTGGAGTTCTGCCTAAGCATAGCACTTGTTTCCTTAGCTTTGTTTTCAAGATCTGAAATTCTGTCCTCACAGTGTTTAAATCGATTACCCCTGCTTTCAAATGAATTTTTCATATCCAGACTTTCAGTTAGATTTCTTTTCAGAATTTCCACTTTTCTATCAAAATGCTACTTCGTATTTTGTATTTCCTTATTTATCTTAGCCAACTTTTTATTTGTGGCTTTTATATGCTCAATGTATATATGCTAATGTATCCACTAGGCCCATTATTTGTTCAGTAAATTCCTCTTTAAACGTGTTGATCATCTCTTAAATTTCTTTAACAATATTTTGTTTGAACTCACTTATTTGCTTTTTGATTTCCTTTCCTATGAGTTCTACTATTTCAGGGCTCATGACAATACTTTCTGAAGACTCAGGAGTTTCCGTATTTGTCCTGTTGCCTTGCCTTCCCACATTTCTATTCTTCAGGGACTTTACTATAAAGACTTAGCTGAGAGGTTTCTGTGAATGGCTGTGAGGGTGTGTGGAGGGAGCCAGAAGTCCTCTGCTTTCTGTGGTGGGAGCAGGCAGTGAAGAAGGACTTAACAGTCTGTTGGCCTCTGAGGTGTCTTGCCTACCTCCAGGCCCCTCAGCAGAGTTTTTCCACCTGTCCTGGCTTCCCTCCCCCAACAGCAGGCTCTCCGCCCTTGGAAGTACTCCCACTACCCCTACCCCAGCTTTTTAGAAGGTCAGCAGCCTTTCTCTTCACTCCTCAATGGTACCTTGTGCCAGTTTCTTTCTAGGCACTGTTTAAGAGTGTACCCAAAAACCGTGGTGTGCCCGTCTGAGCTTTCTTCTGCTTTAAAAAGCTCTGGCTCAGTTTTTTGTTTTGTTTTGTTTTTTTTTTTTTAAATAAAATGGCTCCTGTTGACATCACTTTGTGTTCTGGTTGCCAAACACTGCTTCTTCCAAGCTGGTCTAGGCTCCAGAGGCCTTTTCTTTGGGAGGCTGTCAGTGTATTTGCATCCTGCACTTCCTGATGGCTCATTTGTGGAGGATGGAGCTACCAGTTGCTGACAATTCCCACTTCTTCCAGATCTATGCTTACCTTCACAGTTGGCCTGGGGTGGCTTCCTGGGCTGCTGCTTTTCTCCATTTCTGATGTTTCTTCAGGATTTCTGATCTTCCTGTGGTCTCCTTTCAATTGCTCAGGTGCTTCTCCCTCTCCTAGCCACATTCAGCAGACTACAGTCTCAAGTTTGAATACAATCTCAACCTTTTAAATGGGTCTACAAGGAGACATTGTGCAGCTCTGTTGCTCAGCTGCCATCTTGCTTGGAAGTCCTTTCTTGGAAATTTTTTATATTATTTCCTATGTTCTGTAAGATCATTTTATCTATTCAAAAGCTAAAGTTCACTAGAAGTGGTAAATAAAATTATTTTAGATAACATTCTATCTCATACCTTATTTTTGTTGAAAAGTAAAGTTTCCTGTGAATTATAGGAAAGAGCAAAATTGTGTCATAGAAATTTAGGAGGGTTAACTAAGATAGAAAGCCTTTGTTTTCTACCTTGACTACAGGAAGTGTATTGACCTTGAACTTGTTCTAGTATAGCATCCCTATGTGTGGGGTTTGATAACCGTGCATTGTTTTAGGGTAGCACTTCTGTTCTAAGGCTGTCATTTGATGAACTCATTGATTTGTTCAGGTTGTTTAATAGAGCCTGGGCCTCTCTCAGAGTTCCTCATGTGTCCTGAGATGTCTACTCCAACATGTGGTACTAGTTGCTCTCTGCTTCTTAGATATAGACTGTGTGTCAGGACTGGGGATGCAGAACTAAGTGACACTGTCCATTCTTCCACAGCACTCATATTAGAGGGACAGACAGGCCATTAATACCTGCTTCAAAATCACTATGTACAGAGTTCAGAAGAGCCCCACAGGAAACCTCTAAAGCCCAAGATATAGAAACCATACCTACCTTGCTTATTGGCCATGCTTTAAAAACTCGTAATAGAACACTTGCTATATAACACACAATTGAGCAACAGGACCCAAGTCATCGTGAGAGCTCAGACAAACCCTTGGGGACTTTTTTATATTTTAAGACAGAGTCTTACCCTATAGTCCAGGCTGGTCCTAAACTCACTGTGGAGACCAGGCTGACCTTGGACTCACAGCAATCCTCCTGTCTCAGCCTCCCAGGTGCTGGGATTAAAGGCATGTGCCACCACGCCTGGCTTATGTGGTGCTGGGGAATCAAACTCAGATACCTAGCACTTGCTAAGCAAGCACTTTAACCACTGAGCCATTCCTTCAGCCCCCCTTTGAGACTTTTAAGGAATGAGTGGGACTTTGCAAGTCAAAGCAGTGGGAAGGGGTGATGAAAACATGGTGTGAGAGAATGAGTGGTTGGCTCAAACTGCTTCCTCCAAATCACCCGATAGACCACTCCCACCCTTTAGCTGTCTGTCCTCAGAGGAAACCCAAAGGCAAGTACCCTCCTCTCTCTCACCAACTGGTTTGCTTATTGTTTGTCATTGTATCTCTAGGATCCACCTCAATGCTTGGAATCTAGTGGGTGCTTGTTAAGTTTCTATTAAGTTAGCAAATGATTTGTGGTTGTACAAGAAAAACTAGCCAGAGATTTTGGCATCAATGCATCTAGTTAGTCCTTGTTATAGCTTGAATTTGGGATGTTCTCCAAAATTCTCAAGTGTTTTGATATTGTGGAATGTATATAGGTTTCACATGACACCTACACAGCAGGTGTGGATCACTGAGTCCTGACCCAGAAGGGGTGGTTCACTGGGACTGGACCTGAAGGGATATAGGGTGGCTTTACCCCTTCTCACCCTCTTGGCTTCTTGTTTGCCATGCCATGAACAGCCTCTCTCCAGGCAGCCCTCTGCTGGGTGCTTCCACCATTTCAGGCTGCCCGCAAATGGACTGAAACCTTCTGGAAACTTAAGCTAAAACAAACCTTTCCTTTCTTCAGTTGTAGGTGTTTGGCATTGTGTCCCAGCAATGAAGTTACTAAGATAGTTCTATAGTGCATGGCTTGGACCTTAAAATTCTCCTAAAGGCCATGTGTTAAAGGCTGATGCGCAGCTGTGATGCTACAGGGTGGTAACAGAGCTTTTAAGAAGTGGGACTTAGTGGAAGAAGTTAAATAGTTGGGGACATGCCCTTGAGGGAGATATTGGGACCCCCATCCCCTTCCTGTCTTTCTTTCTCTGCTCTCTCTCTCTCTCTCTCTCTCTCTCTCTCTCTCTCTCTCTCTCTCTCTCTCTCTGCTTTCTTGTCACCATAAAGTGAGCCGCTCTTACCCACTAAGTGTTTACCATCATTATGTTCTGCCTTGGCACAGGCCTAAAGTGACAGGGCCAGGGGATTATAGGTGGAAACCTCTGAAACCATGAACCCCAAACCACAAATCCTTTCTGCCTGTTAAGATGTTAAACTTATTATCTCAAATATTTTGTCACATCATGAAAATCTTGGCACAAGCAGCAAGCATGAAAATTTGTTGGTTGCTTCTATTCTATACTTTTCTGAAGGATCCCACAAGGAGCAGAGTGTGTGAGGGCACAGATAACACCTCAGAATATTGGGTTTGGGAATAGCAATTCCTTGATCTGGGTTCCTTTATCCCTCTTTTCTGTGCTGTGTCCAGTTCCCTCTCTCTGTGTCCCAAACATGAATCCTCCCCTACTTGCAAATTATATCATATCAAGGAAATCTTCAGGTGAAAAATTAAAAAACCTGCCTAAAGGCACTCTCTTTGGCTGCCGTAAAGTTCTACACACATTTCAACTTGCTCTTTATTAATTATTGTGTGATCTATTCTCATTTTACTTCTCCAACCTTAGTTTCTCCTCTTGTAAGAGAAATATCATATCTACTTTGCCTAATGGTCATGCTTCTAAACTAACCTGTAACAGAATACCTGGCATGTAATAGATGCTCAGTAAACAAGAGCTGAGTTGGTTGGCTGCTTTATTGGTGATGGTGATCTTGTGTTTAGTGATTCATTCATCAGTCTTAGCACATTGCAAATACCAATCAACAGAACCGCCTCCATCATCCAAATTATGTCTATGTGTGCAGAGAGCAGTAATGAGTAGACAAAGATATTGGGAAATAAATTAATCCATATTAAATGAATGAGTCACTGAAATGTGAAGTCTTGGAAAAGGAAGACAAAAGCACAGCTGAAGACAAGGACTTCTTTCATTACAAGGAAGAGCAGCCTCTTGTAGTTACCTAAGCCTGGGCTCAAGGCTTCAAGACTCTTTTCGAAAGTGGATTCTTGGTGTCTAACCTAGACCATTTGCTCTTCAACTTCCCCTGAATTCTTAGAAATTCACTCACTTGTTCTCCTTCCCTTCGGCTCACTCTTTGTCAGGCTTCTCTGGAATCCTACTTCCTCTCCCCTCTTCCTCTTCACTTTTCTGGTCTTCATCCTCACATCCTGGTGATGCCATTCTGACCCAACTGCTCACCTTGGCCAAGGACCCAGGAAGATCCTACTTCTTCTTTCTCTTCTGTCTGTCACTCTTAGTCGTTTTCCAAAGTTTCATCTCACTACCGCATTGTGTTTTCTGGCACCACTTATCACATCTTGCTTTCTATGGCAGGTCCAAGCTATCTAGCTAGTGACAGCCTCCACCCCACCCCCCACTCCTTTGTCCCAAATGTTATCACTACTACAGTAGGAACAAGCCTTCTGACATCTAGTCTCTGTTGATCTCCAGGATGGTCAGAGCTCATGGTCTGTGGAAAGCTTGTTTTAAGCATGTGTCCAAGGCCCTTCAGGACCTGGTTTCTGCCCACTTCTTCAGTCATATACGGCTCTCTCTCTCTTTCTTTCTCTCTCTACTTTCCTCCCTTTTCCACTAAGAACAACACCTGCTCCCACCTCTCAGGGACTTTGCCCAATCTGCTCTTCTGGCTGTGAACATCTCTCCATCCTAGCCAGAAGCCAACTCAGGGGCCATCCTCCTTAAGGAGATTTTTCTGACAATTCCCCTATCCTTTGTTCATCTTTATCTCCATTATTGTCCTGCACCGTGAGCAGTTATGACATCATAACATACAGCAGTGACAACATGGCATCTCAGTTCCCTTTTGGAGCTCATCTCTGTGAGGAGCAGTGATGAGGAAAGGATCCCGTCTCACCACTGATTATGTTACGGGTGTTATCTAAAACATTCACCAAAAGGCTCAATGTGTTGAGATCTGCGCACTGACAGGCTCTCGGGAAGTGACTGGACCACAAGAACACTAATTTCATCAGTGAATTAACCACCCCACTGAGGAAACCAGAGTGCATGCCGTGAGGATGACACGTGGTTCCTGGCCCATACTGAAGGCCTTTGTCTTGTTCTCTGCTTTCTGGCCACTGTGATGTGAGCAGCTTTGCCTCTCCACACTCTTCTGACGTGATGTGCTGCCTCACCTCAGGCACAGGAACAGGGGGCCCAGGTGGCCATGGACCGTAACCCCTGAAAGAGTGACCCCAGATGGAGCTTCCCTCCTGTACATGGTTTACGTGAGGCATTTCATCACCGCGACGAAAAGCTGACTGATACAGGGTGCTACCGTGCTGCGGCACGGGGCCCTGCGCAGTGATAACCCCGAGAACTCCAGCTTTTCCTCTTCGCAATGAGGGTGATCATGGCTCCTATTTTTTGATTTGTTGTGAAAATAAGTTGAGCTAATAGCTGTGCTGGGAATGAACACGGCACATTATAACAACTACAAAGTTGATTTATTACCATTAGACTATAATTATTCTGAGATCAGCAAACAGAGCCCCTGGTATCAGATCACTGAAGAATAACAACTTGTCTGTCAATGAGAAGAGCAACGGACATCTCTGGAGGCAGTGCCAGGTAGACTATAGAGTATTCTCACACTCCGTATCTCGTTTGGTCCTTGGTACACTGCCATCAAGTACCTATGATAGTTCTCATTTCTCAGGCACAAACTGAGACTCATAGAGTACTGTGTTAGCCTGGTTTGTTGGTGGGCTGGGCAGATAAGGTTCAAGCCAGCCTTTTTGGCTTCCTAGTCATGCCTTTGGAATTTGGTGATTGTAGTAATTGAGATCGGGTCAGCAGCTTCCCTTTGCCCAAAATTCTGTTCAGATTTTGCCTGGCAAATTCTGACTTATACTTCTGCTAACCTCAAAGTCGTCATTCTGAGCAAGACTTGCTACATCTCAGTGCTTGTGGCTGGTTGGTCCATGCCACCCAATGGCATCTCTCTGTCTCCTTTCCTCTCTTGCTCATGTTTCTAGTACTGTATAGACTAGGACCATTTGTAATTCATCTCAGCATTTCTCTTGCCTAGGTAGTGCTGTCAGGAGAAGGCACCAGAACCAAGTTGAGCCAAAACTCGATTCTTGAAGTCCAGGATATGCACAGGGTAGGTAGAATACACTGTGGGTCTTCGCAGGATGTCCACAGGATGTGAAGGGATAAACTGGATGCCTCCTATTTACTGGTTTCCACCGTGAAGTTCCTGGCACTACTTGTCTTCTCTACAGAGGCTATAACAGCACCTCTGCTGGAGAGTGAGGCAAGGTCTTCACCACTCAGTAACCGTTAGACTGAAAATCCAGGCAGTTTCACCGTAAGGGAGCTTACAGTCAATACCACTATTTCACCTCCGATTTCCAAAAAGGAAGATAAAAAGAGAAAACTTATTTTGCAATCCCCTTTGAGCCTTTTGGCTCAGTGGTGTCTATTGTTAACTAAAGAAAAGAAAAGATTAACATGTAAATGAAAGCGAAAGCATTTTCTTTGAAAAACCAGATGCAGGAGAGTTTTTTGGGGGAGGGGGTGGTGAGGAACACTTGTGGCTGGATAGAAATCTTAAAGTCTAAACCTGGTATGATTATTTTTTAGATAACTAGGACATTCCAGCTGAAAGGTGTTGAAGGCCAATACATAGTGACTTGATCATTCCACGCTTGCTAAAACATTCTGTGCGTTAACACTTAGCAAGTTAGAGTGCAGTCCTCTTGTAAACTCCTATTGTAGCTTAGAAGTTGTAAACTTCCTTTGCGTGCTTTCATACTGTTAATAAAAGAGCAAACCTTATATTAAAAAATACTGTTTTCTGGGGCTGGAGGAACGGCTCAGCAGTTAAAGAGCTTGCCCAGCAAGCTATCAGACATGTGCTAAGTACCCGAGTTCTATTCCCCAGCACCACATAGAGTGGTGGTGTATGCCTGTAATTTCAGCACTCGGGAGGCTGAGGCAGGAGGATTGCCATGAGTCCAAGACCAGCCTGGGCTCCATTGTGAGTTCAGGACCAGCCTGGGCTACAGAGCAAGACCCTGCCTCAATAAATAAATAAATAAATAAATAAATAATATTGTTTTCTTCTCTTGAAAATCTGATTTGCCACCAAATGTAAGTCTCCGTAACCTGCACCCAAAGCTGCTCTCAGTACTCACAAGGATAATGCCTGGCTGAGATTTGGACTCTTACCATGACATAAGTTCTTTCTGGAAATAGTAAGGAATATAGCAATTGAGGTTGGTATTGTGAGTTCAGTTCCAAGGGTTGTGCAGTATGAAAAGACAGATGATTTTAAACAGTTTCGGGAATTCATTTATTAACTTTTTCTGAACCTGATGCTTTTTTTTAATGAAGCAGAGACCATGGTATTTTTGTGCAGAGTGAATGTGAACATCAAATGAGGTAAATGGTTATGGTTCCTGCCCTCAAGAACCTCTCAGTAGCCAAACCATGGAGGAAATCTATGGCAGTGTTGTAGCTTCTTTCTCATCGCCGTGACTCAGTACCAGACATACACAAATTAAGGGAGGAAATATTTATTTTAGCTCAGGGTTTCAGAAGGTCTTAGTCTGTTCATGGGTGGGTGGCTGGGAAATGTCAGGGCCAGGTCAGGGCCAGAGCCAAGCTCAAGAGACAGATCCTTACAGCATCATGGCAGAACAGAAACAAGACTGGAAGGAAGGACAGAACCCAAGCATCACCCTCCTGTGGCCAGGCTCTCACTCCCCAAATTGTATAGTATCCATAGGTACATGAGGCAGTTGGAGGACACTCTAGATCCAAACCACAGCATTTCACCCCAGACCTCACGCAAATTTGTGGCCGCATCCTTAAGCACTTAGTCCTTCTCTAAGAGTTGCCAAAGTCCTAACAGTTTCAGCACTGTTAAAAAGTCCAAGCCCGAGGTGTACTCTCACTATATTTTACCTCTGATCACAACTTTAGCTGTGTAACCCAGTGAACCTGTCCATCAGTTGGCCCACATATATATCTGGACTGGCCAGTTGCAGAGTGACCTTTATTCAACAGCCCACTGTTGTCTGATTTCTGTTAATTCCTTGGTTCCCTGGTACTTTGTTTAGAGTGTTGAGTGATGGCAGAGGTGAAGCTCCCAGCACAATGCATGGCACATGGCAATGCTCAAGAAATAGTAGTTTCCTCTTTTCTTAGTCTTCTCCTATCCCTGCTTGCATTTAGTTAGTTAGATTCATTCCTCCTCTTCTTTCAGGTCCCATCCCTTTATTTAGCAATTAATCATATATCACCATGTGAAAATTATTATATTGGGTTCTATATTGTTTATTCTATTGTGTAATTTTATTTAGTCCCTTAACAAATATTTACTAGGCACCTACTATGTACCTGTCACACATTACACCTACAACAGCAAATGGATCAACTTTCTGCTCTGGGCTTCCCAACTCCATTGCTTATTCCCTGAGAAAGTTAACCGAACTAATGATCCTTGAGCCTCAATGAGCCTCAGATGGTCATGGCTTAGTTCTAAGTAACAGAAAATCCAGTGCAAAGAGGCTTCATCAATCAGACACTTAGAGGTACCCAGAGAGAAGCCACAGAGGCTCATAATTGTGAATATGTGGGTTGCTAAGGACGCATTGCTCTCATTTTGGCTATCCATCCACTGCTTGCAAATTCTTGCTACAATTTAATAGTTTAAGACCATCTGTGCTATTATTATTTTGTTAAAGTGATTCACCACTTCACAAAAATAAGCTCAATTTCAAAGGAAATTTTAGTGATAAAGGAAAATCAGTGTCCCTCACCATAAAGAGGTAATGCCAAAAGTAAATAAAAATAATCCAATTCTGACCAATTTTGCTGAACCAAGCCTCTGAGTCTGATGCCAGCTTACTCTTGTTTGGAAAGATAAATTAGAAATAGTTGGCATGGTATTTTAGCTACCAAAATAATACTAAACTAAGCAATTCTCCATGATAGAATCAGAATTTAAAAAATATTACTCTAGAATTTCATGCTGTTTAATGTGGTGCCAGAAGCCTACCTAAGTTTTATAAGTGAATCATATCTAATCCTGTGAAAGGCCATAAAAAGTATATACAGTGATGTCAGAGCACATAGAGATTGCCAAGACTCAGACTGAGGATTGTGGTGATATGAGATGCCTGTGATGAGATGGGGAGAATTCAACCAGCAAGTGTAGACATGAAGCAGGAGGTGTGGACAGGGTTTGATGGGAGGAGAACAAGAAAGATTCTCGGTGATAATGTATATAGATCATGGACACACACACACACACACACACACACACACACACACACACACACTATCTGCAGAATTATGTCCTAAGAAGCAGAGTGGGGACTTTGTGGCATTTCTAAAGAGAATTTTAAACATGATAAAAGAGCTGGAGGTGGAGGCTTAAGAGAGTAAATGAGAATAAAAGAAAACCGAGACTATCAAGCCACACAATGTCCTCTTAATTATAGTAGAAATAGAGAACAAAGAATAGAAGTTGTGGGTCACCGGACTAAAATTCAGAAAAGCTGTGATAAATCTGGCATAATTTCTCAGTGCTGAGATGAGTGCATTGAATTAGATACCAAGTTCTGCTAGATGAGTCAGAAAAACAATTTATTTGCTCTGGGTATAAAATGATAGAGAATGATGGGGGTTGTGATGTATCAGTTAGCTTTTGCATCTCTGCTACATGATACATGACCCTTGCAAGTTAAAGAGGGAGAGATTTATTTTGGGTCACAGTTCTAGTGCACCTGGACCATGGTCCATAGGCTCTAGGGCAGAGACAGCACAATGAAAGGGCAGAGTGGAGAAAAGCTGCTCATGCCATGATGGCTAGGAAGCAGAGAGAGAAGGCCACAGTTAGGGGTGAGAATACACCCTTCTAGGTCACGCTACCAGTGGTCTGCCCTCTCCAAGCAGTCCCCACACCCATACATGAGACTTCGGGGAAACATTGTAGAGCTAAATTGTAGCATTCCAGTCCAGACCCCAAAAGGCTTATGTCCTCCTCAATATGCAAAAAGCATTTAGTCCATCTCTAGGGTTGCCAAAGTCTTAACAGTTCCAGGTGCTGGAAAAATGGCACAGTGGTGAACGCATTTGTTTGAAGACCCTAAATTCGATTCCACAGCACCACGTATGCTGGGCATGGTGGTGCACATCTGTAATACTAGAGCTTAGGAGGCTGAGGCAGGAGGATTGCCATGAGTTCAAGGCCAGCCTGGGGTACATCGTGAGTTCAGTACCAGTCTAGTCTGGGATACAGAATGAGACCCCGTCTCAAAACAAAACAAACAAAACAAAACAAAATAACAGTTCCAGTATAGCTGAAAACTTCCATTGAAAATCCCCTCTGAGGGGAAACTGTTATCAGTGAGCCCTTACCAATACCAAAAGGAAAGTTAAGTATTTTCAACATACAATGTCACAAAGCAAATATACCCATTCCAGAAGGGAAGATGAGGGTCACAGAACATCAGACTACAGCAAGACTGAAACCCAGAAGGGAAAACGTCAAATCCTGTAGCTCCATGTTCAGCGCCTAGTATAAGCGGTGGTGGGCTGTAAGTGCCAATGGGCTTGTGCAGCCTTGCTCCATGGCCATGATGGGAGCACCCCACCAGGCCTCTCTGTTGGGCTAACTTTACTTGCTGCTTTCAGCTTTCCCATTGGAGACCTTTGCACATTCTTGGCATTTCCAGCTTCTGGAGTCTTTACTGCATGCATCTTCAGCTTCACTCTTCACAGCTCTGCACACTGCTGTCCTCTCATGGGGCACATCATCTGTCCTGTTAGATGTTCTGAAACCTGGCTGGAAGCCTTCAGAATCCCATAATTATTCCATGTGCTTGCCTATAAAATCAGCACCACACAGAAAGTGGAAGAAGCGGTCAGCTTTAGCAGTAGCCAGGCCCTTGTGATGAGCATGCAAAATGAATCCCAAGGAACCAATTCCCCGGGTTGCTTGCGCAGCTGGACCAGGGACTCCTCAAATGAAAGGTTATCACTTTGTATCTTTGAGCCTGTGGTGGGTGAGGTCTTGCTGATTTCTGAGGCACAAGACATCTTCAAGACATCTTTTTGTCCTGATGCAAAGTACTTGGCTTCTTTTTAATGCTAATTCTTTCAGCAATTCCTGCTCTCCATGTCCCCAGCTTTACAGATACTTCCTTTCTAGTGAAACTGCAATTTCTTTTATGTATCTCCCTTTACTTCCCAATTCTCACTGTAGATCTAGCTAAAAGCAGGGAGCAATACATATACTACAGGCTGAATATTAGGTTGCCTGACATTTCCTCCTTCCAATTAATTAATGTACCAACTTTAAATTCATCCTAATGCTAAGTAATAGTACAAGTACAAAATGTAGGTAAATTCTTTGCCAAAGTGAAATTTGTGCCTAAAACTTCATGAACCTAGCCTGTACTGTCTATATTACTATCAGCATTCTGGTCCCCTCAGCTCTCACCAGAACAATCTATTATGCTTATTCATAGCAATCTATGGCTTCTTTAGCTTACATCTCCAAACTATTCCTAAAGCCCCTCAAAAAAAAAAAAAAAACACCCTGTTCCAATGGGATTTAAACTACATGGCCAGTCAGTCACAATAATCACAACCATGGCCCTACTTCCAGTACAAAAATCAGTGTTAGCTCCTTATTCTGTCCCTGAGACACAAAACCTGATACCTGCAACTTAAAGAAGGTTATGTTGGCTTATCATCCCAGTGGGTTCCATCCATGGGAAGCTGGCTGTAAGGCAGAAGCAGCACGGTGAAAGGGCATGCATGACAGGAGAAGGCTGGCCACGCCTTTGTGGCTCAGAAGCAGAAAGACACGGGAGGAAAAGAGACAAGAATACACGATCTCCAGCAACCTACTCCTTTGATGAATGTAAGAGTTTGGGGGATACTTTAGATTTAAACCCTACAGGGTGTCTCTCTCTCTCTCTCTCTCTCTCTCTCTCTCTCTCTCTCTCTCACACACACACACACACACACACACACTTCAATTAAACACACTTAAGTTCAGTTAAAACAGACCAAACAAAAACATTAGCCACTCCAAAATAAAAAATAAAAATAAATATAAGCAATTATCCTCCATGGCGTCGGATTGTGCTTTGAATTGTTTCTAAATGTCCCCACATATTGGAGCTACTACCTGAGATTTAGATAGAGTTGTGTTTGTTTAAGCCATTCAAAACACAGATACTAAGACATGATTACACATGTGAGAAAGTGAGGGGGAGGGACACCTGTGCAGGAAATGGGAGGAAAGCCACGTGGTCAGGAAGAGCCTTAAGGTGAAGATCCAGGTCTGGTACCTGAAGAGTGGGGGCAGGGAACATGCATGAATAGAGACAGTCTCAGGCTGCAGGATCACCCTAACATCCCTCAGGCCAGTGAGATGTCTTCAAGTCTCCAAAGGGCTGCAGGAATGGGTGTGCGTAATTCCACTTTCATGTTCACTGTTCACAGGAAAGCAGCTGGGGGAAGGGTGCAGTGGACTTGGCGCGGATCAGAGAGGCACCTGTGGGGGCTGTCAGCCTGCCATGCTCCCCAAAGCAGAGGGTCTGAATGGAATCTTTACCTACCGATAGCCATAGCATAAATGAGGCATCTGATGGGCTGTCCCAAGTTATTTAATAGAAGGACTCTCAGCTTTGGTGCTAGACAATAGGACCCAACTTTCTTGTCTTTTTGGGGGGGGGATCTTCTACCTCAAAGAAGAAGAATTGCCTCTTGGAAATCCAAGAGTGAAAAATATCAACTACAAAAATACTTTGTGAATGGGTGCTGTAAGCCTTCCTGTTTCAAGCAAGCAACAAACATTTCATAGCTGAAAGTGTTTGGAATGCTGCTTTTAAACAAAGTTAAATAGATTTTCAGGACTTAGTGATGCTTGTTACTAGGCTGACACATATATTGAGTCTCAATAGTGTTTAACATTTATCACATTTGCTTGACTATTGATCTCATCATCACTGCCAAGCTTTTATTATATTCTTTAAAGGCTATCTTAGAAAACACATGTTAGAAAGTGTTGAACGTGCTTCTGTTTGTCTCGCTAGATCAACCTGTCATCTTTCTCCACCTTGCTTTGGCTATAATACCTTTATAGCAAAGGCCATGGCCCTCCCTTGTCTTGTTCAGTATAACTTTGGTAAAAATCTTGTTCAATATAACTTTGGTGCCATCTCCCAGAAGCAGCACCTCGTCCCTCTTCTGTTTGTGTTTGTGGTGCAGCAAATACAACCTACTGTGATGTGTTACTGTATCCACCTGAAGGTTTTTCTCCCCTGTGCTGAGCACACTCTTGCGAACAATCTATCAAAACTCTGCTGAGGTGTTCAGGTTAAGTGTGCTGTTAGTTTCCTACCAGGACCCTGTCTGGCCAATATTTTTTATTGAGACATAAGATTTTTAATATTTCTAAGTTGCAATATGGCATTTTGATCCAAGCATACATTGTGTAGTGATTAGAAAAAAATCTTGAAATTTGTGTGGAACTACAAGTGACCAAAGTAATCCCGAGCAAAAAGAACAAAGCCGAAGGCATCACACTCTCAGGTATAAAAATATAAGGTACAATAAAAATACAATGTGTATTTAAATAAAATGAAAATTTTGTTGCAGTAAGAGACACATCCCTATTAATACCCTTTAAAAAAATACTCCACCGCTGTCATGCTGTGAAGCAGTCTTGAAGTCTTTTTTCATGACCATCTTTTTTTCATGACCATTGTGGTATTGTGGCTGCCTTGATACCCTGAACTGATTCAAAATGTTTACCTTTCATGGTCATTTTGACTTTGGAGAAGATCCAGAAATTGCACGGTGCCAAATCTGGTGGATAAGGTGGATCACATGCCATATAATGTTTTTACAAACCTTTATAAAGGATGGTACTTGACAGTGGTATGAAATGAATTGACCACATCTCACAAAAACACTCGCAGAAGAGGACTTCTAGGACAGCTTCAAAAAGTGGCACAAGTAGTCAGGTAAGTATATTTGGAGCAAGAGAGAGCATTTGAGAGTGATTAATGGCAAAGTATGTTTTACTGTGATAATTTTTTTAAAATAAAATATTTCAAGTACCTTTTGTATACTACAAAACTGCAGTAATCAAAACAGCAAAGTGTTGCATGCAGAACAATCCCACAGCAAAGAGAACTTAGAAACAATCCCGCACATTTACATCCGCTTGGTTTTTCACAAGTGAGTCAAGTACACACACTGAGAGGGAGTAGCTTCTTTAGTAGAATGTGCTGGGAAATAGGCCTTCACATCAGAAGCATGGACATAGATACTTACCTCTGACAACTTGCAAATAGGGACTTCAAATGAATGAAGGACTTAAGTATGAAACTCAAAATTGTGAAATAACTAGTCGAAAGTGCAGGTGAAATATTCAGGTGCGCAGGACACAGGAATGTGCAAAAAAGATTCAGGCGAGACCCTCCAAAGCCAAGGAAATAAAAACAAGAATAGACAAATGGGATTACGTAAAAGTAAAAAGCTCCGCACACACAAAAGAAACAATTGTGCACAGACCAAATGCAAGAAAATATTTGCAATGCATACATCTAATAAGTACTTTGGAGATACTGAAATGTTTAGAGCAAAACTGACATGATTTCTTTCCTTTAGTGCTCAGTGTTCTAGTGCCTTGCCGGTTAAAAGACAGCCTTCATAGAATCAGGGGCAAATGCATTCCCTTGTTCTCTTTTGCTCAAAATTACACACATTTTGAGTTGGTTCTGTATTCACGATTATTTTGTGTTAATTCTTTCTCTGTATTTCCCTTTTCATTTGTAGGGGAAAATTATATCCTTATAACTGTGTTCCAAACATGATCCAAATTTCTAGTCACTTAGGACTTTCTTAGAATCTTTTTTTTCTTTTTTCTTTCCCCCCATTTTGTTGATTGTATAAGTGCAAAATTTAACATTTACAATGAAGTTTTTAGCATTTTGTGCACCTACATATCTTGTCAAGGTGACAAGGACTTTCCCTCTCTCCTTGTGTCCCTCCCCCTACCCCCCCCCCCCCCCCCCACCCAAGACAATTTTCTTGCAACTCAAAGCCCCTGCAATCACTTTCAACACCTGGGGCCATTTGCTGCCCAAGGCTTCTTTTCACCTTCTTTTCACTGGCTTCCTGCTCAGCTCCACACCTTTCTCCATTCTGTAATTTTTCCCTTTCTTATTTATTTATTTATTTTTTTGTTCACTCCCGCTCTTCCACTCTCTTTGTTGGAGGTCTTCAGTAAATTCCTTGTAAATGTATGAAGAAGGCAAGTTTCCATGAATGTCTGGAAATGGTGCTTTATTTTTTCCCCTTTCATTCTTAAACTGGATATAGGATTCTAGGTCCACAATAATTTTACCTTTGAATTTTGAAGACTTTCTGGCTTGTTTCATTGCTGATGAGAAATATGATCCAGTAGGATTAGAGTTTTCTTAGAGTTTCTTTTTTATCTTTTTTTTTTATCCATTTCTCTTACCCCCAGGAATCTCAAGAATGAGTGACTTGATATTTTGCCTTGGTAGGTCAAGGCTGTGGGTGGTCTTCTTTTACTTAATTCTGATCAGTATTTAAATTTCCATTCAGCTTTTAAAATTATTTGTAATTTTTTTGGCAACTTCTTCTATCATGTTTCTCCTCACTGCTTACAGAATTTCTCTTGATTAGTTGATGAGCCACTTGGGTTTGTCGCCTTTCTTTTTTTTCTCTCTCTCTTTTATTCCCTTCAAAGCTGTAAGATTTCTTCATTTGTATCTTACTCTTCATCCTAATTTTTAATTTTGTCAATTTAATTTGCAAAAAATATGTATTGTTCCCTCATTGTCATTGTTATGGTTTAAATATGAAGAATCTTCCAAAAATGTATGCTGACGGCTTGGTCACCCGTACAGTAATGTTCAGAGGTGAGGCCTAGAGAGCAGATCACGACTGGATTGTAAGGCCTCAGCAGGCTCCAGGGACTTGTTAGGCCACTGAAGTGGGCCTAATTGGATGAGGCTGACCCTCTCGACCCCCTACAGACCTGCCAGCTTTCCTTCTCCATGCCTGGTTGCCTTTCGCTGATAAGCAGTAGAGGTGGTTGACCCTAGATTGAAACCTCTGAAAGTATGAACCAAACCAAACCAAACCAAACAAAACAAAAAAAACCAAACCACAAGAATTTTTACTAGTAACTTCTTTCAGGTGTTTTGTCATAGTGGCACATAGGTGACTAAGACAGTCATTATAAAAATCCTTGTTTCTAGGTTTTACTTTGTAGGTGTGAAGATCCTGTTTCCTCAAATTCTATTTCATAGGGTCCATTTTTAACATTTTTCCTCCAATGTCTGCTCATTCTTAGTTGTCCATTTATTCCTATGGATAGACAAATAGAAATGCTGTTTTATTATCAGTTTGCTGGGCTAAAGGAATAGCACAGCAGTTAGAGCACTAGCTTAATAAGCGCAGGCCCTGAGTTTGACTCCCCAGCACCACCTAAGTTGGTGTGGTAGCACAGGCATGTAATCTCAGCAATTGGGAGGCTGAGGCAGGAGGATAGCTGTGAGTTACTGGGCAGCCTGGGCTACATAGTGAGTTCAGTATCACCTTGGACTACCGAGCAAAATCCTGTCTCAAAAAAAGTATTTTGTACACATATATATATCACATCAACATTACAATCTCTTCCCACTTTTGGCCCTACCACATTCTCCACACCACCCCTGACTCCCACTATCACACCCATTTGGTTGTATAGAAAGCCTGTGTTCTGGGTTAGCCAAATCAGAGAAACCATGTGAAATTTAATGTACTTAATCTTCTGTGTCTGACTTACTTCACCACTCAAATCACCACTCTTTAGCTCAGCTTCCCACCCCTAGAATGGGCTGCAGTGGCCATATCTTGATGCCTCTTCTCTGGGTCCAGCAGAACCCTTTACTGGAACGACTTGCCAAAAGTTGTTTTTTTTTTTTTTTTTGGTATCTTATCATATCTTTCTTGAGATGCTTTAACATGGCCTCATCTACCAGCCCACGTAAGAAAATAACTATAACAATGCAATTCACAAGGCTAGAAAATGTGAGAAAGAAAAAGAGAAGGTAAATTTCAAATTCCTTAGTTGAGTACTGAAAGGTAAATATTTGTATATTCAAGGACAATTAGGTTATAATTACATCAATCATTTTTCTTAGGATAAACCTACATCAAAGACTGAATAAGTGAACTGCTATATTAAATAGTTAAGCCTATATCACAAAAGGAAATTATACATAAAGCAAGAGATATAACAGCAGCATACTTAGTTATTTCAGAATTTTTTTAAATTTCATAGATTATTTACTCACATTTCACTAGCTACTGTTTCCCCATATTTGGTTTATTATTTTATCTACCCATCCATCCATAAATTCATGCATACATATTTTAAGAATTTTATACCAGTTCTTCATGTTGAATATAATTATTTTTTGCAAACTAATATATTATGAAAAAAATTATGGATGAAGTTTCACAGATTTTATGAGAAAGCTGGTACTGTTTTAGAAGGATACCAATCAAATGATTCAAATGCCAATCTTTTTTTGTTACACTTTTTCTTTAGATGTTTTCTTTCTTCCATGTTCTTTAGTGCTGCTTGTCTCTCTGTCTCTCTCCAGGATTCCTTCAAATATTTTCTGTAATTCTGGGCTTGTGATCACAAGTTTCTTAAGAGATTCTTGGTCATGAAATATTTTTACATCTCCTTCAGTTTTCAGAGATAATTTTGCTGAATACAACAACCTGGGTTGACTCTTGCTGTCTTTTAAAGTTTGAAAGATCTCGCTCCAGGCTCCCCTGACCTTTAAAGTTTGCATTGAGAAACCTATAGTAATTTGAATGAGTTTGCATTGGTAGAATAACGTCTGTTTTTCTCTTGCTACTTTTAATATTCATTATGTTGTATTTCTGAAGTTTTCATTTTTTATGACATGTTGTTGAGGTGAGACTCATTGCTAGTTGAGGTTATTTGATGTTCTACAAAGTTCTTGTACCTGAAAAATTAATTTCTTTTCCTAGGTTTGGGAAATATTTTTGCATTATTTCAGTGAATAAATTCTTCGTACCTTTGGTGCTGTCATCTGCTCTTTCTCCTACACTCACAATTCTCAGATTGGTTCTCTTTGAATCATCCATCAGCTGTTGTATCCAGCTACTTTATTCATTTATGGTTTTGGAGTCATGTCTCGTTATAACATTTGTTTCTTTAGCCTTGTCTTCAAGATCTGAAATTCTGTTCTCAGAATGTTCGAGTCAACTTCCCCTGCTTTCAAACGTATTTTTCATATTCTGAATTTCAGCTAGATTTCTTCGCAAAATTTCCACTTCTTTATCAAAATGTTCTCTCATGTCTTGCATCTCCTTATTCATTTCAATCAACTTTTTATTTGTGGTTTCTATATGCTCAGTAAGCTTTGTATTCATTCAAACCATTAATTGTTTCGTAAGTTCCTCTTTAAGCCCACTGATCAGTGCTTGCATTTCTTTGAGGATATCTTGTTTGAATAGGTTGTTCAACTCATTTATTTGTTTTTTGACTTTCTTACCTATGAGTGCCACTATTTCAGGGCCCATGACATTAATTTCTAGGGTCTCAGGCATTTCTATGTGTGTCCTGTTGCCTTGTGTTCTTCTCATGTTTCTCTTCTTGAGGGACTTCGCTTTAAAAGCTCAGCAGAGAAGTTTCTTTAAATGGCAATGAGGGTGTGTGTGATGGGTAGCCAAAATTATTTTTAGTTATGTGCTGGGAGTAGGCAGTGAGGAATGACCTAACATTCTAATGGCCTCTGAGGTCTCTTGCCCACCTCCAGTCTCCTCAGCAAAGCTCTCCCAACTGTCCTGGCTTCCCTCCCCTGTCGTGGGGCTCTCTGCTCCCAGAGATGTGTCCACTACCACCTGAGCCATTCTGGGGGTTAGTGGCCTTTCTCTCTTCTCTGCAACTGTCTCTTATGACAGTTTTTTTTCAGTTTTTTTTCTAGACACTGGTTAAGAGTGACCCCAAAAGAGCCCTGATGTGCTCTTCTGAGATTTTTTTTTCCCTCTAAACAGTTCAGTCTTAAGCTCTTTTTTTTTTTAATGGCTCCTGGCTCCTGTTTATGGCATTGCCTGTTATGACTGCGGAGCTCTGCTTCTGAGCTAGGCTCCAGGAGGTCTTTACTAGTGGGAGCTCACATTGTGCTTGTAGTATGCACTACCTGCAGGCTTGTTTTTTTGGAGGTTGGGCTACCAGTTCCTGGCAATTCTCACTTCTCCCAGATCCTCATTTACCTTGGTCTGAAGTTCCTGGCTCAGGGCTTTCCTTTGTCTGTGGGTGCTGGCAGCTCAGGGCCATGCTCAGTCAGCCTGGGGCCGCTTCCTGGGCTGCTGTTTTTCTCCATTTCTGATAAGTCTTTGAGATTTCTGACCTTCTTGTGACCTCATTTCAGTTGTTGGGGTGCTCCTTCCTCTCCTATCTTGGTCAAAAAGTTCCAGGCTCTGGGCAGGTTTTCCTCCATCTGCAGATGCCAACAGCTCACAGCCATTTGCAGTCTGCCTGGAGTGGCTTCCTGGGTTGCTGTTTCCCTCTGCTTATGATGTGTTTTCAGGATTTCTGACCTGTGGCTTCCTTTTAATTGTTGGGGGACTCTTCCCTGTCCTAGCCACATTGAACAGGTGATTTTTGACTATATTCTCAATTTTATTTTAAGTGGGTCCATGCGGAGGCATTGTGCAGTTCTGTTATTCGGTCTCCATCTTGACTGAAAGTCCCCCATGCTATACTTTTATATGACTGGCTGTTAAGTGGACTTATTTATACCAACATCACCAGATGTGCAAGTAATGCCTTGTATTATGATATTACAATGGCCACAGTGTCACTAGGCAATGGGAATTTCAGCTACTGTCACATACACATCTATTGTCGAGTATAATATATTTATAGGATTCATGACTGTAATTAAATTTCTTCAGAAGAAACACTTTCTTGGGAGTGAGGACTAGAGTTCAGTCTGATGTCCTGCTGAGAAGACCAAGCCCTTTCCTCTTTGTCCCTCCCACCCATCATTATTATTTTTTTTAGACAGTGGGCACCTCTCCTTTGACTAACCTGTCATTGTACTGACTTTGCCATACGTGCTTTGTCTTCCTGACATCTGACAGAAGTTCTGCAAAGGTTGAATTCCTCCTATAAAAAAAAACTCTTTAATGATTTCTAAGAACTCATGGGGGAAGAGGAGACAAATTCCTGGCTTTCCTTTGCTTTCTTGAAAAGGAAACCTTGGAAAGGTAATTTGGCCATTTGACGTCTGAATGCTGAGTCACTTAAGTTCTTGACTGTGATATTTCTAAAACTTCCCTTGGAGTCAAATTAGGGAGGGAGGGAGGAGGAAGGTAGCCCGAAGTAATTGCAGGTATATCTGAATATCTGAGTGCATTTTGTGCGTGCGTGTGTGCGTGTGTGTATGTGTGTGTGTGTGTGTGTGTGTGTGTGTGTGTGAGTGCAGTGTGCATCAGAGTGCTAGTGGCTGTAATTGTTAGAAAATCTAAGACCTGAAATTGGCAAATAAATGCTAATGATAGCCTCCAGATGTAAAAATCATACTGATATTCGGGCATCATCTGTGTCCTAATGGACAGGGCTGAGAGACTCAAGAAAAGAGAAGGAAGGTATGGCTACCATTTGACCTCAGCCCTTAGGTATAAGACAACATATATGTGTGTGTGTTTGTGTGTGTGTGTGTGTGTGTGTGTGTGTGTCTGTATATATATATATATATATATATATATATATATATATATATATATGCACAAAGCTCACTATAGACTGACGGACTTTCTTCCGAGGAGTTCCAGAGAAGATGTTGGGCAATCTTCAGATGGCCAGACTTTTATTATAAGCACCAGAAATGATGCTGGTGCAGAAAGGAGCTATAGGCAATTATCACTGTCAAGTGTCAGAGAAAGCCCTCTTCAATTGCCTGGTTAGATGGGCATCAAAGCATTTTGATACATAAATTTTTGTGAGGTGGCAGAGTGTACCACTATGTACATAGCTAAATCTATTTTTGTATTAGTGTATATCTGGCCTGCAGGATGACTGTAGATCTGTACTTTTTCCAACTGACTGTGGATCCATTTTATTTTCCAGAAACTCACATCATCAACATGTCTCAGTTACGTTTCTTTTTTCTCTTTCTTTCTTTCTTTCTTTCTTTCTTTCTTTCTTTCTTTCTTTCTTTCATGCCTTTATGTCTTTCTTTCTTTCCTTCCTTTCCTTCCTTCCTTCCAGCCAGGGTCTTGCTCTGTAGCCCAGGCTGGTCCTGGACTCATGATGGAGCCCAGGCTGGCCTCAGATTCATGGCAAACCTCCCATCTCAGCTTCCCAAGTGCTGGGATTATGAGTGTGCACCACCACACTCACCTTATGTGGTGCTGAAGAATCAAACTCGGGTACTTAGCACTTGACGTAGTGCTTGCTAGGCAAGCATTTTAACACCTGAGTCATTTCTCCAGCCCCTAGGTTTTATTAGTTTTATAAAAAGTCTGTTTGCCTGAACTATAGGTATTATGGGTATTTCTGATGTTATCGTTTCATATTATGATCTCTTGATCGTGGTAAGATTTATTGCTGGAGATCTTTCACTGTGGAAGGTTGGAATTTTTAAATAAGGACTTAGTGGTGATTATGGTTTAGATGAGAAATATCCCCCAAAGCCTCGTGTATTTGAATATTGTAAAGTACTGAGGGATCCGGGTGATGTTTAGAGGCTAGGCCCGGTTGAAAGGGCAAAACACTAGGGCTTCGCCCAAAAAAGGCAGATTACTGGGACAGAACCTGCAATAGTGGAGCTTCCCTTCCTCCCACATTTGGCTTTTTATCTGCCATGCTGTGAAACACTTCTCCAGCTACAGCTCCTCTGTGTACTTCTACAATTTCCAGCTGCCCAAGCACGAATAGTGACCTTATGAAACTGTAAGCTAAAACAAATATTTCCTCCCTTAAATTGTGGGTGTTGGGTATTCTGTCTCAGCAACAAGAGAGTAACTAAGACAAAAATTGATACCAGAATTGGGGTAACTATACCTGATGATGTGGTTGAGATGCCTTTGGAACTGGTTTGAAGGAGGTGTTTGGAAAGGTTAAAAGATGCTGGCCTGCAAGGATTTACGTTGACGTGAGCCAAGCTTGCTGGGAGATTCTGGTCAGAGCTCAGAAGACCAGAATGCTGATAGAAGTTTAGATTCTAAAGGCCAAGATCAAGAAGTTTCAGGAAAAGAAGACCTCATTGTCCACTGGTCTAGAAACCATGAATGCTATATTCTGGCACAAAGTGTGTTGACGTTTTACTGTTATTATGAGACTTTGACTGAAACTGAAATTAATCATCTTGGTGGGCTACTTAATCTAGTGGAGGAAATTTCAATGCAGCCCAGTGTTTAGACGCTTACATGGGTACCGTTCACAGCTTTTAGCCAGCTCTACCCTGAGAAGCAGGAGAAAATGCCAAAAAGAACACATGGTTGTTGAAGAGATTAGCCAAGAACTTGGAATCAGGGTTACAAAAGAGAGTCCTCAATAATACCTCACCCTTTGTCAATTAAAGGATGGAAATACAAAGGATCTTGCTCTCAGAAGAGGACCCTTACAAGGCAAAAGGCAGAAGTATTTGCTGGGGTTCAGCTATCTAAGAACTCAGAGGCCTCCGCAGTGATTGTCCAAGCTAGCCAAACTGCTGCTTAAGCCAATGGCCAACCTGGGCAACATCCCCATGACATGCAGAATGCAGAAGGTGTGGGTATATGGAAGCTTCTACCCAGATTTCAGAGGAAGGACTTAGAGACCAGGTAGAGTGCTTCTGAAAGAGAAATGGGTGAAGCTGAAGCTATGAAAAAGAAACCTAAGGTACAGAGGAGACCCCAGAAATTTGGAGATGCCAGAAAAATGGATTGTCTGCTGAGGACAGGTACAGGTCATGAATGGATCCAGACAAAAGGAGAAGCTATAAAGATTGAAGCAAAAAGCAATGCTGTAGGGGCAGAGCCACCCAAGCCCTTTGGAGCTCATATCTCACCACAGTTTACCCCCTGTGCTGGATACAGAGCTACTGAACTTAATGGAACTACAGCATTTGGTTACTTTACTGTCCTATTGGGTTTCATTCCTGCTTTGTTCAATTGCTTTCTATTCTCCCATGTCTCTCTTGAATTGGGAATGTTTCTCCTGTGCCATTGCATGTTGGAAGTTTTTAACTTTTTTTTCCTTTTCTTTTTGTTTTCACAGGATCTCAGAACTAAGTTTGTCTTTGGTATCAGAGGAGTCTTTGGATTTGTACTTCACCACCCTGCTGAAACTGTTAAGACTTTGGCAACCCTTAGAGAAGGACTTTGTGTAAGGAGATGGACATGAGTGTTTTGTGGGCCAGGGGTGGAATGTTATAGTTTGAAACTGAAATATCCCCCAAAGCCTCATGTATTTGAATGTTGTATTTAAAAAAAAAACAAAAAAACTGATGTGCTGTTGGGGGATGAGGCCAGGTTGGAAGGGGCAGAACACTGGGGCTTGAGCCCCAAAAGGGTAGATTACTGCGACAGGACTTGACGTGTGGCCCTGTCCTCCTTCCATCACTTAGCTTCCCACTGCTGTGGACTGCTTTGTTCTGGCTATGGCTCCAACAGGTGCTTTTGTCATACTCAGCCACCAATGTAGGGACTGTCACCTCCTAAAACTGTAAGCTAAAACTAATCTCTCCTCCCTTTCATTGAGAATGTTGAGTGTTTTGCCCCCGCTACAAGAAAGTAACTAAGACGGAGGTTCCCTATAGGCAATGGGGAGAGGCGTGGAGTGTTGCTGAGTAAGAAAGCAGCATGATGAGAAAGACTCCTGGAACCCCACTTCCTGCACCTGTGGTCATCGGTGGTCCCACTGATCCCTGAGTTACTCTTGCTCTCTGTCTTGGACCTGGACATTTGGTCTTAGCTTTTGAAGACTGCGGTGGTTTGGGGGGGCTGCTGTAGCAAATGACTCTAAACTAGGTAGCTTCAAACAATAGGGTTTGTTTCTTTCACAGCCATGGAGGCCCTGAATAATGAAACAAGGTGTCTTCACGGCAAGGCTTTCCTGAAGGCTCTAGGGAACACTCCTTTCTCGCTTCTGTCTAACTTCTGGTGGTTGCCAGCACCAGATGTTCCTTGGCTAGTAGCTGAATCATTCCCATACTTCCTCTGTTAACCCTAGTCTATCTTTCCTTTGTGTATCTGTGTCTTTACATGGCCTTCTTATAAGGAAACCAATCACTGGGTATAGTTCCATCCTACTTTAGGATGACTTCACTTTAATGAACTGCATCTGTGAAGACCGTATTTCCAAATAAGGCTATAAGTGAAGGGTCTGCGTGGAGACGTATTTTGGGAGAAAATACTATTTTCATCCAGTTCTCTTACAGATCTCTGTACTATGGACCCATTATGTTTTGAGAAATTTGTATCTCTGCTTCTTTATTCAGCGTTTTTGCAAGAACAAAGTCTTGCAGAGGTGAAGCAATTCCCTGTTTGAAATCTGGAAGAGTTCAGAATTTGAGTATAGTGACTGGGTTCTGTCCTGGTACCGCTGTAATTAGGTTCCTTTTATTCCTCTCTGTATCATTAACTTTGAAAACTCTGGTTCTCTCTGTGACAACCAGCGATACATCATCTTTAACCAGTCTGCACCATCATAAAAAATACGCTGCTCAAGTCCTAATTTATTGCTCCGTGACACAAATGGTGCATCTCAAACAAACTCAGCCAATTTTAAGGATGATTCCTGGGCTGTTTAAAAAGGCTTCTTCTGCCAGCTTTTTTAGAAAATGTTGCTTTAGAGATTATTATTTTTTGTTTCAGGACAGATCCATGAATTTGGCCCATTCACATTAGGAACAGTGAGACGATGCATCTCTTGGCCATAAAACTTGAATGCACGGGTGTCATAAGTGATTTTTCTGAAGTTAACTTTTCCCATACTTGGAGTTATCAGTTTCTGTCTAGGTGGTGTGCATTTCAGCTGAGGTTTTATTACACTGTGTTGGCAGCACATTATGTTTTTTACATATGGATTTGATTGAGAAATGAAGCTGGAATAAGAATGAAGTAGCAGCAGCATCTGCTGCAAGACTCAGCTATTGCTGTTGTCAATCAGCCTGATTGATTAAATATGGTGATACACATTTTCATTAAAATGAAATACTTCTCTTGAAAGGGGACCGTTATGACCATAGATTATGTGACGGTCCTGAGGAATGTGCCCAAGGAAGCAGCCTGGCGACAGGGCACAGTAACTATACGTGGCTGCAGAAGTTGAGGAATTCACATAAGATCTGCCTCGGTTTGTAAATTGAAAATTTTTCACATATAGAAGTGAGCCAATATTCTGGGAAAGTAAGTCCTGCAGGAAGGCTGGAGTTTAGTGACCTCCAAAGCCTGTCCTTTAATTTGTTGTTGTCTTATGATTCTCTTGGTTTTAAGCTATCCAGTATGACCCAGACTTTCTTTGAAAGAAAAGCAAACATTTAGTCAACTGAAGATTTGTTTTTCTTATTTTCTATAACTCATTTTGGTTTGTGGCTGTTACCCAACCTGAAAAATGAAAATCTAACCAAAAGATGAGAATAGAGATTCTTGAAGATGATAGCCAATGGCTTATAATATTGGCTCGAATCAAGACCCAAGATCATTATCCTTATATACAAGACCCTCAAATGTGATGGTACTTCAAAGAGGAAATGGTGAGGAGCTGATATTAGATCATTATGCGTGCAGAGGTGAAACAGGAAATCAGGGCTGCTTCCTGGTGGGAAAACTGGTAGTCTGAGGGATCTGTTCCATTTTAATTTAAGTGATTGTTTTTCCTTGTCCTGTTATGACCAGTCAGTTCTCATTGGCTGGGCTGAGACTTCTCAGTGGGGATTCTCGACCCTATTTCAGATCAGGCTAAATTCCTGGGAACTTTTTGGTTTATGGCTCCCAGGAAAAGTGTCTCCTGTTGGAATCCATTTAGGATGATAACCGAAAAGGGCTTTGCATTAGTGTAAAACACAGGATTTCAGAAGAGGGCTTTTGGAAAAATAAGTGAGCAGTAAGAAAGGAAAAAACTTCAGAGTAATTCCTTTAACTCAGAGAACGCTTCTGCTGCAGGGCTTGTGTCAAGACTAATCTTGCAGAATTGAGATATTTTCAGCTGTATGTAATTTAAGTTTCTGGTTTTCCTTACAGAGGGATTGCTTCTGAAACAGTCTTTCTCACTGCCCTCCCCATTTTCATCTTTTAATGCCTGTTTGTAGATTTGAGGATTGCTTACCGATTTTAAGAAGAGTAAGAAATCTCTAAAATACCATGAAACTAAAACTAAAAGCCAAAACAGGATCACTTGAAAACTTGATTTAATTTTTTCTTTCTTTTTTTAGTCTCTAGCTTTCAGTAATTTTTGCCTCTGGACTTAGCCATGAAGGTTAAAAACCCTACAGAGATGTACAGATTTATATTTGGTCTTCCTACAGGATTCAAAAACTTTCTTACAGGGTTTGACCTTAGCTTTTTAATCCAGTTTCTTTCTTGGCAACTTATCTGTTTAGATTCCTGAATAGGGACCACCAGATGTAAGGACAAGAGATTCAGCATCTTGTCATTCTGGTTGTCCAGATAGAGGAGTGGACCTTAGCTGTTCTCAGAGGTCAGGAGTAGGTACAGCATCAGTAATTATAATGCAGTGCACACCTTGACGGTCAGGTAGAACAATGGGTGAAAAGCAAACTAAAGTTCAAAAGTCCTGGATGGCAGTCAAGCTAGGTTAGACATCATCAACCCAGACGCTGTTGTGACATGATTCAGAGGTAAGGCGTTTAGGTAATAGAAACATAGGTGGCAGTCTGTCTCCAAGCCAGTTCAATATTTGTGCTTTGGGGCAAGTGACATATTCTTTCTATTCATCATTTTCCTTATTAATAAAGTGTAGGTCACACATTTTATAGAAGTATTGGGAAGGTACAGTAAAATAATGTTAATACATCACTTGGTTCAGTTTTTAACACACAGTAAATTCTTAACAAGTCATTCAATTAAGCTTTCCAGTTTCTAATGTGCTTCTTGAGAGATAGGGTGACTATGAGTCTAAAAAAGGCCTGCATCCCCATCCCAGGAGCAAAAGTGCCTGCAGTGCAGTGGAACAGGGTCAGAAGGTTTTCCACTTGGACACACCTCTGGTTGGGCCCACACCCTGAGCACAAACAAACAAACAAACAAACCAAGCAACCAAACAACAGCAAAGTGGGCTTCCGTGACTGGCTGTTGGCTTCCTCTCTCCACCTAGTAATTTGAAAAAGTCGTAGATACTCCAGCTTGTTGTGGATGTTATTCTGGTTTGCTTTCTTTAATGTTTGTCAAAGTATAGCAAACATGGAAAAAGGCATAGTTATCAAAAGATGCCTCAATATTTTTCCTAGGACTTAAGCACATTCCTGTACCTGGTACCCAAATCAAGATCAGAATAACCCTAGTTCCCAGGAGTCTCTTCTTGCCACCATTCCCACCTATATGTAGCCCTTGTTCTGACTTCCAATGCCATAAATGAAATTGCCTATTTTTCTAGTAAATGCAAGTAAAACCACATACCACACGCTCTTTGCTTCTGGCTTCTTCCACACAGCATTAGTTTGTGAGACTCATCTACACTATGGCTGAATTTGGAGTTTATTCATTTTTACTGCATATAGTATTCCATTGTGTACATTACCAGATTCCTTCTATTGTTCACAGGTATTTGGGTTGTTTCCAATTTAGTAATACTATGACTAGTGCTTTTCTGAACACTCTTAGAGATTTTTTTGGGGGTATGTGATCATATGCACTTATTTCTCTTGAGTATATCCCTGAGTGTGGAGGGCTGAACCCAGGGCCTTCACACTGAACTACATCCTAACTTTTAAAAAAGTTTTATTTTAAGACAGGGCCTTATTAAGTAGCTAAATTACCTAGATTGAGCTCCAGCTCGTGATTCTCCTGCATCAGACTCCCACAGTCCTGGAATGACATGTGCCACCATGCCAAGCTACCATTGGTGATTAGAAATCTATCTTCAGAGAAGTTAAAAGTTCTATCCAAAGGTAACTGTCAATGGCAAGCTTTATGCTCCTATGTCTACATCACTTCTTCAAACTGAGGGGTGAGTGTAGGCCATCACAGTCGAAAGCAGGGAGACAGTAGGTCCCCATGCTCTGTGTCACCTCTCTGTGGCTTGCACAAGACGTTCCACTGGGTACTGCGCTTTAGGAAGATGCAGGCCGAGACTGCAATGAGTGGATCATCAGCCAATCAGAAAGGGAAGGGACAGAAGAGCTAAGGCTGTTTTATCTATGAAGAAAAGACAAAACGGGAACAAAGATGTCATTACCTATTTTGTGGAGGGCTGTTTCCTGAAAAAGAGAATAGGGAAGGCAAAAGATTTTTAAAAATCAAAAAAAAAAAAAAAAGTATAGAGATGAAGATTATAGGTTGGCAAAGTTCAACCTTTTTTGCTATTGTTATTGTTATTTTATTAATCATGCTCTTTGGTCTGACTTGACTAGGGTTGGCCTCCATAAGGACATCAGGGCAGTTTGTCTTGACATTCTCAAAATGGTGGTCTATCCGATTTGTATAGGGAAGGTTCTGTGCATCGGGGTCACATGAGAATACATATGTCACCAACTTTGGAATATCTACTCTCCTAATAAGTATGGCTCCCTCTCCAGGCCCAAGTTCTTTAGGAAGAACAGACATAGTTACAACTGGAAGTCCCTAGAGAGTCATTAATAATTTTTTTTTTTTTTTTTTTACAAAATTGGTATTTGGAACACAGAATTAATTGGATTACAACAGCACACAACCAAAAAAAAGAAGACAGTTTCTGGTGACTCCTTATATTGCTCATACTAATGTGAGAGATACTGATAGCCATGAATTGGCCAATGTTGCAAAAGGTCAGTTGAATTGAGGGGCTTCCAAATGGATCCAGGAAAAATCTTGATTCCCAAGGAAGCGATGGCCAAGAGAGAGCCACCAGAAAGGACTAGGCAGGACAAGACAGACAAAAGAGGCCGAAGGGACATGTGACTTTTTGTTAAAGAAAAGAATCCTGATGAGGAACAACATATCAGGACAAAGGAAGCACAGGCCGAAAGGATGCGGAAAAAGGGTAGAAAGATTGGAGTTATTCCAAGGACTAAAGAAATACATAAATAAACCAAATAGTCTATAGGCTTAACATATATGGTCAAACACACAGCATTTATGCTAATTTAAAAATATGTGCAGATGTGATTTTGATTTTAAAAAAATGTACTAAATTTATAGTCAATTTTGTCATGTATCATCTCTATCCATGAAATGTCATCTTTCTGTTGCTGTGACCCCCTTCCTGAGAAAACCAACTCAAAGGAAGAACTATTTACTTTGGCTCAAGGTCTTAGTGGTTTTAGTCTGTGGTTTATGGGTTCCATTGCAGTGGGCCCTGGTGCAACAGGGCATCGCGGTGGAAGGGCATGGTGGAGAAAATCTGCTCCCCTTATTGTGACTGGGAATAGAGAGGGGAAGCAAGCCTGAGAGAAAGGGGGCAGGGCACAGGTATGGTCCCCCAGATCATGCCCGAGACTTGCTTCTTCAATTTGGCTCCATTTCCTATTCCAGTTACCACCTGATGATGCCATCAAACTAGGAACTTACCAACGAATTGATTTACTTATAAAGTTAGAAGCTTCATGATCTAATCACTTCCCGAAAGCCCCATCTCTGGACATGGGATACACCTGGGGATGCACTTTAGATAGAAACCATAGCAAGTGGGTACTAAAGCTACAGCATCAAATGTATGAGTAAGAGGATTTTTTTTTTTTTGTCATGAGAGAGTTGCTTCATACTTGCAGCTATTGGTAACCATTAGTCTCAAATATGACTGATGGTACCAATCTACAGAAAAGTGAAAATACACAGAATTAAGCAGTTGAAAGATGGGTGAAGTCTGAAAGATCTGGGTGACTCACCTTAATGACTCCAAGGACTGAAAAGAATAGATAGCTATTACAGTGTGGATCTGGAAAGTTCCCCAAAAGCCTCATGTATTTGGAGGCTATGAAATAGTTATGAGCTGTTGGGAGATGGGACCTGGTCAGAAGGGGCGGGTCACTGGGGCAGGACCTGGAAGGGTATATGCTGTCTCTGCCTTTCCACCTGTGCTTGGCTTTCTGTTTGTCACATGGTAAAGAACTTTTCTCTGTCTAGACCTCTGTCATATGCTTCTACTGTTGTCAGATGCCCATGCATGGACTGAGACCTTCTGACATAAATGTTTTCTCCCTTAAGTTGTGGATGTCTGGTATTCTGTCTTGGCAACAAATAAGTAGCTGAGAAAACAGCTCATGTCTTATATTCCTCTTCCCTGGCCATGGTCAAACCTCATCCATTAGAGACAGATGACAATTTTATCTGTGTCTTCATCATAATTCAGATTAGTGTCTCAAAATTTTTGAGTGCAAACCGCCACAGAGAGTATCATGAGAAACACAAAGATAAGTGTAATGCACTTCCTGCTTTATGAAATAGAAATAAAATCACTCAGATCCTTCATTTCTGAAATCAGGTGCACCTCCCTGCCAAGATTTATTTGTGGAATTGATGTTTGACTCTTGAGATGCTGTTGCTACATGATCTCAGGATTCCCATGTCTTTCCTGGGGGAATCACAGAAACACTTGAATCTTAAGAGACAGGAAAAGCTGAGGCTAGTTGCTCTTTGTAATTTACTTCATTATGATTCATCGAATATTCCAATATCAGAGAAGAAAATTTGATAAAGGTATCACAGGACCCTAGCTGGAGTCACAAATATGAGAAAGACATTTTTCTTCCCCATCTTCTTCACCCCTAGGATGTATGTGTGTGCGTGCACATGCACATGCGTGCACGCATACACTCTCTCTCTCTCTCTCTCTCTCTCTCTCTCTGTGTGTGTGTGTGTGTGTGTGTGTGTGTCTTTCTCTTTGAGAATTGTGCCCTTAGAAAACAAACTGAACAGTGCTTGAATAGGTAAATAATCAATCAATCAAACAAACAAATGAGCGAACAAACACGACACTTAAAGGAAGGGTTCTATTTTCTCACTGAGAGGGCACTCATTAAGTAAATGTAACAACAGCTGCTCTGGTGAGAACATTTTTTTTTAGGCTGTCAGTAAGTTTTGATTTTTTTCCCGCTATGTTCTTCCAACATATATCTAGAAAAATTTTGACATGATATTACTATTTCAGCCTTAGCAATGAAATAGCTGAGAGTAATGCAGGAAATATTCTCCATTGCTGTATGATTGGAAGTATAAGGTTATTTTACTTTTCTTACCAGGCCATGAACTCTAAGTAGAAGAAAAATACCAATGCAAATAAGAGACCTGGATTAAAATTTCTCAAAGATAAAGATCTTTGAGCTGGGCTTTGATGACTGAAATCTGCCACACCTTCCATCATAGCCTGTAACTATATTCTATTTGTAGTTCAACCTGCAGTTATCAATTGTCTGAATTAATATGCCCCCAAAGGCACACATATGTACATTGACTAGAAGGATAATGCCATGCATATATGAAAATTAAAGGGGAAGCATAAAGGATATTCAAGGTTGGTAGAAGGATTAGTAATGATTTGTACTGCTGAAGTCAAGAAAGGTGAGAAGTTAAATTGGTCTCAGAGGACCAAAAGACCAGATGTGTTGGGATAGATCCAAAAGCTGTTCCACAGGATTGGAGAAAGAGAGGAATGCTGTTTGAGAATAATAGCCCAACTGCTGGGTAAGAAGATTATTAGAGAGTTATGATGTTCAAATTCACTTATTCAAATTTCTAAATTGCAACAAAAATGAGGTGACTTCTGTCCACAAGGAACTCACAACCTGATGTAAGGGATAAAAACAAACAGATTAGAATGCAGTGGGATAAACATTAACATAGGGCAGATATAATGTTTTATGCACCCACGTAGATTACTAACCAACCCCCTCTGTCCTTCAGTAGTAAAAGGCATCCCACGTTACCAGGCACAGTCTGAGATGGTGTTCCTGCAGAGGAAATTGCATGTACATGAGACTATGTAATAAGTTAGTGGCATGGCTGTTCGTCATGAATCCATATTAAAGCCAACTGGAGAACTTTAAAATGACCAAACTGCATCTACTTTGGCTCCAATAGAATAGCTTGTTTGAGAATATATTTCCCAGAGAGGATAAATATAAAAGTTGTATAAAAAGAGGGGAAAAAGCAGCTCCTTTGAAGACATTAGGGAACAATCAAAGCAGGCAGGCTTGGTGGAGCCAACAGTTAAGGGGAGACATTTTGCTTAATATTTTTTCCTTTATTCTTGAAATATTTGCTGGTTCATAAGCATAATGGGGCTGAGAGACTGAGACTACAGCAGTGAATCAAAGGTTTTGGTAGCATGGAGCAAAGAAGACAGAAATTAGAGTTCAGGGTTTCTCAGGCAGGTGGAACTTGAAGAACAAAAAGTCCAGAGAAGGGAGAATCCCACGGAAGCAGGCCCAATTTTCCCTTGTTTTCCCTTTGGGACATATAATAACCTTTAAGTTTCATGGGCCAACATAAAGAGACTATAAAGCAATACTGCACTTTCTGCAATTTCTTAGTGCTGGGTGGTGGATGGCAATTACTGAAGCTTCAGAATGCAACCAAGGAGAAAACTCCATAAAAAGAGACTCTCTGAAACAGAGACTAACAACAGAGATCTCTAAAGGTTGCATCCCAAGATCAAGAAAAAAAAAAAAATAACATAGACCAGCCTCTAGGAAAACTAAAATCAATCTTTTCTACTTTAACCACCAGACAAAACAAAATTGAAATTCCTGTAGAGAAATATAACATCATTTAAACATTTTTTACCCTATTTAATGTCCAGAATGCAGGTAAAAATCACTAGATCTGCCTGGAGGGAAACAAGAGAAAGAAACAGATGACAGTATACTCCAGATATAAAAGTTATTGGACATTCTTCAACTATGATTAATGTATGAGGTAAGTAGATGGCTCAACAAAATTTCACCAAAGAGCTGACTTCTATAAATAAAACGAGATGGAATTTCTAGAGCGAAAACCTCTAAAACTGAAAGAAATAGCTGAAAAATGGAACTAGTAGAAAAGCAGACACATCAGGAGAAATTGGGAGAACTTTATTTTAGGCCAGTCGAAAATCTCACAATGCTGCAGAAATAGAAAAAAATAGAAATGCAAAAAGTAGCTCAGGAGACATATGAGATGTGGTGGAAAGTTCTAAGGTACCTGTAAGTGTCAACTAAGAAAGAACAGCAAGAATGGGACAGAAGCAGCCTTGGAAGGCACCCCTGAGAAAAGGCACACCCTGAGAAATGCTCAGAACTGATGGAACTCATCCAGTCACACATTCAGCAAGTGTTGTGAGCACGAAGTAGAAGGAACATAAAGAGACCATACAGCAGAACAACCTAGTCAAACGGAGACCATGTGAAAAAGGCACATTAGCCTGATGGGAGCAACAATGACTGACCGTTAATGTCTCAACAGAAATCCCGGAGGCCGAAAGGACATTGAGATGGTATGTTCGACACGCAGAAAAAAAATTACAATTTAGACTCTCACATCCAGCAAAACTATTTAAAAGCAAAATAAGACATTTTAGATGAATGGAAGTTAAGAGAATTTGCTATTTATTGATACACTAAATATCAAAAAGAGCTCTAAGCAATGGAAGATGGCCTTGGGGGAGCACAGAAGAGCAGATGACACACGCCAGGTAAGTTGGTGATATTTACCACTTCCTACTACAGCTACACAAATTTTACCTTTGGGAGTTAATGGTATGCAGAATTAAAATGTCTGAAAATTATAGCACAAAAGTAGAAATAAGAATGAAGTTGATTAAGAATAAATAGTTTTATGACATGTGAGAAACAGCAGAAATACTGTTACAATTACTGCAGATCCCAATAATTTAAGGATAATGGATCATTTTTCTTTGAAATATCATGAATTTTATTAAATTGACAAGCTGATCTCGAAAGGCATAATAACATGCCACAGGGACAAGAATAGCTCAGGCGATCTGGTAGAAAGATGAAGCTACAAGAGGTACATGACTTTAATACTCACTAAGGCTGCTTGCAGAGGCACGTCTATAATCCTGGCTACCTGATTGACTGAGGCAGGAGGGTTTCAAGTTTGAAGCAGTCTGGGCAATAAGACCTATCTCAAAAGCAAAAGCAAAACCAACAACACAATAAAAGGCTCACTATAAATCTATAGTAAAGAGATTAGGTAGCACTGGTATACAGATAGAGAAACTAGCTATTGGGGCAGAACAAAAAATCATAGATAGATAGATAGATAGATAGATAGATATAATCATTTGAACTATGAAAAAATGCCATGTCAAAAATTGGTCCTAGTTAATAGAATATTCATTTAGAGAATAAAAAGCAATTAACCTCTGCCTTCTATATCATACACAATTTTTTCACGTATATCTTAAATATAAATGTAGAAGGTAAGTGATTACTCTAGATAACAGTACAGCACCGTCAAATGAAACCACATACACTATAGGAGACTTACAAAGAGAAAGCAAGAAAATTTATTTAAAGATACAGGGGTTGAAAACTTCCCAAATCTTGGAAAAGAAATGACAGAGAATTTTTAAAGCAACAAGAGAAAAGTGATATGTAACATGCCTCAGTACCTCTGTAAGACTATCAACAGATTTTTTTTTCAGAAGAAATATCACAGATCACAAGGAAGAGGGATGATCCGCTCCAGGAGCTGAGAAACAAAACACTTTGCCAAACAGAAATATTATATCCACCTAGACTGTCATTCAAAAAATGAAAGAAATTAAGACTTTCTAAGACCAGACGAATACAGCCTGAGAGAGTTTGTCACTAGACTGACAAGCTAAAGGGACTTCTTCTAGTTAAGATGAAAAGTTGTTACACAGTGACATAGTAGCAAAGAAAGTACCAAAACCATTGCTAAAGGTGAACATATAGACCAAGGCAGAACACTCTATTACTGTGATATGTTGATTCAGTAACTTCTAATTCTAGTATAAAAATCAAAAGAAAAAATATTAAAAATAATTATAACAAAGATGTATTAAAAATTGGTAAATATAAATTGAAACCATAAAACCCCTCAAGTGTGTGTGTGAAGGAGCAATTAAAGCGTACAGCTTTTTGTGTGTCATCACACTTACATTGTTACCAGTTTAAGCAATAACTGTATTTCACGAAAGCCTTAAGGTAACCACATGTAGCCAAATTTGTGTGGAAGTTACACAAAAGGAAAAGACAAAGGAGCCGAAATGCATCCATACAAATGCCAAAACACAAAGGAAGACGCCAAGAAAGAGAAAGACAGGAGAGAACTACAACTCTAATAGAAAACAACAAATAGCCACAGTAAGTTCATTCCCATCAATAATTACTGTAAGGACAGATAAAACTGCCAAATGAAAATAATGGACTGGATGAGTCTTTCTTAAAGTAATTATATGCTGTGCTTAAGAAACTCAATTTCGATTTAAAGATACATATGGGCTGAGAATGAAGGGATGAAAATGGACTTATGTAAGTCTGGGTGGCTACACTTACATTCGAGAAAGCAGACTTCAAGGAAAAATTATTGCAACACACAAAGAAGGACATTTTATAATGATAAACAATCCACTAGGAAGAAACAGTGCCATTACTATAAGCTACCAACATCAGAATACCTAAGCACACAGTGCAGACATCCACAGAAGCGAAGGGAGAGATAGCAACACAACTGTCAATAATGGACAAGTTCTCCATATAGGAGATCAGTAAGGAAATAGAGGACAGGAAAAGCACTGGAATGCAAATGGGCCTAGTAGACATACGCAAAGCTTTCCACCCAGCAACAGCTCAATACACACTCTTCTCATGCATGCCCAGATCTTTCTCCAATACCAGTTTGATGCTAGTTAACAAGACATGTAACTAGTTGCAGGAATACTGAAGTAATACAAAGGTTCTTTTCTAACTACAGCGGAATAACATTGGAAACATAGGGAACATAAGGAAAATGGAAACATAGGGAAAAATGGAAAATTCACAAAGATGCGAAGATTAAGTAATGTAACAATGTATTCTTGAACAGCTATTGAGTTAAAGAAGAGATCAAAAAGGAAATTAGAAGATACACAAATGGAAATGAAAACACAGCACATCAAAGCTGGAAGGAGGTGGCAAAAGCATCACTAAGAGGGGCGGGGGTCATGACACATGCCAGCATTGAAAAGGAAAGGTCACAAATTCAACAACCTAGTTTCATGTCCTAAGATGACAGAGAAAGAAGAATGATCTAAGCCCAAAGGTAGCAGGACAGGAACAGTGAAGAACAGAAGAGCAATAAGATTTAGTTTTTTAAAAAGATTAACAAGACTAACAAAACCTTACCTAGACTAAGAAGAGAGTATATTCAAATAAATATCTAGATGGATTTACTAGGGAATTTTACCAAATATTAAAAATGATTAATGCCAATCTTTTTCAAATGCTTGGAATGTCTAAGCCACACAAACGCACCACAGACCAATATCTCTGATGAAAATAGACCCAAAAATTCTCAAATAGTAACTAAAGGAATTGAGCAGCACATTGAAACGACCATACTCTATGACCAAGTAGGTCTCATCCCTGAAATAGAAGGACATAAAAATCAATTTATGATTTACACTACATTAAAAGAACAGAAATAAAGATAACATGATCATCTTCACAGAGGTAGAGAATTCATTTGACAAAATTCAATACCTTCTCAAGATAAAACTTCTCAATCCAGAAATAGAAAGAAAAATTCTCAACATAACAAAGGCCTATAAAAAAGCTCATGGTTCACATTACACACATGACGAAAAACCTGTTTTTCTGCTAATACCAAGGCAAGACAAAAATGACCATTGTCATTACCTTTATTAAATATAGAGCTAGAAGTCCTAGCCAGAGCATTAGAAAGCAATCGAGAGCAGAGAAGAGATAAACTTGTCCCAGTTTGCAGATGACATGGTCTCATTTTTAGAAATCCCTATCTGAAACTACCAAACGCATTCATATAAAGTTAACACAACACATAAAGTTTTTATATGCTGATATAAGAACGACATATAAAGTCAGTTTTATTTCTGTTAATAATAATAATTTGCAAAGAAATTTATGAAAATGATCTCATTTACAGTAGAACTGAACAAGAATCATATATCTAGGAATAACTGTAACTATGGAGGTAGTAGACTTGTATATCAAGACACACAAAATATTGCTGAAAACAATAAAATAAGGTAAAAACAAAGAGAAAGATATCTCTGTGTTCATGGAGCAGAAATAAAATGTCCATCTTTCCCAAGTCAATCTCTAGGTTCAATGCAAATTTTCTCAAAATTTCAATAGTATTTTTTTCAAAAATAGAATTTAGTTTCTAAAATAAATATAGAACCACAGCAGATCACAGGTAACCAAATTAATCTTGAGAAAGCACAAAATAAACAACGTACTTCTTGATTTCAAAATACATTATAAAGCTATAGTAATCAAAACAGTGCAATAATATAAGATATATAAGCCAAGGGAACAGAAAAGGGAGCCCAGAAAAATACACACATAATTATACAGTCAACTGATCTTTGCTAAGAGTGCCAAGAAAACACAAGGGTAACTGATAGTCTCTTCAACAAATGATGGTGAGAAACTGAAAATCCACATGTAAAAACAATGAAATTGGACTTTTATCTTAGAGCATATACACAATTCATGTCAGTATGGTCTAAAGATTTGGATGTAAAACTTGAAAGTATAAAACTACTAGAAGAAAACATAGAAAGAAACCCCATGAGATTGGCCTTGACAGTGATTTCACAGATATGATGCCACCACAACATATTTGGTCTTGGCAATAATTTCATAGATAGGACACTCCCCAAGATAAACAAGTGGGAAGTCATCCAACTGAAAGCCTCCACCTGCCCAAGGAAATAATCAGCGAAGAGGTGCCACAGAATGAAGAAAAAATTTGGAAACCATATGCAAATAAAGTTACAGCCAATATGATCAATAAGCATATGGAAAATAAGAGTAACTAGAGGGAAATGCAGACCTAAACCACAGTGAGGTGTCACCACACACCTCTCTGAATGGTTTTGTCAGAAAGAAAAGGGGGGGTGGGCACCGGTATTGGTGAGAATCTGGACACACCAGAACATGTGCACAGCAACACTTGGCAACGAAACGTGGTGCAGCCACTACAGAAAAGAGTACGCGTGCTCCCCCCAATGAAAAACTGCTACCACATCAATCAGCAATTCCAATTTGGGGTATTTATTGAAATAGCTGAAATCAGAATCTTCAAGCAAGTAACAGTGTTCCCACATTTGCCACAGCACAGATATGGAAACCACCTAAATATTAATGGTTTGAAGAGTAGGTAAAGAAAACATGGCATGTCACACTGGTCAGCCTTTAATAAAGGACATTCTACAATATGTAACAACATGGACGAAAAATGAAGACTTTATGCTATGTGAAATAAGCCAGTTGTGGAAAAATAAATGATGCATAATTCTACCTTTGTAAAATAACTACAATAGTCAAACTCATAGGATAATGATTTTCAGGATATAGGGAAAGGGGAAACGGAGAGATGCTGATCAACAATTCTACCTTGTACTCAGGCAAGATAAGTATTTTCTACAAAACTACTGGACAACATTATAGCTATAGTCAACAGTAATGTACTGTGCTCTCTGAGATTTGTGAAGAGGGTGTGCCTGTTATACATTACATGTTCTTCCCCCAATAAAATAAAGTAAGAGAACAACTACAAAACACCTGAGTGAACCTACAAGCCACGGCATGAGAGAAGATAGTTACAACACACATTTCCAACAAAGAACTTTTGTACAGAGTATACAAAGATCTCTTACAAATCAACATATGAAAAACATACAACTACCTCTCAGAAGGTAGAATGGTTCACATGACCAACAATATATGTAAAAGTTTATTTGCTGTGAAGGAAATTTTACCATATTGTGATATGCTTACACCACCAGCAGAACAGTTAAAATTTTAAAAGAAACACAAATACCGTACCAATTTTTGGACATTGTGGAGAAAAATGAGACTTTTATATATTGTTAGTGTGAGAGTTCATTGGGACACTTTGGAAAATTGACTTTATCTGGTAAATGTGGGGAATCATCTATCTTACACTTCCACAGTTTTATTCCCAGTTACCCATATTTGAGAAGGTAGGCACTGTTTTACAATATGGAGACACAAATCAAATGTCAAGAAAGTTTGTGACAGCATTCTTCTGAATATCCCAAATGAAACAAACTAAGTGTGGGCTGGAGGAATGGTTCAGCAGTTAAAGGCTTGCCTAGGAAGCGCTAAAAGCACGAAGTACCTGAATTCCGCACCACTACATAAACTGCGCGTGGTGGTGCACGTCTGTAATCCCAGCACTTAGGAGGCTGAGGTAGGAGGATTGCCCTGAGTCCAGGACCAGCCTGGGCTATAGAGGGAGACCCTGTCTCAAAAAGAAATAAACCAAGTGCTGAGGAACAGAAGAAAGACTAAATAAACTTTAATAAACTGGATTAACCTCTCCAGCGTTTCAGCACCTTCACTCGCAGAGGTCAAATAACCAGATCCATTAAGGATTAATGTGAGGTCACAGGTAGAACTCCTAGCCCAGGCCAGATATGGGCCAGAAGCTCCACAGGTGGAACTGTCCCTCCCTCACTTTTGTGGTTGTCAATGCCTGACCTAGTCAGAACAGGCACCATTCCTCAGTCCATCCCTGTCCCCACTCCCACCCACCCATGCCAGTGAAAGTCCATGAAAAGATTTACCCACACTGGGGTCAGCAGCCAACTATCCATGAGGATACATCCTGCGGACATTAAACAATGCAGCTATATACTCAGCCTAGGGACCGAACCTGCAACCTTGGCTTTGCTGAAGTAGGCTGCCGGCGGGATCTCTTCTTTAATAGTGGGAATCCGCCTTGCGGGAGGGGCCTGGCCTCACAGAAGCAGAGAGATGCTTGCGGTCCTTTTTCTTTTTCAGGCTCTTGCGATAAGGGACAGTGTAGGGGTGTGGAGGTCACTTCAAGCGTTTGGCTGAATCTCAACGTTAAGGATTAGATTTTACCTTCCTGCCCTTTCCCTGCAAGTGCTCCTGGATCGGGTGTCCTGGCTTCCTGTGCTAAACGGCTGGAGGGTGGATGCTGGGCAGCTGCGAAACATCTGCCGCTGCATTCCACCTTCATTAGAGAGGTGGGCAAAGTGATATATGTGTGAATGTTCCGAATGCTGTGTGTGTCTGTTTGCCCTTGGATACAATTTCATTCTTAAGGCCCTTCGTGGAGTCTCTGGGATGAAAGACAGCACGAAGTTGATGCTATCATTATTACATCAAGACCATCGTATTGCTTTGGCATATATAATGTTTCCCAGGCATATAACATTTTTCATTTAAAGAGGCAGCCTGGAGCACATTCCAGCTTGAAAGATTTTCCTTTCAGGATGGTGATTTCTTGCTCCAAGTCCTTGGGAAAATGTTGCCACAATTTTTTTTTTTAACCCAAACGATTGCCCTCCCCGAAAAGAGCACATAGAGCACTTGTAAAGATTTAATTTTTATGAGCTCTCTAATTCTTTCCGGACAACAAGATCACTGCACAAAGTGACCGTGTGGGGTGTGGAACCCCCGTGGGAAGGCAGAGGCCAAGACCAGGGTGCCGAGCAACCCCTGGTGTTGGTACATTGCAGGCTGCGGGGCTCAGGGATGGAGGGAAGAATGCGGTCTCTGGCAGAGCCCATTTGAATTCTGGTTCTATCTGCTCTTAGCTGTGTCTTTGGGTATTTGATGCCATCACTGAAAGTAGAACTACGGACAGTTCCATAAGGTAAGATGCAGCGGTGGTTCTTATCTGGGATGACTTTGTCCTATGGAGACATCGAACAATGCCTGAACTCACTTGTGGTTCTTAGGACTGGGAACAGAGGTGCTCCTGGCAACCAGTGGGTAGAGGAAGGGTAACGCTACTCACCACCCTACAGTGCACGGGGGTCCACTATAAAAACCTCGCTCACCCCGGTGCCAATAGTGAGAGGCTGGGAAACTGGTACATGTGACCACTTGGGGCAGACTATACCCTAGTGGATCTTTCCTTCCTCCCTTTTGAACGTGGGTCAATACTTTCTCTGAGTATTCTCTGTGCTGATGACCTTCTGGGGTCTTTTATGTGAAGTCTTCTTTGGTGAGGTCGTGATCCCATTCTCCATTGCGGTTATTTTAGACTTCTCTCTCATACATCATACTCCATCTCCTCTTTCCTCGCACATTTTACAACTCCTCTGCCAACATCATCCTAAATGGAGAAAGACTGAAAGCATTCACACTGAAATCAGGAACAAGATGATAATATCCACTGTGACCCCTACTATTCAACATAGCAATCAAAATTTTGCTAAGAGAAGGAAATAAAAAAAATATGAATTGGAAGGGCAGAAGCCAAGATATTTCTATTTGCAAATGACATGATACTCTACAAGGAAGACCTCAAAAATTCCACCAGAAGACTCTTAGAACCAATAAATGAATCCAGCGAAGTGACAGATTATAAAATCAATACTCACAAATCAATAGCATTTCAATACACAAATAATGAATTCAATGAAAAGGAAATCAAGAAAATATATATATATATATATATATATATATGAAAGACCTACACAGAGTAAATTAAAGAACCCTGAAGAAAGAGATTGAGTAGGATTTTAGAAAATAGATATCCCATGTCCCTGGACATAAAAAACTAATAATGTCAAAATGGTCAAACTTCCAATACACAGATTCAATGCAACACTTATCAAAATACTATAACATTCTTTACCAAATAAAAATATAACTCTAAAATTTATATGGGATCAGATAAGATGCAGAATTTCTACAGCAATATTCATTAACAAGGGAAAGCAGAAAAATCATAATTTAGACTTTGAAATATACTATGAAGCTACAGTGATTAAATCTATATGGTACTGGTACAAAAACAGGAGGACCAGTAGAACAGAATTGAGGATAGTGAAACCAAACCAAGAACCCTCAGTCACCTGATTTTTGACAAAGGGGCCAAAACAATTAATTGGAGAAAAGACAGCATCTTCAACAAATGGTGGTGGGAAAACTGTATTATCACATGCAGGAGGATGAAATTAGAGCCACATCTGTCTCCACACACTAAAATTATATTAAAATCCATCGGAGCTGGATATCAAAATAGAAATACTGAACTGACTGAAAGATAGAATAGGTAAAACCCTAGAAGACATGGGGATAGGAAAGGATTTTCTGAACATAAGGCCAGCTGTACAAGAAATTACAGCTAGAATCAGCAAATTGGACTACATCAAGTGAAAGAGCTTTAGCAGAGCAGTATAAATAATCAATAGACAATCAATAGAGGGAAGTGATAACTCACAGAATGGAAGAAAATTTTTTCCAGCAATTCTCAGACAGACATAGAGTTCATGTCTAGAATATATAAAGAACTCCAAAAACAAAAATAAAACCTTCTAAAGTAAATGACTCCATCAAAAAATGAGCAGCTGAAGTGAAAAGAAAGCTCTCAGAAAAGGACGAACAAATGGAGAACAGGCACATAAAAAGTGTTCAACATCACTGGCAGTCAGAGAAATGCACATTAAAACCTTGTTGAGATTTCATCTAACCCCAGTGAGAATGCCCCACATTAAGAACTCAAATAAAATTATCGGTGAGGCTGCAGGGGAGAAAAAAAAAAACACTGCAAGCTGGTTCAACTATTATGGAAAGAAGTCTGGTGGTTCCTTAGAAAACTGAGAATGGAAATCCCATTTGATCCAGCTACTGCCCTCCTGGGCATGTTCCCAAAAAATAAAGTCAGCATAGCTTAAAGACACATACATATCCATATTTATAGCAGTGCAATTCATAATAACTAAACCCTGGAAACAACTACTTGCCCATGGACAGAAGAATGGATGGAGAAGAAGTGATGTCTATACACAGTGGAATACTATGCGGTCATAATGAAATACAGGCATGAAGTATTGGAAAGAAAATGAGGTCACCTGGAGTCAGTAATGCTCAGGGAAATGGACCAAACAAATGATTGATTGTTGACAGGTGTCCTTCTTAAGAAATTCACAAAAATTTGCATAAGAAGGCTTCAACATGAGAGAGGGTAGAGGAGAGGCGATGGACTGCTAGGAAAGGGAGGAATCTCTGAGAACAGGAGGAGGGGAAGGCGTAGGGTAAGGGTAAGGTGTGGGAAAGGGGTCAGAGGTGGTATAGACGGCCATTGTCTCCCAAGCCACCTGTTTTCGATGTGTTATTGAATCTGTAGCTCACGCAGAATCAAAGAAGAATAGTATGACACACTTACAGCAAAAATTTGACACTTGACAAGAATCCATTCTATTCTCCATTCCCAAATTCACTGGTCGACCTCATCTGCACCTCAGAGGCAGGTATCGCTGTACCGTCAGAGCCCTGGTTTTGTCTGTCATGAATACTCAGACATGATGAAACCTCTTTTATCTCAAATCACTTTCCAAATGCCCTTTGTACTCAGCCCCTTCCAGGTGTTTCCCCATGTTTCATCCTAACGTTCTCAGGAAATGCCTGGCAAGCTCTGTCGGCAGTTGCTCTGTCCTCCTCCCACCTGCTCTGAATCTCCGCGCCCGGGGACTCCCTCCCTCTACTCCTCTGGAGCTTGCCAGAAGTCCCCTCTGCCCTGGCCAACAGGTGCTCCTCAGACCCGATCTCCCCATCGCGCAGCACAGACGCCCTCCACCCTGCGGATGCCTTGCCGTGAAGCACCGACCTCCGCGAGGAATCCCTCCCCGCTCGCTGGGTGCCTCTCCACGTCCTGTCCTGAGTTTCCTTGCCCTGCCCACGTGCAGGGCTCTCCGGCAGCCCTCCGGGCTTTCCTCACTGGCTCGAGGCCGTGGGGACCCCACCAGCAGCTTCCAACCTTCGTCCCCGCTGCAGACTTTTCCTCCTTCGGGGTCCACGTGCTCACCTGCTCGCGGACGGCCCCCCCTTGGGCCTCTCCCGGGAGCTGCGGTCTCGGCCCGCCCAACGAAGCCCACCACGCCCCTTGCCACACGTCCCTCAGCACTTTGGCCCTTTACCAGGCTGCCTGGGCCGGGCACCCGGGCGCTGCCCCGTCTCGTCCTCTCCTCGCTGGTGTGAACGCCGTGAGTGACGACTCTCCGAGTCGCTGCTTTCCGTGCTCCGTTTCCTGCAGCTGTCTCCTAACTTGTCCCCTGCTCCACCCATGTGGCTTCCTAACACGCCCACCCGATCCTGTGGGTCACTCTCCTGCCGAAAACACTAAGGTAACTCTTACAACTTGGCTCGGACGCCTCAGCGAGAAGCCCTGCGCGGGAAGCCCTGGCTGGCGTGTTCTCCACAGCAGACGCCCGCTGAACGCCTGTGCAGCGTGAGGGGAGCAGCGTGAACGAGCCCTTACTGCCACCCCAAGGGTCCCGCGTGGGACCTACAGCTCACCTCTTCCTACAGGTCGCCTCTTCCTATGTCTTCCTTAAAACAAAACAAAACAAAACAAAACAAAAACCTTTGCGTTCTTTTGAGTCCTGGGGTTTGAACCCGGGGCCCTCACATTAAGCTACACTTTGAGCCCACTTTTATTTTTATTTATTTAATTTATTTTTTGAGACAGAATCTCACTCTGTAGTCCAGGGCTGGTCCTGAACTCACTATGGAGTCCAGTCTAGCCTTGGACTCAAGGCAATCCTCCTGCCTCAGCCTCCTCTGGAGTGCTGGGATTACAGGCATGCGCCACCATGCCCAGTTCACGTAGTGCTGGGGAATCTAACTCGGGTACTTAGCATTTGACTTAGCGCTTGCTAGGCAAGCTCTTTAACCGCTGAGCCGTTCCTCCAGCCCCCCATTTTTATTTTTGAGTTTGAGACAGTGTCTCGCTAACTAGCTAAGTTGTCCAAATTGAACTTGAACTTACAATTGTCTTACCTCAGGTGTCTGGTCCCCTCTCTCCTTCACATTTCTCTCTTCTGTGCCCAATTCCCATTCACCATCTTCTGAGGCCTGCACACATTTCCTGCCTACCTTTGGTTTCACTTAATCTTAAGGCCAATTGCAAGATGGTGTTATTGTTCTCACTGTAGAGATAAAGTTCAGGAATGTGAAGTAAACCTCCAGAGGTCACACAGCGAAGCGGCAAAGCCAGGATTTAAATCCTTTGAGTCCTGTGCTCTTTCCACGCATGCTACAAACTTGCCTGGATGTTTTATAGAAAGGCTTCATTTACAGTATTCTGTAGCTGTGGAAATTTGTTGCTAACTAGATTGTTGAAATGCAGACCAGGTCCCATTTTAACTGGCAGTTTATCAGGAAACATTGCTGGTAGGTTGACTTACGATTCCAACAAAGAGCTGGTTTCTGTTTCTGGGTAGAGGGGCAGGAAGGAGGGCTTATTTTAGGGGTGATTGGGGGAGTCCTCCACTTCTCCTCCTTGCAAGCAGACAAGTTTGTCTGTAATCCTAGACACTGAGCAACAGCTAGCTCTCCTCCTGCTTTTCAGAAAATTTTCCAGCACCTAGGAGCCCTCCCCAGGAGCTGGCTGGCTGGAGCTCACTCTACCCAGGAACCTAGCTGTTGGCCCTGCTGCTGAAAGTTCTGTCTGTGTGTGTGTGTGGGTTGGGGGTGGGGGGGCGGGGGGAAGCTTTGTAAATGGAGCTCAGGGGCAGCGGCTGTTAAACCTGACAAGGGATCACCTTGTCAATGTCCCCCAGGTCATGGACGAAAATGTCCTTGCATTTGGATTTCACAAAATACAGTCAAGAAATTGAATGCCACTTTGTCATCCTTGTCTGACAGGCCACCCTGTTTCCCAGGTGCAGTCAGTTGTTCATTTATTTATTTGCCAAATACATATATTTTTGAGAGCCCGCGGCAGGCTTTGCAGAGACATTGGCAGTAACAGGTCACCACAATCGGAGGAGCTCGGGGCAGGTGTCAGGAAGGGTGTCATGTGGGTAGCAAACTTGCTGAGTCCTGCAAGATGGGGAGCTGCTTTGTAGTGGCAGAGAGGGAAGCCGGCACCGGAAGGAGAGGGGAGAGAAACTTTGGACTCCAGGTTTGAGGAACTCAAAACTAAGAGCACTCAGGAGGCTGAGGCAGGAAGATTGCTGTGAGTCCAAACCCATCCTGAGCTACATAGTGAATTCAGGACCAGCCTGGGCTGCAGAGTGAGACCCGGTCTCAAACGAATAAACAAACAAACCGAGAAACAAGAAGAACGAAGTTAGAAGAGATAGGAAGCCTCTGATGACATGAGTAGGAAACAAGGCCAAGCAGTAGCTCCTCGGAGTCAAGTGGAGAAAAAAGATTTTAAAGCTGAATATTCCTATAATGCCACCATGTCTGTGCCATGGTACACTGGTGCTGGAGTGTCATGGTGCCTGCCTGCAATCACAACTATTCAGAAGGCTGAGGCAGGAGGATTGTAACTTTAAGCTCCACCTGTGCAAGTTTAGAGACCCTGCTTCAAAAACAGACATTTTAAAAGGGTTGGATACTTAGCTCAGAAGCGGGTCATTTGCCTCGTTTGTGCAAAGGCCCAGGTACAAACTGCAGCACTGCGCCAACAACGGCAAAGCACGTTTGTGCTCTTATTTGTTTATGCGTAGGTGGACAGTGGATCTTTTTCACATCTAAACCTTTGGGCTAGAAAGTCCCAAATGAGCTGTACCTCTGGGTTGCTAGAAAGTACCAATAAGCTAGTGGTCTTTGGGCTGAAACAGTGACAGACTGGGGTACGTGTTACTCATTATAATATAATAAAAAGAGTGAAAATCATCTTAAAAACCAGCCTCCGTGACATACCCACTATGTAAGTTAGAATGTGTGCTCTGTGTCTATGGAAAGAACACTTAGGTAGTGAATACTGCTTGCCTTTAACTAGCTATAGCTTCTAAAATTCCAATAGGAAACGTGTATGGCATCAGAAGCCCTGCCAGGTGAGGGGAATAAAGGGGAATAAAACATCCTGGGATATCCCCTTCAATCCAGTGACACCCCTCCTGGGAATATATCCAAAAGAGGCCAAAACAACACACAACAGAGATACATGTATACCCATGTTCATAGCAGCACAACTAACAATAGCTAAAATATGGAAGTCACCAAAATACCCATCAACAGACCAATGGATACACAAACTGTGGTATTTATACACAATGGAATACCATGCATCTATAAAGTCCAACAACGTGGAGGCTTTTGCAGGCAAATGGAAGAAACTTGAGAACATCATGCTTAGTGAAGTGAGTCAGAAGCAGAAGGTGAAACATCGAATGGTCTCTCTGATATGAGAGACCCAGATCACAACTCCTATGGAACTTAAAACGAAAAACAAAGTGAAATAGGGGGGTAGGGTGGGGGAGGAGGGAGGGAGGGGTGGGTAGGGGGAGGGACAAAAGGAGAGTGGGAAAGCCCTTGTCACCTTGGCAGGATACGTATGTGCACAAAATGCTCAACTTCATTGTAAACCTTAAATTTTGCACGTATACATATCGATAAAATGGGGGGGAAACATCCTGGGGTACGAGGTAGGAGGAAGCAGTAAGGGTGGCACCGGTCACGAAGAGTGGAGCGGGGAAGTGCCAAGGCTGGGAGGGAGAACATGGTAGGGTTTGTTATCCAGAAGGGGTGTCAGCACACAGGATGGAGGGAAGTGCCCTCAGAGGCTGCCTGGGGTTGAGGGAAGGGTGTGGCTGGAGAAACAGCCCTGGGGGTGGAGAGCAGGGTGGAGCTGGAGCACAGGGAAAGGGGGGCGGGGGAGCCCTGGACGGAGCAGGAAGACTGAGGCAGGATGGTGGTGACAGCATGCCAAGGAGTCATCAGGGCCACTGAATTGCACAGTCCCAGGAGATACCTCCCCTTTGCACCTGTCCACCCAGCTTGACACTGAGCTCGGGTTGGGGCCCTGGGAGCTTCTGGGTGAGGTAAGGGCAGGCAGGCTCTGGCAGTAGACAACCAGTGTGAGAGCCAAGGATGGGCAGGGAGGGAGTGGAGGCTCAGGAAAGGCCTTGCATTGGATGACCTAGGAGCTGGGGGGCAGGTGGTTGGCCTGGAAAGGTCTAGCTTGGGTGTCGGTGTGTCCCGCCCACATCGGGTGCTGACGGTCTTCCTGATCCAAAACACGTGCACGCTCTGCCTTCAGGCCAACTCCCAGCAAATACAGCTAGGGTGTTATCGGAAATCACTTGGTCATCCCCTTCCGGGACTGCCAGATGTGGCAAGACTTAGGAAAGGCTGGCTGGGGTGGAGCTAAAACTGGAAAACCTTGGCGGTCACAGGATACCAGCATGTGGTGTGGGTGGATGACCTCAGGTATGTGATTGCTGAGGAAAAGCCCTGACTAATTGGAGCAGTTGAGGCAGAGGAAGGGCCCCAGGTCCCTGGGGGACAAGAGATCTGTGGAAGGCAGGGCAACCTTCATAAACTGATTTCTGGAATGTGGGCATGGCACCCCAGTGTGAAAGGTTGTAGGCAGTGGAGAGAAAGTAAACATTTCATTTTTCCTTGTGGCTCATGTAAGAGGGTGCTGTTAAATTTAGTAGCCTTTCACCTTGACTTAAAGCATTGACTCCAAATAGTAAAATCTCCAGTTAATATGAGGCATTTCTTTCAAACAATCTTGTTGGTTTCCTTAGGAATAAATTCAAAGTCTTTTACAAACCTAAAAGTTGAAGTTCTTAAAAACATTCTCTCCCATGGTTTGGAAGGCCTCACACCATTTCTCCTTCTGTTTTAGAATACACCTGAGATAGGTGTTGCTTCCCCCTTTCAGACGAGGCCACAAGAAGACACACTTTCCTTTCCCCTAGTTTCTCTCAGAAGAAAGTGACATTTGCCTATACAGTTCTATTTTTTTTTCCGGTTTTTAATTATAAAAAGCTTCTAGCAGCTGATTTATTATATAGGGAACAAATTGTGTCTTTGAGACCCACTGCACGGTAATTACTTGAGTTAGCACCGCAGATATCTACGCAGGGGCCAGCAGTCAATTTTGACTCAGAATAGATAATACATGGACCGCTATTAAGTTTAATGTAGATTAATGTGGGTTGCTTTCCTTTGCACGTATGTATGCAGGTACCAATAATTAAGATTAATTTCCACTAGATAGAATGGCCTTCGTTGTGCACAGTGCCAGAAAATGCTTCTTTAATAGCTGTTAATTGGTTATATTTGCTTTGATGGTGAAGTCCTGATTAGTCTTGTTACCCTGAAAACTCCCCTCCTTGCTCCCCCCGCCACCTGCCCCCTCCCAGTCTTGAGGGGAAATGAGATTGACAGTAGGAGGGCCAGAGCTCTGGCGGCCAGGGAGGCCCTCCACCTCCATTTCCAAGCCCGAGCTGCACAACTTGCTTCTGACGAATCAGCCACGCCTGCTTCCACTATCTAAGGACCTACTGTGTGCCAGGGGCTTCTTGTCTGTGCTCCTTCTCAGGACAAGATGGTGAGGTGGAAAGGACTATCCCACTTACACAAAGAAAGGTAGTTCAGCAAATTGAAGGCATTTGTCTGACACACAGAGTGGGGATTCCACTACTTTCTGCACACCACATAAAGATTTCAGAAACCGCTAGGAAGGGCCATTTCCTAGCAGCACAGCGTGGCTGTGCTTTTCCATCTCAGTCTGAAGGTCTCACAGCCTCCCCTGAAGCCTCCACATTCTCTGCGTGTCTGCTTTTCTTCCCTCTTCTCCTTGTTCCACACAGTTCAAGGGCAACTAGGCATAAGCACCAATCAGAAGCCTGGTCACCTCTTCAACAAGTCCAAAAGGCTGTTTTATATAAGGAAAAGGTGTGAAACAGTAATAGTTCTAGACAGATGTTTTACTTTTTCCTGAAGATAACGCCCTTTCCCTATTTCCATTTGACAGTAGAAACTTCCTTTCTTAAACTCTTGTTCTTCACATTGCCTGCACTATCTTCACCCCATAATACGTAGACAGAAGTGTGTAGATTTCAGACTTTTTCAGATTTGGGGATATTTGGAATTACACGCATAATGAGATATCTTGGGGTAGGATTCAAGTCTAAACCTGACATTCGTTCACGTCTCATATACATTTCCTCTACTTCACCTGAAGATAATGTTACAGAATATTTTTAGTACACCTGAGTTTTACTGCATTAGGTGTGGCACTTCCCACTTGAGGCACCAAGTTGACACTCAAGAAGTTTTAGACTCTGGAGCATTTCGGATTTTGCATTTTCATATTAGGGTTGCTAAATCTAGGTGCTCTTATAAAGAGCAAAATGTGTGACAACAGTAACCCACAACAAGCCGCTGCTGGCTAGGCGTGAGGGTGAATGGTGAAGCTGAGGGACCCACACAAGGGAAGAGGGCCTGGAACGGGCTCTGCCTCTCTCAATTTTGTTTGGGTGTGCTAGTGTCTGTAGAAGACTTTGGGGTGCTTCATGGGTGCTGGTAGCTCTTCTGTGGCCCATGGAGGGAATGTATGTATGCTCTTGCCTCTGTCATAGATGAGCTGTGTGACCTTGGTTAATATTTTCAGCCACCCCAAACCAGTTTCAACTCTTCCAATACTACTAAATGCACAAAATTTTTTTCCTGATAGAAAATGAATAATCTGTACCAAGTACTGAACTTAATGCAGGATATTCAATAAATATCATTTCTCTTTCAATTTCCGGGGACAGAAACCCTACAGACGGATTTAAGTGGCAATAACAGTCTTCACATTTTCCCCTTCGAGAACTGAATTTGCACCAACACCAATGTATGGAAAACAAAAAAACAAACAAAAACCCCACTGAGTCTTCTATGAGAAGTTCACTCAAATCCTTCCTCATCTGTAAATTACAAAGTTGGCACCTTAGACAGAGGGGCATTGCATGAGATAGTTTTGTATACAAGGATGCATTTGGCATCTCCTACACTGCTTACTAAATACCAAAGCACGCCTTCAGTCATTGTAACAATTCACTGTCACAATTCTGAGCATCTCCAGGGAAATTTTCTCCTCTCACCTCAGTCGGCAGCCCTTAGCTGTCCCAGAATGCCCAAATGGCACCCAGCAGCCCTCTCCCTGGGGCATGAGGTGCTGTCAGTCAAGCTTGCTCTCTGAGCAACAGCTTGGGATGGTCTAAGGAGGCTGCCCATGAACAGAGCCCTACTGCAGAGCAGACAGTCCCTTGCTCATGTGCAGGCTTTAAGGCAGGTCTGGACATGTCTTTCATTCCTCACCATTGGGTCATTGATGTCAGCGTGACTCCCAAATCCTAGTTGGGCAAATGATGGCAGAGAGGCAGATGGCTGAGAAGACCTGAAACGCTGTCACCTTTCACTTGTACTCTGTTCGTGTGTGGACCTGAGCTGAAGGGGAGGTGTAAGCCTCACACCCTGCTTTACAAGGTCTTACAACTGGAATAACTGGCCCCTTTGACCAGAAAGTTATTGTAGCTTAGATACTAGGCTTAATTTTGAGGATAAGAGAAGTAGATGTAATAATAACTACAAAAAGTTCTAATCAGGTCTAGATTCCCCTTCTAGAATGTAAATTCCACTATAGTTTTAACAGAAGTATATGAAGCTATATTTTTTTCTGATAAAAGTATAGGTGGATCTTTAGTAATGCTGGCCATGGAGTCTGACTGGGATTTAGGAGACGTGATTCCGAGCAGATGTGGAAGTAAAAGTTACACTGGAGCGGAGCCCACAGGATGAACGTGGGTGTCATGTAAGTAGTCATAGAATTGAGTAACAAGGGAGAATGAGCTGTAGTGGGCAATTCTTCTGTCTTAAATGACCTGTCTTAAATGGCCTATGAGAACTCAATATATGTGGCTTTCTCAGGAATGACCAACATGCACTTGTAAGATTTAACTCCTTTTTGGGATATGTGAACAGTCGAGAGACCATGACACGCCCTGAGACCTTGGCATGGATAAGGTCTTCTGTGGTGTCTGGAGCTTTGGTTAAGGGTGAACAGCTGTCTCAACAGCTGTTCTAAGGTTGGGCTTTGCTTCGTTTCTTTATGAAGGGCATTGTTAGGACCAAAGACAGACTCATTCCAACTTTGGGAAATTTGAGCAGAAAGTATGGGTAGGAGGACAGAAAATGGATAGCTAGAACAAAAAGAAAAAAAGAAAGAAGCAGCTGGATGAAAGTTGGAATACACACTTGAATCAGAAATTCTCTTGTTTAGTCCTGGGCCTCATGCTCAGAAATAGACACGTGGACATAGAGTAGGCCCAAGGGCAGCAGGACAAAGGGCAGGTTGATGAAAGAAAGAGATTAAGAAAGAAAGAAAAAAAAGAAGGAAAAGAGAAAAGAAAGAAAGAAAAAGAAAGAAAGAGGGACTAGGGATGTAGCTAGGTGGTTCAAGTGCTTGCCTTAGAAAATGTCAAGGCTCTGGGTTCAATTCCCCAGTACTAAGTAAGCAGGACATGGTGGCAAACACCTGTAATCCCAGTACTTGGGAGGCCCAGGCAGAAAGATTGCCTTGAGTTCAAGGGCAATTTGGACTACATAATGAGTTCAGGACCAGCCTGAACTACAGAGTAAAACCTTGTCTCAAAAAAAAAAAAGTTTGGTGGGATGTGCTTATAGCTAACATACAAAATTGTCTCTAACGCCAGCTTAGGCCCAGTCTCAGTCCTCTTGGATTCCAATTCAAGAATCAAAATGCATCAAAAAGGTGGCTTTAATGTGAATGAAAAGGAACATTTCTTTTCATTCTATTAAATTATTACACGGAACACAAGGTGGTTATGGATTGGAATTATGACTGGGAGTAATGGGTGGAATTTACATGGAAGCGTAGCAGGTAATGTGTCATTAGAAGACTTTCCCACGACTGGGTTGGGCTTCCCAAGGCATATTGGCAGGCAGTAGCGAATTCAGTCCCTGCGTTGGGTCAACGGTTGGACCAAAGACCTTTTTCCCCTCTTAAGTCATAAGTTCATGTTTCTAGAATCAGGGATGCAGACAAATCTTCAGATTCCATTCAACGTTCTCCTGGATGCTGAAATACGATATGCCACACACCTGTGGAACAAAATCAAGGAGAAGGAGGGGTGAAAATAATAAAAAGGCACTAATCTCTGTTACTCTTGGGCCTGTGTTCAAATTTATATTGTCTCTGAATCCCCTCAGTTACTTGGTGATGTAGGTTCAATAAAATGAAATTGTATAGACGAGGCAGTAGATGCTCAGAGAAGTTAAGCTGGTTGAGGTGGCACAGTTAGGAGCACAGATTTTTTTTTTTCCCTATGTTTCTAGGCCTAGTCTAAGCTCTTCTGCCATGCCACATGTCTCCTAAATTCCCTACCCTGGAATTTCCCTGGGTGCTGCTACCCGACATGGCTCTGGCCAGATGGCCTTTGGGTCTGAAGTGAGACTGTTTAACCTATATTCTGTCATTATCTAGAGCAAATCTCACTCTCTGGGAAGGGTTGCCTAATGGTTAGTGAACTGGAGGGCTACAAGATTGTGTTGGCCATTTCCTGTCTCCACTCAAATGCAAAATGAGCATAATTCTCTTCTTATCATCCCCTCAACAAATATATAACCAAAAACTAAAAAAAATAAGACTTATTACTTAGAATTTTTGGTACAACATTGTAAACTAGATGCCAGATAATAGGATTCTTGACTTGGGACCAACTTTGATTTTTCTGAACTTTAGTTGGTCTATTATAAAAGAAGAAAAAATTAAATTATCTCTAAAAGTCTTTAAGGTTACATGCATTTATTATGTAGTAATAATCATAAATTAATTATACATGTATATTAATTAGGTATATCTATATTATATATACTTATGCTAATATTTAAATCAATATATCCTTACCTATATTAACATCAACCACAGTGAATATAATTAGGCAATAATCTCAAAACCATAAAATAGCTTAAAATCTATTGCTTGGCTCCAGAGTATATCTAGTGATCTTGCTATAAATATGCTTAAAATAATAGTAAAGGAAAACGTTATTTCTTAGTAACCTCCTAATCAGTTGGTGGAGTTAATTTCTAGGGACACTGAAGGAAACACACTTGAGTTGAAGTAATATATCTGCAGAGTCCTGGCCACAGCTCATGTGAGGCTGTCTTCAAACGGGCCCTGGTTGGGTGCCTACTCTTATATTGCCTGACTGGTGTAGTCTTAGGAAGGTCACTTACTTTCCTGAGCCTCAATTTTCCTACTGGAGAGCAGAGAGAACATTTTCACCTGTGCCCCGGCCCTCGGGAGCCTGGTCAGCGTTCACTCTCTTGGCTGGGCATGCTAGACAGGAGAACTAAAATATATTTGTCATCCTTGGAGTGAAGGACATGACTATCTTGGCTGTAGTAAAAGGAGGTGAAAGGCAGCTTTCAAAAAAGCCACCCCTTTCACTTAACCATGCCTTAGGAGTTCAGGGGTTCCCGCCTTCCCCTTCTAAATAGCTACTTCACCAAGCTGCATTCTGCATAGCCAGAGCAGCCAGGATTTCCAAAGCACCCTGCTGGCCAGCTCTCCAGCCAGGAGGGGGTTAAAACCAACATTTGCCGATAAAGAGGTAAACATATTTACATTCCTCTCTTCACACTTTATGCATATGTCATGCAGTGAATAGTTTTAGAGGTCTGTTTGTACTATCTCTCCAGAATTTTTACAGTCTGGAGGACACAAAATCTCTATAAAGTGACTTATTGAAATAGAAGCAGATTGGTAAAACCGTTTCCCTCTTATGAACTGTGAAGAATGATCCTCTAAATGAAATCAGGAAGGAACTGGACAGAATCTTGTTTAATGGTCTGACAAAATGAATCACAACGTTTCCAGACATCCATCACTGCTAAAAGGGGACCACAAATGATCTGTGAACCACTATATATTGATTACCCATGTAGTACAAGTGTCGGATTTAATGTTCACACACCATAGAGAGGTGGCAGGGACAGATGGTGCCTTAACTCTTCTTTGATAGATTTTAATGGTGAAATATTGATTTCTATCTGGCCAAGGCCTGCTGTTAGGGGCCAAAGTCATTTGTTGGGTATTGCCGGACACCCAGTCGGCCCGGCGTAATCAATCATTTTTGGCAAGGCAGGTGAAAATCCAGAGAGAAGCACCTTGGAACCCAAGCTGGAGCGTGATGTGTTTGTGTCCAGCCAGAGAGAGAGAGAGAGAGAGAGAGAGAGAGAGAGAGAGAGATACAGAGAGAGAAACAGAGAGAGAGAGAGGGAGGGAGGGAGGGAGAGAAAGAGAGAGAGGAAGAGAGACTCTTGGAGACCGGGCTTGTGAGGAATTATTAATGATAAGACATGTTTACTGAGGAGAGTTGCAGCGAATCAGAGCTGACATGAGATAGTCTGGGAGCTTCGTGGAGAAAATGAGCCTCTTGCTAAGAGAGACTATATTTTATTTAAACATCCTTCTAAGGCTGAGAACTCAGGTAATCTGTTGTGTTACAAGCCACTGGCTGTTCTTGCCATCCAGAGCGATAACACTGAGGCGCTAATAGGAACACATCAATCACAATCAGCCTGCAATTCCAGTGGCGTCTCGTCCTCCCAGCTCCTGGTTGAGCTCCTTAATAACGTGATAACATAGTTGGGGGCTGCAGCGAGGGGCCCTCCCTCCGTGGGTCAGATTCACAAAGCGAAGAGCTTGCCAAGTCAGCGCCAGGAAGCTGCTCCTTGAGGAAGACCCGTGGGTGGGGAGATGAGCGCCAGGGAGCAGCTTGAGAGGCCTGGAATCCAACAGGAGAATTTTCTGGCATCTCTTGTCCCCACAATCTGTGATGTCACTCCTGCCTCCTTCCTGAGGAAGGAGTGTGAGTTACGTGTGATGTGTAATTATCAAGTAACAAGACTCATTTTCTTGGGCAGCTTTTAAAACAGCTTCGAAGGTAATCCCAGATGGAGCCCTGCCCTCCTAGTGCTGGAGTCGGGGCAACCTCATAGGGATAAGCCTGTGGCTTCCCAGAAGGACTCAGGGGACGGAGTCAAAGGGAAGGAGGGGGTGTGACTGGGTGGAGGCGGGGTCCTTCTGGCCTCTGCAGCTCAGTGTCAGCCTTTAACCTTTCACCCTCAAGGTTAAGCACCCATTTGCCTGAGTCACTCCCGCACAGGCTGTGAGCTAGCTACTCAAGGGTGGCAGTTGAGTCTACCTTGTTGTCACATCCTCAGGACCTGAGTGTGGGGCTTTGGGGCTCAGGAAATGTTCAGTACGCAAATATATCTGATTACACAGCAGGCGAGTGAGTGCTCATGTTGAAAAGGAGTCAGTCACCACAGTGCTGTAAACACAGCTAAGTGTTATGTGTGTGTAAGCATATACATTTGTAAAGGAATGCACTGACCTTATAAAGGGTACAATAACTTTACATTTCTTTATGTAACTCACTGTTTCATGAGGCAGCCTCGCACAGTGGGGGACACCTTGGACTCCAGAGTCAGACTGCTTGGACTCAAATCCCGACTGGACCACTTACCAGACCACGGTGTAGAAAGTTGTTTTCACTCATGGTGCCTCAGTTTTCTCATCTATAGAACGGAGACAATAATAGTCTTGATATTTTGAGAACTAAACGTGTTAGGTAGGAGACGTGAAGCACCTATAACCTTGTCTACCTAAGTATAATGTTTTTCTATTTTCTGGGCTTAAATTATATAATTTGGCATTATATGCAAAATATTTACCTAAATGAATGCATATATATTTTTATGCATATATATGTATGCATAAAAGCTTTATTTTTTGAGGCAGGTCTTACTCTGTAGTCCAGGCTGGCTTCTGAACTCATGGCAATCCTTCTGCCTCAGCCTCCCAAGTGCTGTGACTACAGGGACGAGCCACCATGCCCAGCGTAAGTGGTGCTGGGGAATCTAACCCAGGACCTTGTCTTTGCTAGGCAAGCACTTTAACCACTGTGCTATTCCTCCAGCCCCGGTAGAACCTTTAGATGGCCGGTTCTAGGAATTTCAACAAATACCTGCTTTGTTCCTAAGGGTATAGCAAGACTTCACTTCGAACAGTAGGTTTGGTAGGTTCGTTTAGTGAGGTGGCAGGTACTGGGATTCACTGGGAGTTTGAGTGCTCTGGTGTGATTTTATACTGGGGCCTCAGTGGGTCTGTCCCTGCTGGAGTGTGTGCATCTCTTCAAAGCTGGGCATGGGCTGTGTGTCTGAGGACACAAGGAGAGCCCCCATACAAAGGCACTGCAGGCAGGAGGAGCCGGGCTTCCTGGGCCACCCCAGCTGTGCGACCTACCCCCAGATGTGAGCCTGCAGGCGGCAGATCCCGTTTAGATTATCTTGCTTACCTAATGATTTTTGCTTCAGTGCTTTGCTCGATTGTGTTCTCCGGGACGGCAGGCTATTAAAATGTCAAGGCACATTGAATTGTTGTTATCCAGGAGAGAGACCTTTCCAATCAACCGGTGTTCTGGGGGTTGCATAAACTCTGAGAAGGCGATTGGAGAGAGGCTTTACGGCTTTTTTACATAGATGGGGTGAGCTGGGAGGCTGGGGCAGGCCGCAGAGAGGGGGAGGAGCCGGGGTAGGAGCTGGGTTATGGAGGCAGGAGTGTGCTAATTAAAATGCCATCTTCTAAACAAGCACCGGTGGTTCTTTGCCTTTGCACTCATGGGTAGCCGCAATGTGGCCTTGCTCCGTGGCGCTGTGGTTTAAGGACAGGTGAGCAGGAGGTGACCCTGAGGAGGCAGAGGGGGCCTGCGGGGCTGAGGGTCCGGGTGTGGTGCAAGGAACAGCGATCGAGGCAGAGACACCAGTATGAGGGCTATAGAGAAAGACAAAGGGTTCCTCCGCCCCACGTCTGGGGGAGCCGCGTTCGGGGACTGTGCGGTGACCGCGCTGAGCCGCAGGCCCCAGTGCAACCGAGCGGCAAAGGTGCCCTCGCCGGCTAGTTGGGACAGGCTGGAGACCCTCTTTTCATGCCGTCATTTTCCCAAGGATTTATTTTCCTTCAGGGAGAGAAGAGTCGGGCAGAGGACGTTCCCATGAAGTACCCGCGACCAGAGCCACCGAAGACCCCAGGAAACTCGGGCTTCCCTGGGCTGCTTTCCTTCTTTGTTCGCATCAGCTCACAGATACTTGGCTTTGCTTCATTTTTGTTTCGGAGAGACGGCTGGGACGCTGCGAGGCGCCCGGGTCTCCCCGGCCACGGGCTCCAGGCACCCGCTGCAAGCGCTCGGTGGCCGCTGGGGACGGCTGCTCGCACGCCTTTGTCACTTCCATCAGCCGGAGTTTTCTCTGCGAGCGCGCGCGCGCGCGCGCGGGCACACACACACACACACACACACACACACACACACACACACACACACACACACACACACGCAAGCACGCACGCACACTCGCACACTGCACACCACGCACTTGCGCATGCGCTCACCTGCAGCCCCGCCTTCATCCCCAGCCACCCCGTTCGTGGTTCTGGAATTCCCCACCTCCTGTGCCAGCCAGGCCAGTCCGCTCTCCACCTCACTTCCAGGTCCCAGGAGGCCGCTCTGTGGGCTTACAGCCCGCCACCCCACCCCACCCCCGCACGGTTCCCTCCCCTCGGTCTCGTGGCTGGACTCGACCCCCAGACTGTGGTCAATCCCTCCTCCTGGGTAGAGGGTGGGTCCCACTGATCGGCCCCTAGGTCTTCATAGACAATGGGAGGTGCTCTTCGGAGAACTTTCTCTGTGAGACCTGCTTGGGTCCCCGGTCACATCTCTTATTCAAGAATGTCTTTTACTCCCCACCCTCAGCCCTCAGTCTGTGCTCTTCTGGGAACCTTTGGGGAGAGTAATGCCCCCTCCCCAGCAGAGAGCGGCAACTCTGCTTTGACTTCCCTAGGCACCTTGTCCCCTCCCCTCCCTCCCCTCCCTCCCCTCCTCTTCCCTTCTCTCCCCACCCCTGTCCTCTCTCCTCTCTTTCTCTCTCCCACTTAGCCACTTCAAACCTTATTGGAAACATCTGCTTACCTGCGGAAAGTGGAAGTTCATTCAGTTAATCAACAAGTATTTACTGTGCATCTGCTATGTTAAGTCCTAAGCAGGTGTTAGTATTTGTTGGGGATCTAATAGGGAGGAAAAATAGCCCCACCCCCTAGTCTCAGGATCTATAGAAGATTCGTTCTGAGCCAGGGATCATATTATATTTACTTCTGTAGATCAGACCGTGTAGATGCTCAATAAATTTCAAATGACCAGATGAAAGAAATAACCAATTGTCTATCGCCCTCTGGGGCAGCCCGGCATTTTCGTATGTGCTGGCTCGTTGTGCTAACATGCAGCACCTGACAAGCTTGATGGACGATTTGACTTTGCCAACTTCCCGTGCAGTATTTCCGTTATGCCCTCGGACCACTGAAGCTGCAGTGACTTTGGTCCATCCCATCTTAGTAAACCTCAGTGAGTACGGTGTCAAAGCTGAGCCAGTGTCGTGGTGAGGGAGTGCAGGCCAGCCCTGGCCCTGGGCCTCTGTGGTCCTGGGACATGGGTCTGTGAATGGCACCCAGGCTCACGTGTCCCCATCTCCCTCCCTGCCACATGCCCCGCCCCCCACCAGCCAGAATCTCAGCACAACCTTATAATAGGGACTAGGCTGTACTTGGCATTTGTGTAATTCTCTCTCCTTTTGTCCTAGACCCTCCCTGGCACTGCTTAAGAGGGAGATTGATTTAAGAGATATTAAGACATGATTTCCTTTTTTAGCTTTCCCTTAGCCCCTATCCTCGCCCCCAATTATCTGTATGAAACGTGGTAGGCTCAGTTCTGTCTTAATTGGATTTTCTGACAGTCTCTAGAAACGTGCAGCTAAGTGCCCTTGCCCATCACGGGGGTCACTTCAGTTCCATGATTAGATTTGTTTAATTAACCTAACTGGGAGGCCCTGAGTACCTGGGCTGAAAGGGACAAGCAATGCCCCGCATGCTTTCTGGGCACAGTGCTGATGGCAGCCTTGGTTCCATGCCAGCAATCTTCACATCACCCTGAGCCGGTGTTGGAAGTCTGGACGGAGCACTGAGACCAGAGCTGTTGGGCCCCAAGGGCTGCCACCTTGAGCCAACAGGCTGACATGGGTGAGACTGGGGGAGGCAAAAAGGAGCCATCTGAGGAACTGATTCACCAGTAGCGAGGACAGCCTTGCCTCTCTTGGGGTGCCCTGGAGACAGCATGGAACCATTGTATTTAGCTGGGCTTTGGGGGTTCCATCTCTCTGAGCTCCAAGTTTCATATCTGTAAAATGCAGTTCGTAAAGATCATCCTAGGAGCCGGTGCAAGAATTCCGTAAGATGAGATCCATAACGTGACTGTCTCAATGGCTGGCACGGAATACCCCAGCCCCCGTGGGTCTGTCTCTGATGTAAGCGCACACTAATGCAGATGTGCACGAGAGCACACATCCAGACACAGCCAGGCGCGCGCGCGCACACACACACACACAGAGTTAAAAATTGCTTCGCAACATCCCAGGTCTTCGTTCTTTCACTCCCATCTTTTTCTGCTGCTTCTTTAATTCTCTTTTTCCTCCTTCCTGCATTTCCTTCTCTCTGGCTTTCCCTCTCTGGTTCCTTATTTGTGCTTGGCTGCACACCCTTCCCTGCTGGCAAATTTCTCCTCCGGGCTCTCTCGCTAAGGAACCCTGTGGTCTGGGCACCGGGGCCTCTCTCCGCACTTGTCTTCACTGCGTCCTGCTATGCCATCACTCACTCCTGCGTCTGTGCCCCCATTAGATTCCAGGTCACTTGAAGTGGCACTACGACTTGGTGAGCTCACCAGTCGGGCACTCTTGACAGAGTGCGGTGGGAGGAGAGGACTCTTGTGATCCTCCAGCAGCCTATGAGCTCCAGAGAAGCCCTTCGTCTTTATCAAAAAGAGACACCTGGCTGGCGATGTGGTGCAGTGGTACAGTTTCGGCCTAGAGTATGTGAGGCCATGGGTTCTAGCCTCAGCATCATAAAAACAGATGAACAGAGAAATAAATAAAATAAAAGAATAGCTCCTTCTTCCCACCAAAGGGTCCAGCTTGCTGATGGGCCACAGACTGGATTTCTGGTGGCATTTACCTCCTGGGCTCTGCCCCTGTATGGGATCGCATATAGCATAAGTGTGGCCCAGCTGGCAGGTGCCAGCTGCCTGGACATTGGGCTGAGTCAAGTAGATCTGTTAATAGGTCTCTGCGATTGCACTTCTCCACAGTCACAGGACTGTCTGCATAGAGCATCGCTGTAGCCATGGGAGCTCCACCCCGTGCACCTATGGCACACAGTGTCCTACAGAGGCCACCGCCTCTGAGGCTGGTGGAATGGAAGAATGCTTCCCTGCATAAAAACTGAAGCTGTCCCCATTGGATAATTCTAATATTTCCCTTGAAAGAGTTGTAGACAAAGGTGGTCCTTTGTATAGTTTCTTTTATTAAGTGCCTGCTGCATTTTGGCACTGCGCAATGTTTTTGTTCCCCACAGTCAGATCTTTTTGAAGCCATCGGAATCTCCCCATTTCGCAGGCATGAAAATGAAAGCTCAGCAAGCAAGGGAATCTCCAATCTGAAGATCCTTTGTAGAATCTGCCAAGGATTCTGGAAGGATCGATGGTTAGGTGGGAGGGAGCATCTTCCCACTGGGTGGGAGATATAGTTTGAGGATTGCCTGGGTTGTGGCTTCTTTTGGCCCAAGCCTGGGCCATATCAAAACCACCTGGACTTCCCTCCTGCTCAAAAAGAGTGCCTTTTCCTGCTTTCCAGAGAACAACAGAAAAGAGAGACTGAGAACTCTGAGGTCCCCAGAGACCACACACATTCGGAGACATTTCTACAAATATATCCTCTAGGAATACGAAACACTTTCATCACTTCTTAGAAGCAGGGAGGCAAAAAAGGTCTTATTTTCATCTCTTCAAATTTCCAGTAATAGAATGAAGCTTTGGTTTTGTTTTTTTGTTTGTTTTTTTTTTTTGGCCTTCTGCTTTTTTAGTCAGTGTCAATACTCTTAAATTATGACTTTTTCCATGATTTTCTGAAATTCCAGTCTCTCTCCTTTGCTGAAGGGCTGGGGTTTGCCACAGCCTTAGGCTGAGGAATATCAGCAAGTGACTGCTTAGACAAGGTAAGAATTCTGTTAAGAATGGCAGCCTCTCATTTCTGATCTTTGCCCAGTCCTCTTCTATATTTCTTTTGTTTTCTCCTATTGTTCCTACTGGGTTTTAAAAAATCTAATAAAATGGAAGGAATCTTTAAAAATGGCAGCCTCCTAGGGACTGGGTGAGGGAAGGTGGGCATCATTCTGTGCAACTACATAGGAAATACAAGATAGATCTGGGTCCAAAGACTGTCCTGCTACTTAAGGGAAATTACTGAACCTCAGTTTTTGCACCACAGAGACATGCTGAGGAATAAGTGAAACTGTACGAATAAGTGTGGGGTAATGCTAGGCCCATGCTGGACCTCCTCATTGCCTTTCTTCCCGGTCATTGCAGCCAGGTAGATCCTCAGTTAGGCTGCTCCTATGTGACACCTGTTTGATTGAATTCCACAAAACTGCTACTGATTCTATGCTTAATTATTAAATTTCACTTAGGCGGTTGTGTCTCTCTTCACTACAAGTGGAGATCCCATCAGGAATTCTGTTTTTCCTTGTCTCCGAGGAGTGTGGGAATACTGGGTGTTGTGTCTGTATGAAAGGTGTCTCCTTAAAGTGGCTGCAGCTCACAAATGCCCTACTTTCCTTGTAACCCATGCCGTGTTCCCAAGACTACTATGAACATTTGATAAGAAGCAGTTTTGCTCACTGGTTTTAAGTCTTAAACCCTGCCTGGTCACCACGTCCCTTCAAGGAGTCACTCAAGCTCTCAGAGCCTCATATCTCCAACACTACCATGGGGGACTGGAGAGGCTATTTCTCAGGGATGGATTACAGGACATCATAGATGTTGAAAAACTAGCCCTGAGGCTGGTATTGAGCAAGTGCCAATAAAGCTATAGCTATTGTTACTTGCAGTTATAATTTTTATTCTTAATATGGTTCAGTCAAATATTGCTATTGGTTTCTGTTATAATCTCCTAAGAGATGGTTCACAAAATAGTGGTTCTGAAATGGAGTGAAAATCGTGCCGCAGTGCCTTCGAGGAGAATTAACTCAGGAGCTAGTTCTTTATAAGATGAATTTAATTTGCTAACTTTGCCCTTAAAAGAAGGTCAACATCTAGAACTCGTCTGCAGTTTGCAATGCAAATGACATAAATATGTTAATATTGGCAAATATCTATTAGCCTTAAAAAGTGGGATTGTACACGTAGCAGTGACTTTTACTTTTAAGAACAAAGTCTCTATTGCTCCTATGGCTATTCCTTTAACAGCCTTCCTTCATCGCGTGACAGCATGTGTGTCAGTGAGGTTCCCGGCTACTTCTCCCACACCGAGTGTGCGCTGGGTCTCAGAGGACCTGAATACAGGTGGGTCCTTCTCACAAAGAGGTCTCAGTCTGCTGAGGAGACAGACCTGGCTCACGTCTGTGCCTGGGCAGTGGTACATGGCGATGAGTATTATGGAGATCAGAGGGAAGGGTTTTTGGTCACCATGGAAGAGCAACTGGGAGGGATGAAAAGGAGGTTCAAGAGAACTGTGGGGTGCCACAGAGGCAGCCACACAATTTCACTGAGGAGTAAGAACACACCAGACTGGCTAAGGTGGCCTTCCTAGCCATGATTTTATTTTCTGAGGTTTCTGTTTTGTCCAACATCTATGGGGGCCAGAAAATGTTAGATGGAAAATTCCAGAAATGAGCTTGAGATATTGTCAGAAGGTCGGCAGTGGACCAGCACCACATTACAACACGTGTGTCATTCACTTACATAGGCGTGGGATATGATGCAACCCGTGGCCCACTCTTTATTTTTTTGCCTTTAGCCTATTAAATATTATTATAAAACATTTAAAATAGGTTTTATTGCTTATACACATTAGCTACTATACATTGTATACTTTATATATGGCCCAAGGAAGTTCCTCTCCACTCAAAAGGAAAAAAAAAAAAGCAAAAATCAGCAGACTGCAGGCTGAACATGCCTGCCTATCTCACACCATCACAGGAAAATGAGGGCAGGGCAGTAAGATACTTTGAGAGAGACCACACTCACAATTTTATGATATATAATCATACTTATTCTAGTTTATTATTTACTGTTATTTTATTACTGTGCTTAATTTATACATTACACTTTATCATAAATGTATATGTATAAGGAAAGCAGTAATATATAGTGTATATATAGGGGTCAGTACCGCCCATGGTTCCCAGCATCCACTTGGGGTCCTGAAATGCATCCCCCATGGATAAGGGGACCTACTGCCACGTGGTGGGAAGCGACAGCAGGCAAAGCAGCGTGAAGGAGGCCGAAGCTAAAGATGATGCTCATGGCCCAGGGCAGGCCAAGGGATGTGGGCAGGATTCCGAGTGTCCCGTGGGGAAGCGATGTGATCAGTTTTGTCTGTTACAGTCCTGGGAGGATGGAGGACAGTAGCAGTAGAGGGGGATTCTACTGAGGAGGGGAGGTAGTTAGATGCTTGCCTCCTAAAATCAGCCCAGGAGCACCTGCATCACCTGGCTTGTTAGAAACACAGGCTCTCTTATCCTCTCATTAACCCATCTGAATCAGAATCTGGCTTTGAACAAGACCCCAGGTGATTTGTGTCTACTCTGCACCAGAGACTCTTGGAAAAGCCAACACAATGGAGACACAAGGGCAGAGTTTGAATGCAGCACAAATCTCTGGTTCTCCTGGGAATGGAGTAACTCTGGAGTAATGGAAGATTTTTTTCCAAGTTCTCTTTAGAAGCTACTGTGTAAATGTACATGTTGTACCATTGGCTATGTAAATTAAGTTACTGCCAAGAGTTTATCAAAAATTTCTAAAATGTATTGAAAGAGAAGGTGAAAACCGAATGACTGGTGCAAGGCTGTGCCCTGAAAGGTGCTATGCAAACGCCTTTTGAAGGGAGTAGGGTCTTCTTAGCTTATTCCAGCAGCAGTGCACGTGGGACTAGGAGGGAGGACTGCAGATGGGTACTGGCTGGCAAAGCCCAGGGTGGGTGACTGCTCTCTTTGCACGTCTCTGCTCATTCAGGCATCCACGCATGGAGCTTACACCAGGCACTGGGAATGCCGAGGTGAACCACACAGTCCAATCATGCCCCACAACACACAGATGTTTGAACAGCCATGTATGCGTGTGTGTGATGTGTGCCTCAAAGACCAGACCAGTCCTTACCCAGCGTCTGCAGGCTGTAGCTGGGAGCGTGGAAGCACAGAGTTGGGAGCTGAGACCCCCGATTTCAAACTCTTTCTTCTGGAGAACCTGAGGTCAGTCTCGTATCATTTCTTTCAGCTTTCTGTATCTTGGAAAGTTTTAATTTCTCCCTCTAATTTAAAATACAATTTTACTGCATATAGCAGTCTGGGTTGACATTTATGTCCTCTTAGTGCTTGGATGATACTGCTCCATATCTCCTGGCTGTTACGGCATGGGCTGAGAAATCTGCAGTTCTCCTGATGGGCTTATCGTTGTAAATCAGCCTCCGTTTTTCTCTTCCAGCTTTTAATATTCTCTCAATGTTGGGTCTCTAGCATTTTAATTATGATGTGTTGTGATGAGGTTCCCTTCTGATCAAAGTTGTTTGGTGTTCTACACACTTGTAATAGTTCAATGTTCATTTCTTTCCTTAGATTTGGGAAATTTTGTTTCATGATTTCATTGAACATGGCCTTTAAGCCTTTTATTTTGTCCTTAGTTTTCTCTTGCACTCCCATAATTTGGAGGTTGTTTCTCCTTGAGTCATCCGTCAGCTGTTGTAACCATCCTCTTTCTTTCTTTTTTGTTTTGTGTTCTTCACTGCCTCTATGTTCCAGGTCAACCGTTTTGTCTTCTACATCTGATATTCTATTCTCAAAATGTTCAAACTGGTTACTTATTTTTTTCCTGTGTGTTTTCCACGTCCTGAATGTCTGCTTTCAATATCTTTATATCTCTGCTGTATTATTCTTTAATATCTTGCATTGCCTTCATTATCTTCTCATTTATATCTTCTTTGTTGTCCTCTAGTTTCTTGTCAATGTTTGCTGGTAGCATAGCTATGTCCAGGTGTAGCTCTTGCATTACCTGTTTCATTTCCTGTTTCAATTCTAAGTATTTCTGGGACCAGAAATTATCATCCTTTTTGCCTTTTTCATCTTTGGGTTCTGCTATTTCAAGATCCTTGGTATCATTTTCTGGGGTGTTAGGTCTTCCCGTAGGAGATTTTTTTTTTTTTTTACCAAGTTTCCTCATGGCTCTGTTACAGTGGGCTGAGGCTCTGGTACTGTTGATGAGCTCTGTTTCTTTTCCTGAGATTCTTAAATTAGATTCTTTCTAAGTGTTACCAGTCTGCCTCTGGGCACAGGAGAGATGTGGCACTGAACGGCCCAGTCCTGTGAGCTCCCAGGTGCAGGCAGGGCTCTGGTGGCAGCTGCCTGGCTGTTTCTGGTGCGCAGTTACCTGTTTTCTTAATGGCTCTTGTTGCTGCTTTCTTCGGATTCTTCCCCGAGTCCTCAAATGTGTCCTGAGGGCCTACTCTATGCATCATCTCATGTTAACTGTTGGGAACACAGAACTGAGACTTGCAATGTCTGTCCTCCAAAGCCAGGAGAAAAAGGATGTTTCAAGAAGAAACAGTATGAGTAAGTATGAGTAAGCAAGACTAAGTATTATTTTTATTTTCTCTCTTAGAGGTCCAGGGTTGTGTTGCCTGGAGGTGGTTTAGAAACACCTCTCTGTAAAGCATTCAGGGACATACATTTTCCCCTCATTTCTGCATCATTCCTCAAATTTGTCCTTATACTCCTGGTCCAATTTTATCTCAAGCACAACTACAAGTTCTAGAAAAGATTGGCCAATGGCTCAAAAGGAGAAAGAACGAATGACATGTGCCAGCCGTCCTGTGAGAAAAGTGCCAACTCTCTTTCGCATCATGTCTGCTTATATCCTCTTGGCCAGAACCAAATCACATGGCTCCAGGTAGGTATGAAGGAATCCGGAATATGTAGTCTTTAACCTGACTGTGGTCTATTAAAGTTTATTATTTTTGGAAGAAGGAAATCAATGCATTTTGAGAGTTCAATCATCTTTGCCCTAACTTATGATATCCTTTACACTGTGGTTGGCTAAATGATAAACTCTTCCTTCTTCCTACTCACTTCAAGGCATTCAAGGCATGAGAATGGTTTTTCATTTCAGTCTGCTTGCCACCGACACATAATTTTCTGGTACTTTTTCCCAAAAGTACCACCTACATAGTTTATGTATAAGAAATTCTTTTCACTGCATCCTTGCAGAAGACCTGGGAAAGAAGCAATGGGTATAGATTGCTTGTTCCTAAGCCGACTGAGACCCTGTGTGCTTCTTATGGAATCAAAAGCCACTCAGCGACTTACACAGCCACTTTGACTCACCAGAAACTGTCAGGGAAGTAGGACCCTGACATATCACACTGCAGAGGTAGTTGACTGAACTTCGAAGAGAAAGACATGGTTAAACGGTGCCCTACACCTCTTTCTTTTGTGTTGTGACAGGTAACGTCAAGTCATTTTAACAATACTTGCCCATTGGACTCTAATTCCAGGTCATAGGCAAGACATGTATGTGGAACTTTTCATGTTGTGAGAGTGTATACACTGCCTCTGATCCCATGGAGCTGTCTGTAGTTGGGAAAACGTAATGCATGTTATTGCTCTAACAGTTCTTTAGTACCAGTGATATCTAGATTTAATCAGTATCAGTTGTCAAGGAGCCATTTTCTACTCCTGCTACCTTCTCATCTGCTACCTCCGATCAGGAGCCAGGCCCCGGCCCCCTTTCCTGACAATGCCTTTCCAGAGCGTTTCCCCTTTCTCCTCTCACTGCTGCTGACCTGGTTCAGGCCCCCTGCAGTCTCCTCTGACTAGTGAATTACTGCAGACATAAAAAGCACGGATTCTTGAGTGAGGCTTTCTGCCCCAGCTCCAAGAAGCACCACTTACTTACTTGTCTACGGTGACCTAGGGGTTACTTGACCTCTCAGCTTCCCCTTCTTTAAATGAAATGACAACACACAGAGAGTGTGTGTTTGCTTCTGGGTCGCAGTCCCACCGTCAGAGTGGCTTAAATGTGGAAATGTGCTGCCTTGTAGTCCTGGAGCCCATGTGTCCAAGATCGAAGTACTGGCAGGGAAGACTCCTTCTAAGGGCCAGGCAGGAGGAGGGGTCTTCTGGTTCCTGGTGCTGCATGGTGGTCTTTGGTGTTTCATTCCATGTAGAAGCATCACCACTCCTCTGCTTTTGTCTCCATGGCATTATCTCTGTCCCCATTATGAGCGTACCATTCTTGTGTGTTAGGATGCTTCTGTACTCTAGTCTAACCTTATTTTAACTGTGTTTACGGAGATCCTAGCTTCCAAACAAGCTCAAATCCTATGGCACTGGAAGTTAAGATTTTTTTCAGCATATAATTTTGAGAGAACATAATTCAACCCACAGTACTACACACCTGTATGAGTGCAGAAACGCTGTACACATAGAGCACTGAAAAGAATATCTGGCACAAGGAAAGTGATTAGTAAAGATTAGGAATGGTTATTTTTAAAGTGTGATTTTCTTCTAACTGATCTTGCATTACTGTCCTTAATCAATCCAGCTTAACGACGCATCTTTCTTCAATGCCGATTGATTGCATTATGTCCCTGCTTAGACCACCTGCCCTCATGTGCCAGGTTATCTGGCACACATTTGTCTAGGTCTTTGTCCTCCTGCTTTACGTTACTTATAGCTTTATCATATAATCTGCTTCGAACTGTGACTGGCTTTGAGTGCTAGCAGATCCCTCACGGGCCAGTGATATCTTTAGGGTAGAGTCCATGACTATATAATCTATTCTCAAATAGAAGTCTTTTCTCATTTACTACTGTATTTCCTATGTTCCCAACAGTGCTAGGATCCACTATCCACTAGATTGTATGCACTGCTGATTAGTAACCCTTACTGGGATATGTGTGTACTTGTGTGTTTGTGTGTGTGTGTGTGTGTGTGTGTGTGTGTGTGTGTGCATGCATGCACACATATCTAGGTATCTTTATGCCGAGACATGTCCCCGAGATGGGTAGCAGTGTTCAGCAGGGTCAGGTGCACCTGCCCTTCAGGGCTTATCTCTTTCCATCCTGCTTCCCTCCCCAGCTCTTCATTCACCAAGTTGATTTCTTCACGGTGGCCTCCAATCCAGAGCTCCTTTTTCAAACCTAGACCTGGCACTTTCGGTCTTATCTCTTCCCTGAACCTCCTCCTCCAGCCAAAGCCTGAAGATGTTTAAGGACAGGGGGAAGGTCAGTGGGAAGGGGTAGCTGGTGTCTGAAGGAAGGACCACCTCCATCTCAGGGGACTGTGCAGACACTCATGGCGAAGGAACGGTGGCCAAGAGGAACACTTCTAGTTCGTTCTTTTTCTTTTCTAAACTCCTTTTCCATCAGCGGTACCTCTTCCTTCTCCCAGAAATGTCATGTATTTTTGCTTCCTGGCCTATTTCTAAATTTGCACCTTGTGCCTCAAAGCTATTAAAAACCATAGGATTTCACTTTCCCAATCTGTTCTCTAATCAGCATCTGGAGCTCATGGATGTAGCTGCTGTAGCATAGGCTGGAGTTCACATGGGGGGAACATCCACTCCTTGCAGGTGGAAACTTTCCCTGGTGAGAGCTCTTCCTTACTCAGTTCTTTGGCTTCCTTGGCACGCCCTGTGACTTCCAATCTACCTATTTATCTTCTTTCCTAGCGAACCGGAAGTGGGTCATTAACAGTTATTTGGAATTTGAAAGAGGAAGACAACCTGGTTTCTAGCCTGTAGATGTGTGCATAGAAAAGGTGGGCACAGCACACAGGAGACACATTAATGACTGAAATGTAGGGAGGCACGCGGATGCCCATCTGCATGTGGGAGCACAGACCTGCCAGCCTAGGGCAAGGACGGAGAGGAAGGCAAGAGTTAGTCCGGAGGGAGGTGGAAAGACTGTCTAAAAGAGGGAGCGTAGGAGCAGACTGTAGATCTAAGAAAAGCATGATCAGGAGAGGTCCGAGAAGGGAGAAGGTTAAGTGTCAGAGCTATGGCTACACGTCTTGGTAGAGAGCCAATTTGGAAAAGCGGAGAAGCCTGCACTGAGGAGAACCAATGAGGGAGCTGCTTACATTCGCCTTGCTGCCCAAGTGTGTTTCCCTTCGGATATCATCTGCCTGCCCTTGACTCCTGCCTCCTTAAGCATCCCTTAGCACATTCAGTACTACAAGGCAAGTTAGAACACGCCATCTGGACAGAATGGTCCTGCAGGCACACCTTAATTGACCAGCAGATGGCGCCTCTGCGGGAACGGAAAAGCCATGTCACAGGCTTAGTCAGCCTGCAGGGAACTTGTTTTAGATTCCCTGGGTGTTTTCACGGAGATATTCCTGTTCAGAGCATGACCTATTGCCTTCACAGTCATGCACACCCAGCCTAGGGGAATTTCTTGGTCTTCACTGGACACATCAGCCCCCATCCAAATCCGAACCATAATAGGTTCTTTCCTCTGCCCGGAGTTCCTGTTCCCCTTTTTGCCAATTCTGGCTCACTCCTCAGAATCACTCCACACAAAATGTTGTCAATGACCCTGATGCCCTTTCCTAGGCAGAGAGGGCAATCAGCTCTTTTGAGCCCCAGCGTCACAGTGGGGCTAGGTTCTGCCTCACAGTGGTTCTGCCTACCCACCAGCAGGCATCTGGGGCTCTGGAAGGTTTATTGAGTGAATCGAAGAGTTGGACAAAAGTCTTCAATGGTTCTTCCCTTTTCTTCTATCTTTTATATTCACCGTTGTCCAAAGACGTAAATGCTTTTATATCATTGGGAGGGCAAGAAATAAACTGTCACAGAGGTTCTCTGCTTGTTGAAGGCCCAGCACATCTCTGTAATGTTGGCTTCCACAGAGATCCTTTCCTCCTTCACTCACAGCATGCTCTGGTCAAACCACCTGCCCCTGCCCCCTGGCCTGTGCTCTCTCACTGAGCACTTTTCCTACATACCTCTTAGACATTAAGCCAAATGAAGGGCCAGCTCAAATGCTGCCTATTCTTTGAAGACCTTTGCAACTTCTGGGCCTGGAGGTCTTCCAAGCTCGTACAGCGTTTTGCTCAGGATCAGTATTAATTGTACAAATGTCTCACATTTCCTGGAGCTGGCATTTCTTCATCCTGAGCTTGGCCTGTGTTCCCTGGGCTGCCTAAGACAGGGCCTTACGCACAGTAAGCTGCACAGGATGTGACTATGCAGCCACACCCACCAGATATTTGACTTAGGTGCACATTTACCAACACTTCCAGGAAGGGTCGGGCAGTTCACTTCATTTTGAAGTAGTTATATCAGAAGCTTGGCAATGGTTTCATATAAAAACTTTCATAATAAATACATTTTCTGGATATAGTTTTTTTCCTGAAACTAAACTGTGCCAAAGCAGTGTCTTCACTAACAACATACTAACTGTCTCTAATCAGATCTATCCTGGTTTTACCATGCTGGTTGTAAACCACTGGATTGATTTTATAACCACAAATGAGTTACGGTTTTCAGTTTGAGAAAGCACTGGAAGGTGAGGGAAAGTCCTTGATCAGGCATGGGAGGTTGTGGGTGGTGGCTGTGTTGGTGAGAAAGTGGCCAGGCCTGGAGTCAGGTCTTTGCCATCCTATGGCCAAGAGCAATGGCGTGGGCCTACACTACTCGGGAATATTTAATTTTCATTCTCAACCCTGTCTGTCACCCTGGACCTTCCTGCTGCCCTCCTGGGAGGCCCCATGTGGCAATTACCAATGCCTCATTTCCTCCTGTCTGCCATCCCTTGTCGATGTTACTCTTTTCAATATCTCAGTCTTGAAGGGAAGGGAAACATCTTGTCCTCCTGCATCCCCAGCTGCTTCAGAGTGCCTGGCCTACAGGTACTCCATGAAGGAATGAGGAGATGGGAGTTTACAGGGCCAGAGTTCTGCTGAGTGAGGAGCATAGGGGTGGCCAACTCAAATGCCTCCAGGAACCACATGGTTAACATTTTTGTATGAAGCAGATCATGTAAGTGGCAACTGAAAGGCTTAAAACAACAGAAATGTATTCTTACTGTTCTGGAGGCCAGGTATCTGAACTGAGTCCTGAGGGGATAAAGTAGAGGGTTGCAGGCCTGGCTGCTCCTTGAGGCTTCAGGGCACAATCTATTCCTTCCCTTTTTACCCCTCAGGGGCTGTTGGTGCTTCTGGACTTGTGGCCACGTTACCCTAACCTCTCCATTGTAGTTGCTTTGTCTTCTTTCTCCTGTGTCTCCTTCACACTCACGTGAAGACAGTCAGGTGCCTGGCCACATTCTCACCAGCACAGCCACCACCCACAAGCTCCCATGCCCGGTCAGGGACAGAACCCTCAGGTTAGCTCACTTTACTGGGCTTTCTCAAACTGACATCTAAAATTCATTTGTGGTTTTAAAGTCAATCCATTAGGTAACAACAAGCACTGTAAACCCAGGACAGAACTGATTAGTTCTGTGAGGATGACCACTATTAAATTTAAACATTAGTTTTGAAGGGGACAAATTATACTCAAACCATAACAGGACCTATTCACGTTATTTAGGCTAATCTTCCCATGTCAATGTCCTTCATCATTTCTTCAAAGGCCCTTTTGTCATATTAGGTAAACTTCCTGGGTTTTTGGTATAGGATCAGGACTCTGAGTGAGTGTCTTTATCCAATCAACCATATTATAGTGAAACGACTTGGAGGTAAAGTTGTACTCGGAACAACCTGAGTCCTCTGGTTCCACCTTGTCACTATAGACATGGGAAGGTGAAGACTTTGACCAGTAGATAGTTAGGAGCAAAACCAGGATTACATTCCAGGTCTCTTCCATTGCCACGGCAGCTTCTTCACCGAGGTAGCCTGTGGCTATGCTGTATCCTCAACGGTGGTATCTAACATGCCAGACACAGGTTCAGCACCTGTATTTTTTCACCCTTGAACTCAGACATATCGTCAGTTACTTCAAGACTTTTGAAGTTGAACTAATACACGAAAAGCTGCTGTTGCTTTCCACATAGGTGACACTTCTTTGAAGGATTTTTAAAGCCCCTGTGAGCTGTCAAGGGCACCTTAAAGTAACTGTAGGTACACTCTCTTAATCTCATTAATTATTCATGTCTTATTTCCCATTCAAAGTACTCAACTCTCAATTATTCCATACATTTTTCCACACTAGTTGTAATCATGCAGTTCAGTAAATCCAAAGAGGGTTACAGTCCTGGTGCTCAGAAAGTCCAAATCCCCTCATTTCTGCAGAGGGAGTGGTTAGGATACTTAACCTTTTCCTGCTATAATGAATGAGTATCAGAAAAAATTAAAAAAGAATAAACTTAGAAAAAGGCATGAAGAAAGATGTGGAAAGCCAGTCAGTGTCCCATTCCACGGAACATCCTGCTCAATGAGTCACTGGCTGGCTTTTTGTGGGGTGGTGGATGGGACTTCCTCTTTATGGTGTCTCTGAAAGTGCCTCGTACTCTGGGATACACTTCATGAACCAACATGACTTAGCCAATTTATAGAAAGGGAGATAGACAGGATTCCTCACACATATACATCTATATAAATCCCCACAAATGTATAGATATACACATCAGCCTATCCATGCACAGGTGTGTGTGTGTGTGTGTGTGTGTGTGTGTGTGTGTGTGTGTGTGTGTTTCCGTGTGGCCTTTCCAGGATAACGCATTCTATAATTTTAATCACTGTAAAGTAGGATTTAATGAGACCTTTTTTTTCTGACATTCAGAGGATGAGTGATCAAGGCAGGAAGAGGCATCTTTTATTCTCTGGACATGGGGAATTGTCTTCTGTTTTCTTTTGTGATTTTTTTTTTCCTTAGGCCCATCCATTGACAAGGCAGACAAAGGTTAGATGTATACTCTCACAAATGCCTGGGTGTGGAAAGGAGCATTTTCACCGAGAGTGATGAGTTTTGAACACGCAGATGGGCCTCCTGTTGAAAGAACACCCAGGAGAGGGCCCAGTGTATCTGCGAGTCGAATATTCTCTTGTTCTGAGGTCTTCTAATTTTTCTTATTAATCAAAATTTGAGGCTGTCTGAAGAAGAGAAGGCTAAATTAGTGTCAACAAGAGCTCGAAACATAGCAAATAAACATGACTGAGAGAGCTGGCAAAAGACCGCAGGGAGGGCTAGGCTCTGGGTGGGTGTGCTCATTGACGCTGATGTCATCTCTTCCAGCCACCTTCAGATATTTATAAACATGGATTCACTATTGTCAGATCATCCAATTTTCCGAGAGAAGCTAGAAAATACTGGTTTTAATAACAATAACCATCTGGAACGTATTAGGTCCACAGACCACCAGCATGAGAGTATCCCTGCCTAGAGCTACTCTCTAGCTAACCAGGTCAATTCTGAACGTAGAATAGTCTAGTGGGATGAGCAGTTTGATCTCTCTCCCTGTCTCTCTAATTATCAAATACTTTTCCTCTGTAGTGATACCTTCATGAACAATTTTGGAGTAACTTTTTTTCTGGTGAAATGATCATTTAGGATAATAAATTCAAGTAGAAGTAGAAACGCTTTGCAACTGACTTGGTTAAATTAACAAACATGAATCTCTTGCTGATTAGATAGCAGATTCCACATGAGGCCTAAAATGAAGTTAAAACTTCCTCCATATTCTACAACGTTGGTGCTGTCCTCTGACTCAGTTAGGGGCCCTGCTCTGGTATTGTGCCTAGGCCAGAGATGCTTAAACTTCGCATGAGTGCAAGTGTTCCAGGAATCTTGTGAAAATGCTTATTTTGGTGGTCCAGGGTAGGGCCCAAGATCCTTAATTTTAAGTTCCAGAATGATGCTGAGACTGTACACCTGGCTAAATTTTGAGGAGCTGGTCTTGAGAGCTTGCTTGGAGGTTCTAGTAGGGGAGCTCAGCTACCCATGTACCCTTGACTAGGGAACGATCCTCCTCTATGGAGGAAGCTCGTCTTCTCAGGCTGAGCATGCTGCTCCAGGAAGGACATACATGGAGCGGTGAGGGAGAATAGGGACACCTGCCTAGCCAGCCACATCAGCTGAGCCAACCCTGGTGATCAATGAGGTGACAGATGTCACAACCAGATCACCCCCCATCCTTGAGTGGTCTTGGAAATTCTGCTCTGATCTGTTTTTGGCTGTAGAGAGTGAAAAATCTTGGGGATCAAAGGGTAATACCATGTGGAAACCATGTACCTTCCTTCTCAGTCACATTCTGCCATGAGATTCCTTTCATGAATGGTTCCAAGCCTGAATTGGCTATTATTTATTTGCTTGTTTACACACACACACACATACACACACACGCACACACACACACACGCACGCGCATATATATATATATATATATATATATATATATATATATATATATATCAGCTTTAGACACTGGCTAAGGTACATATGGGTGATACAGAAGGACCTTGGGGAGAGGTGTGAGGTGTTTGTACCTGTGTGCACAAGGTATAGAAAAACTTGTGTGTAGACCAAGCGGCAAGTGAGTGAACAAATTCAGAGAGGGGAAAGAAGCCTTTCCTGGGACCTGGAGATGAGAGTGGGAGTTAGGTAGGGAACACTGGGCAGTCACCTACCTAAGCATAGTAAGTGAAAAAAGAAGGGGACTTAAAAGTGAGGGAGGCAAGAAAAAAAAGAAAGAAAAAAGAAAGAAAGAATGACTTGAGAAACCACAGAAGACAACATAGTTACTTTCAAAGATGTTATCTGCTCGCTCGCTCTCTTTTAGAGATGGCACAGCATTTCTCCTTTTGGGGCAGGAAAGAAGAAATAACAATGAGAAAGTGTTCATTCTGAATATGGACAATGGATGATGGGTTTGTACTCATGGGCTGGGGGGACCCAGGCTTCCTGCTTTCCCCTAGCGGCACTACTGCCCACTGGCCCTGGGGGATGCTCTCTGCACCCGCCTGCTGGCCTGGCTTTGTCTTCATGAGGAGGTGCTCTGGGGGCCATCTTCCAAGTCCTGTGAGTCGTCTTCTGGATGGTGAGAAGTCCAGGGAGCATCCCCAGGGAAGATGTAAATGAAATGAATCAGAGAAACATCATCCAGTCCAAAGCCATTGTGACAACTCTCATCTTATTGAAGGCACAGATTAATATCCAATCCTGGAAGGCCAAGTTTCAGTGCCTTTTTCAACTTCACTTCTGCTAATTGAGAAGACTAAATGTTAACACATGCAAGCAGTGCCTTGTAAACTATAAAGTGCCACAAATACGTCAGCGATTGTTCGGAGGTGGCAGGAAGCCAGTAAGCACAAGTTAGTATCCCTGCTCTTACTGGCTTTATAAACATAGTTGAGGTATTTTGTTTCTCCATAATCCTGTTGTATGACCACCTATAAAATGAGGTCAGATAAAGCTTACCTCTTAGAGAGGAAAATTAAATGAGATAGTGTATATAAAACATCTAGTGTTTCATCTGAAACATAACAGCTCCTGCTTAATAAATGGTAGCTGATACTATGGTTATTAATCTAACATAGTCAAGTGCTTCAGAATTCCTTTTAACTTTTTGAATGCTTTATAAGAGTATTCAGCTGATTTTCAGAAGGCATTGACAAAAGAAGAATTAATTGTAACCTTATACCTGGAGGTGAATCACCAATATGGTTCTAGACATTTTCTTAGAGTTTTATAAACATATTTTGGCCATAAAATATAATTATGGTGCTTTTCCAACTTGGTTTTAATTGACTCATCAATATAAGAAATTTTCTATGCCAGTAATTGTTTTTCATATCATTTAAAAGGAATATAAGAGCTCTTTAATTTCTGGGAAGATGATACAGATAAAGTTCTCCATTTCTTTAAGTGTAACTAAAAACCTGAAACATTTAATTGATTAACAGTTTGTTTATGGTATCGTGGATCAAGCCCAAGGCCTTTACAGTGAGATATATACCCAGGCTTTTTTCTTTCTTTCTTCCTTTTTTTTTTTTTTTTTTTGGAGGCAGGATCTTAGGATCTTACTAACTCATTAAGTTTCTTATTTAGCCTTGAACTTGACTTATGATCTGCCTGCCTTGGCCTTCCAGAGTGCTAGGACTGCAGTCCATGCCACCAGGTCCAGTTTAAACATTTTAGAATATATACATATATCTGTGTGAAATGTGGAGACAAAAAAGGTTGATAGAATAGTGATCTCAAGACCCAAAATGGCTCAGTGATGACATCTTTATTGTTTTGTTGTTGATTGCTTGTTTGTTTTCTTAGTTTGTGTATTAATATAGAAACAGAAAGAAAAGACCAAAGACCTAGAAATAGCAATGGTGCAAGACTAGCCAAGGAGTAGGTTGGCTAGCAAGACAGAGAGCTTGCCAATGATGATTGTTGCACTACAACCAAACACCACAGCAGAAACTCTCCCTCCTACAGGCCACCGAGGGACCTAGGAGTCTCCCCCCTGCTGGCTGTCAAGAAGGGATCCTACACACAAAGTGTGTCAGAGAAGGCCAAGTGCAGAGTCAGGAAATTTACTCTTGTCAGCTGTCACTCTTCCCAGAATGAGGAGGAGATCTCCCCACTGGGGACATACACAGCTGAGTGGCAAACTTGAATGTCGACGATTACTAGAAATAATGAAGCAGTGTTCTCCCTTCCTCTACCATAACAGTGTGAGAGGAATCCAGCTTAAGCAAAGTTTAAATAAGACCTAAACACTCATAACATGATTCAACAATGAGAAGATATCAACCAATTGTCACTAGTTTAGTTATATCCTGACAAGGAACTTCTCAAATGGAATAAAAAGATCATCAATAAGTCAAATACATAGATAGTAATGATGTTAAGGTTACCTGAGAAACATTGAAAGCAGCTATCATAAAAGTGCTTCAATAAGCAATTATGTTCACACCGGAAACTAATTTAAAAAACAGCATGAGCTAGAAAATAAACAGAAAAATCTCAGAAAAGAAAGAGAAGACATAAAGAAGAACAAATGGAAATGTTAGAGCTGGAAACTAGAATGACCAAAAGAAAAGGCTGAGTGTATATGTTCCACGGTGGAATGCAGAGAACAGAGGGGAAAAAATCAGTAAACTCAAAGAAAACCCAGCAGGGATTGGCCACCTACAGAGAGGGAGAACCACGTCATTAGAGAATCAAAGACCTGAGAATATACAAATAAGAGATCCATTTCGGTCACTGAAACCCTGAAAGGACAGGAGGGTGCCGGTGGTGCTGAAGAAATGCATAAATAATGGCTCAAAGTCCCCAAATTTGATGAGAAACGTAAATGATCAGATTTAAGAAAGTAAATAAAACTCAATCCCAATAAACATAATGAAATCTACATGAAGATATTTTACAATTAAAATTCTAAAAACTTAAAAACAAAACAAATAGTCTTAAAGGCAGCCAGGCCAAAAGAGACATGTCGCCTATGACGAAAACCGTTAGGATGGCAGTAGACTTCTCACCAGGGACATTGGAGGCTGGAAGGAGGTGGCATGGCGTGTTCCAGATGCCATGAGAACTGTCAGCCTAGCGGATGCCTCCTTCAGAAATGAAGGGGAATCAAGGTGTTCTGCGAAGAAGGAAAGCTAATATAGCTTGTCACTAGCAGACTGAAGAGCGTAGTTGGAGGATGTGCTCTGTAAGGAAGAGGAATGGCAGGACGCGCAACCTCTGAGGGGTGGGGAGGGCAGAAGAGCAAAAGCGTGAGGGCAACAATGGACTGTCCTTCTCCCCTTGAAAAAAATTATAGCATTATGTGATGGTGTTCTAAATGTACACAGAAGAAATAATTAGGACAGATGCATAGTAAATGCAGAAGGTATAGGTATTAAATAGAAGATTTCTATACTTTACTTAAACTAATAAGGTGTCATTAACCAGTAGGCTGTGGTAAGTTGTGTACATACAATGTAATACCTACAGAAATCTGCAAAATATATCCGTAGAAAGATATACAAAAAGCATAGATAAATCAAAGTATAATTCTATAAAATGTCCAAATAACACGTACAAAGCCAGGAAGAAAAAAAACTCAGAAAAATAAGAAAGACATACGCTTTAATATTCTGACATGTAAACTTGATGCAAAGTGTTGGGTCTTCAAACAGCAATTATAAGACAGGAATTGATGAAGTGAGTTTGTGAGGCATGAATCAGTCATCTGCTGTTTTTTAAAAAATTTCTCCTCTAAGTGTAAAGGAATAGAAGAAAGTGTATGATACAAACATCAATTAAAAGAAAGCAGAAGTGGCTACATTAATACCAGATAAAGTAAATTCAGTATAAAAATTTCCAGGCAAAAAGACATTATATGAAAAAAGCCAAATTTCACTAGAAGATAAAACAATTCTAATTGTATTCCCAGCAAACAACAGAGCTGAAATACATGAAGCCAAAATAGATATAAATATAGAAATAATATAATACATAAATACATGAAGCCAATATAGATATAAATAAATGGGTGGGGATAAAAGATAAAGTTATAATAATGAAATCCTTTATCCACCTCTTGACACTTGATAGAACAACTAGAAAGAACATTAGCAAAGATCTAGAAGACTCAGCGATGCCATCAACCTAAAGGATCAAGTCGTGCACCACTCAAGAGTAGCAGACTGTGCCTCTTTCTCAGTGCTGGTGGGACATACATCAAAATAGATCATACTTGGGTCGGTAAAATCAGCCCCAATATCTTTAAAACACAATTGAAATCTCCAACTGCCACAGAATCAAAATAGCAACCAATAGCATAAAGGCAATAGAGAAATCTGCAGGCACTTGAAAAGATCGTACCAAATAATCCTTAATTCAAAGGCAAAATCTCAAGAGTAATAATCCGTACATTGAACTGAATGACAACAAAAATGTGACAAGTCAAAACTTGTGAGATACAGGTCAATCAATTAGGGAGGAACATATCTATTACTAAGTATTACAAATAAGAAAAAGTCTCAAATTCATAATATAAGCTGCAAATTTGAAACTCAAAAAAGGAAGAGAAAATTTAAACCTATAAAACCCAGAAACAAATAATAGTGACAAAACTAGAAATCAATAAACTAAAAGGCAAAAAATAGATCAAATCAATGAAACCAACAGTTCTTTGAAAAGACCAGTGAAATTGCCGAACTTGTGCAAAAGATATGCAGAAGAGAGACAGGGAGGAGAGTGACATTACCAGCACCAGGAATGAAACAGAAGGTAAATGAAAATAAAACAATATTGTGAACAATTCAACATATATATTTTTACAACTAAGATTAAATAAATCAGTTTGTTAAAAATACAAATAATCACAATTCGTCCAATATTAAATAGATAATATCAATAGCCCTATAGCTATTGAGAAAATTCAATTCATCATTTTAAAAATCTCATAAAAATCTCTAGGTCATGCATTTTTTATTGGAGAATTATGCCACATGTATGCAAAACAATAATGCCAGTTTTAGGTAATATCTTCTAGAAAACAGAAGGGATCACTGTTTCATTTATCCACTGAGTCCAAAATTAGACAGTGACAATATTAAAAGAAAAGAACACTACAGATCAGTATCCCACATGAGTACAAGTGCATAGCTTTCAAACAAAGTATCAAGAGATAAAATTCAACATAAGGAAAAACAACTGTAGCTAAGAAGGGTTTTGTTCTGAAGAAGCAAGTTTTGTTAGATGTTTAAAAATTAATCACACAATTATTTCAACTGAAGCAGAGAAATGTTTGATGATTTAGCAGTTACTCATGATAAGACCTTTTAAGAAAAGTAGTAGAAAAAATGTTTCAACTTGATAAAGAGTGTTTATTTGCTTTCAAACTTTCTGCAGTTCATATTAAGCTTAGTTGTGAAAGATGGTGCTTGCCTCTTATGCAAGATAAGAACAGGATAAAGATACAAATTTTACCACCTTTGTTCAATATGGTGCTGATATTTCTAGTCATTGCAGTTGGGTAACAAGAGGAAATAAAGACAAGTAGATTGAAAAATAAAAAGAGAAAAAGCCCTAGTCTATTTGTAAGTGACATGATTGGTCCATGCGCACACACACACACACACACACACACACACACACACACACCCTTAAAAATACCAAAACTAAGCCAAACAAAACAAAACTATAACTAATAAGTACAGCCCAATTGTAAGACATGCACAATAAACACAGAAAGAAATTGTCTTTGTATATATTATCAATCAGCATGTGGAAACTGAAATTGAAAGTTATAATACCACTTGCAATCACTCAAAAAATTAAGTAGGTAGGTGTAATTCTAACAAAATATTCATGACCTGTGTGCTGAAAATTTTGCAATGGTAATTTTAAAAATTCCAATCAATACAGAAGCATACTATGTTCATAGATTAGCTTAGAAGACATCACAGGTTAATTGTAAATTATCTCTAAATTGATATACAGGTTTAGTGCAATTTCCACCAGGAGTTTTTGTAGATATAGACAATATTTTCCTACACTTTTGTAGGAAGGTGAAGGAGGTAGACTATGTAGGACAATTTTGAAGAAAGAGCAAAGTGGAAGAAATTAGTTTGCTGCCTTACTACGTGGCCACAGAAATTAAGAGGTCAGGGGTAGCCACATGGATCAATGGGCCGCTCCTCTGTCCTCTCCACTTCTGGATTCAAGTTAGCTCATTTGATATTTAAGGAAGATGCAAGGATAAGTCACTAGAGGATGGAGAATCATTTCAACAAATGGTGCTGGGTTATCAATGCAAAATGAATGTTGATGTGGATTTCACACTTCAGCTAAAAACTGATGATGGACCTGAGGGGGGGAAAAAACAAAAAAACCATAGCACTTTCATTAAAAAATTGAACAAGAAGCTAGCCTAGTGGTGTGGGTCTGTAGTCTGGATACTCTAGGAGATCAATGCAAGAGGATTATAAATTCAAGCCTAGCCTGGGTAACTTAGAAAGACCCAATCTCAAAATCAAAAATGAAAATGGATAGGGATGTAGCTCAGTGTGAAGCTCTGGGCTTGATCTCTACTACACACCCCCACACACTGTCACCCCCCCCCCCCCGCCCCGAATCTCCTGGGTCTAAAGTACTCAATGTGCTTCTAAACTTGGTATAAATAAATGATTCCAATAAGAACATACCAGATTATATTTCATCAAAACCAAAACTCTCTGTTTTGTGAAACATTTTGTTAAAGAAAAGAAAAAAACAAACTACAATGCAAGAGAAAATATTTGAGAACCACACAGGCAATAATGAGCAAGTCTCAGAATTCAAGTCAGAAGACCCTCAGCCATCCAACTAGAAAGGACAAAAGGTGTGTGGTCACTTCACCAGGGAAGATGTCCAGGAGATAAGCACAGGAAGCACGTCATGAGGGAATGCTAGATCAAATCACAACACAATATTTCTCACCTTTGGCTGAGGCAAAATCAGTGACAACTCTGAATTTTGTTGAGGATTCAGAAAAAAAAAATGAATCACGTTCATTCCCATCATCTACTGCTGGTGGGATATAAAAAGACACAGCCATCTGGAAACAGCATGGTCATGCTCAAAAACTAACCAGCGATCTACCGTTTAACTTGGCAAGTCTGTCTTAGCATTTATGTTGGAGAGACAAAGAACTATGTTCACAAAATTTTCTGTGAATGAATGATTATGGTAGCCTTGTTTGCAATAGCTCCCAAGCTGGATAAAATCCAACTGTCCATCAGTGGGCAAATGGTTAGACTAGTATGGTGCAATTGTATCATGGAACACTATTCAGCAATAAAAAAGAAACCAACTGCTGATATGCAACAACTTGGGTGAGTCTCTGGAGAATGATGCCCATTGGGAAGAAAAGCTTTATCCAACTCTCAACCCTAAGGTTACATACAATGTAATTCTACTTGTGTGACATTACTGAGAGATAAAATTATGGAAACACTGAAAGAGATTAGTGGTTGCCAGAAATTAAGGAAGGGGAAAAAGCGGGGAAAAAGAAGGTGTGGCTAGGAAAAGTTCTATAAAGCGTCCTCCTGGTGTTGAAAAAATTCTTGTGGTAATACTGATCCCCACTTCTGTAAGATGTCGTCGCTGAGGGACACTGTGGAAGGAGTATGTAAGCGCTCTGTGCTGTTTCTTACAACTGCGCGTAGAAACTTTATTGTCTCAAAGTAAAAAGTTTCATTGAAGAACTGACAAGTAGGTTAAAAAGGACTCTAACCTATTTCATCCTATCAACATATTTCAACGAATCCAACCAATTTTTCTTCTTATTTGGACATTTGAATAATTGGAATTTCCTTGTCTGAGAAAGCTCTGGGGTGGATGTCCTTATAGCTAGATTTTGAATAATAATCTTATTCGTTTTCTTTTTTACGTATCTCTAGCAATGGAATTGTTGGCCAAAGACTTCGTATTTTCCCACAATTTCAGACCCTTGGAATCCAAGGTGTGGGAAGATTTAATACATAGAAGCAATGGAGTTATGAGGCCATCCAAGGCCACTGAAGCAGGAGAAACTTGTGGAAGATGCCAGTCCTTTCCGAATTCATCTTGGACTACGTAGGCACGAGAGGTTGCTAATGTAAAACAATAAGTAAATTCTAAAGTTTTTTTAAATCTACATTTCAAAGATTTTTTTTTTTTTATAATTTAAAAAAATGTGAATAATATAGTCAGGACTAGTCCCTACATTCTGAGGTTGCGGGACTAAACATCAAGCACTAAGAATGCTTGGCACAGGGTAAAGGCTCAGTAAACGTGAGCTGCAGCTACGGTTATGATTCCGACTGACTGGAAATCAGAACCAGCGATACCAGCCTACTGCAGGGTGCCCGCTGCCTTCCCCCGTGCCAACGCCACGCGTCGCCTGCTCCCCGCCTTGCCAGCTTCCCTTGTTACTTTCCTTTGCATTTCCTAGATCACCCGATTGGAACGCTTTCTTCATATGTTCATCGGCCATTTAGATACATACCCTCCACGCGCCACCTGCGTGTGTCCTTGTCCAGTTCTTATTTAGGCTTGTTGTTGCTTTGAAAAAATTTTTATGTGGTGACTCTTTCGCATGTTTAATAAAAATATTTCCCCGTAATGATGATATTTTTATCAGTACATTTTGCGATGTGCACTAATTGCCCCCAACTCAGGGAGCTGGGGAACTTACATCCCTCGTCTCAGTCGCTTAGACTTCCCCGCCCCTCTCCTGCCTTCCCATCTTCCCTTCCTCCTGTCCTCTTTCCGCAAATCCCACTTCCCTGTTTCCTACCCTCCCTCTCTGATTTTGCTCTTTGACTCATTTATATTTTGCATTTTTCATATAAGGGAAATCATGCTTCTGATTCAAAAAATGTAAAAGTTTCTAGGTGGCTATATTTATGGCAATTTTGTTATTATTTTTGTTATTAATGTTTTATCTGTAAGAACTTTCCTTATGAGAAAATTGCATACATTCTTTTTTTTTTTAAATCTTCAATTGAACCTGATTGCAGGAGGCTTGTAGCTGGGGCCACCTCAGTGCTGGCTGGGTGCGGCTGTCTTCGGGTCCAGCTCTTTGCTTTTGAGAAGCAATAAGAACGTGGGAACTTGTTGCCTGGTGCCATAGCTGGGATCGTGGATAGCCACGTCCTGGCAGTGATCTAAGCACAGCCCTCCTCCTGCCTCCTTCAGCTGGAGAAAGCCAACCCAAGTTTCTCTTTTTCTTTTATTCAGTTTTATCTTATCTATATGCTTTCTTAGGGAAACTATGCTTTGTTTGTTTTTATTCTCATAGAGAAAGATTATCATGCTGCATGTAGTCTAACACTAGCTTTTCCGCTACTTCGTAATATTTACTCATATTACTTAATTTACCTGTGTCTCAATGCATTTTGTTTTGGCTGCTGTATATACTCAGCCGTGTCCAGGTGCCACTTTCGTTTGTTTCTTCTGAGACAAGGTATTGCACTGTAGTCCAGGCTGGTCCTGAGCTTACTACATAGCCCAGGCTGGCAATCCTCCTGCTTCAGCCTCATATACCACATTTTTTTACACACATCCCCATTTAAGAACAGCTGGGTTCACTATTATGTTATGTTTAGTATCATTTTGCATGCATATAACACTTTCCACATACAGTATGTACCCAAATATATATATATATATATATATATATATATATATATATATATATTTTTTTTTTTCAGGTGTGCAGGTAAAAAGGCTTCTGTCAGGTGTATACTAAGAGAAGAAGTGCTAAGCTGTTTCTTAGGCTGATTGTTATGTCTGTCCCTGCTGGAAGCCATGTTTAAGACATCCTGTGGGACTGTGCTCTCTCAACATTTGGTTTTCCTAGACTTTTTAAAAGTTTTGTCAGCTGAGTAGTGTTACTATGTGTTCATGACTCTCAGTTAGTATATCAATATGTTCTTGGTTGCTATGTCCCCAGTTTGCTTTGACATTTCTTGCCTTATGTGTTTTCTCTGCTATAAGATGCCTAGCTGTGTCTTTCGCTTGACTTTTTATAGTTATGCTTATATAAAAAATTTTGGCAGTATGATATTTACTTTCATTTAAGATGTATACTCTTTTGACCAGCGGAGAGTATATTTTCTCAAGAAAACTAAGTAAGCAGAGCTATGAGGTTTGTATTATTAGTTTGAGATAAAGACTTTATCTTATGTTGAATTTTTATAGAAACCCGAAGTTCTTCCTGTGACCTTTGTTCGGTTTCTTTGCTTGGTCTTATTTGCACGCTCACACTTCCCATTAGAACTATAGCCTTATGGCCACATAATGAGCTGTAGTTTTATTTTTATTTTTTCCTGTAGACTCTTTGGTTCTTTTTGGCTATTCCCATAGTCTTTCAACTGAACCTTAGAATTAGTTTGTCAGATCCTCTTCTAACCCATTATTCTTTATTCCCTCGACCTATTGGCTTGATACACACACACACACACACACACACACACACACACACACACAGAGAGAGAGAGAGAGAGAGAGAGAGAGAGAGAGAGAGAGGTAAATGACATTTTCACAACATAAATTTAAATCTATATTTTCAAAGAAAGTTTGTACTCTTCAAACATTTTTTCACAATCTTAAGTTCATATAAAGATTTTCAATTGGGCTGACAACAAACTAATGATCGGTCTTTCTTGTTGGAGTTGACTTAACATCGCAAGAGAAGCACTTCCTTGTCTGAACAGATGCCTCCAGAGCGAGTCTGCTGGAAAGCCCCTGTGAATTTGGGTGTAGACGATTTTGTCTGCTGTGCAGCCAGTCCATGACAGCCCGCATGGCGGTTTCAGTCTCACAGATCTGGCACATATCAGGGGCTCAGTTGGTTAACATAGGATGAATAATTCAGCAAATGATTTCACTAATTTAACCCAATTGAGCACCTTTGCCTGCAGAACACAGTTTTGCAAGCAAAGCATGTGGGACCCTCTCCTACTGGAACAGGGTCTTGGCTTTCTGCATAGTCTATAAAAACACACCATCAAGTTCATCTTCTTTTTGAATAAGAGCCCTTTGCGGAAGAGGGATGCAGCACAGGTACAAGCAGGTGCATTTCAAAGGGGGGGGGGGGGTGTAAATTCTATTTTAAAAACTGACTTTGATTTGGAGGGAAAAGTATCCACCTTCAGGCTCTGTGGTATTTATCTCCACCCAAGAGGGCCGTGTAATATTCTCAGCTTCCCCGTGCCAGCGGGGAAAACCCTGGACACTCAAGTGCTGACCAGCACTTTTGAAAGGAACAGCAGACCTAGGGACTGGTAATGGGTACTAACGAGCTTTGTGTCCTGAAATCCATATTGCAGAAGGGATTGAAATCTACAGAAAGCCGCATCTGTATGCTCTTCGCAGACCCCAGCACGGAGCTTGAATGCAGCATGTCATTATGATTAATTGTGGGTAATGAGGGTCTTATGAACTCAAGAAAGAGGAGCGTTTGTTTCTCTCCTGCTACAGTTAGAGCCTCCGATTTGTTTTCGAGCCCTGTGCAGGGGACAGCCAACGTGGAATAGGGGACGACCATTCTGCAGACACCACCGTAACACTGCCTGCCAGCCTTCGCCGTAAATAACGCTCCGAGGCTGGGTCGGGACTTGGTGAGCTCTTTCAAGGATGCGATAAAGGTTTCCCAGTTCAAGAATCTTTCCAAACACCAAGCTGTAGGAGTTCTGCCGTGAGGTCTCCAGAATCTGACTGGGCTCAGCCTTCAGCCCCGAATAAGGCAGCAGAACCCAGTGAATAAAAAGAATTCTTTTACGGAAGCGAGGGGATGTCTGCGTCATTCTTCCAACGATCAGAAGGTGGCGCAAATTCACTACTGATTCCGCAAAGGAGGACGTGGCTTTATTTTCAGTCCTGTCCTAAGCAAGTACAGTAAAACAGAGAGAGAACAAAAATGGAGGAGGGGGAGGGAGGAGGAGCAAAAACAAAACAAAAAATAAAAAACCAAAACAAAATATCCGTCTTACACTTAAAAGTAAATTAATAGACCAAGAGAGTTCATCCTGTGAAAAATAAACAACTTTCAAGTTGTATAAACTGTGTCAACTTGTTTCTTGCTGTCTTCAGTTGACATGGGTCAAGGTAATGAAGACACATGAGAAAGAGATTTGAGGAAGATAATTTTGAATACCACAGTGTAAGGAAATGAACGAACTGCGTGACCTCATGGCTTCAGACAAACACCAGATTAAGAAACGGCTCGTGTGTGTGGCAATTCTAAGAAATTGCAAAGAAATGACTGAGGAGACGTGCCTCTTAGGTAAAAATTATTCATGATGATATTTACTATTTGGACATTTTAAAACTTTAGAATGAGGCACTAGGAATTTCCTTCTACGTGGCGACTTGTGAATTTTTGAGGTGAAAATTAAACCTTTACTCAGGGATGACAGTTTGGGATGCACAGCAACATTTAACAAACAAACAAAAACAAAACAAAACAAAAACCTACCCGTCCCAACCGTAGAAATAACAAAATCCTCCTCTTCTCTTCGGGTGAGGGGAGTAGCTGCTCACAAGCTGCAGCTCAGTGAAACTCGTCAGATGGGTGTGTACGTCGTGCCCGCTTTTCCAAGAGGTCAGAGCATTCTCCAACTAGAAGGGAGAAAGTTTATTTTTCAAAAAGTATTTACGTTTCAGGAAATTATCAGTCGGGGCACTAGAAAAGATCTTTTCCTAAATTCTTCTACTTCTCAAGACCACCATTCTAAACAAAGAGGAATATTTCTGGGTAAAAAGAAAAAAATAGAAAAAAAAAATTTAAAACCTGCCAAACCTTTTTATATAGAAAACAAAACAAAGACCCCGTAGAAGGCTTGAACATTTTTGAATTAGAATTTCTTAAAAAAATGCACCTAAAGAATGACCTTGGAGTTCTGGGTTTGTCTTGATTTGTTTTTTTTTTTTTTCAGCTCGAAATCAGGCATAGTTTTAACAAAAGTCGCCGAGGAGAACGTTGTATTTTTGTTCCTAACTAAATTCTATCTTTTTAAAAAATTAATTTGCTCCCCGTATTGCCGAATGACATTTTCATTGAACTTCGTTTGGGGCTGCGCCTTGTAATTGGTTTTTCCTGATTTGTTTCTTGTAAGAAAAAAAAAATAAAGTAGAAAGTAAGCAATATAGGCTAAAAAGCAAACTTGTAGGTTGCAGATAAAGTATTTTTGCTTTATCACGCCTGGCGGGAAAAGAACCAACAGCCCTGAACTCTGGGCGGCCGCGAGTCCCACGCCGGGTCTCTCCCAAACCTCAGTATCATTTCTTAAAATCCTCAGGGCTTATTGTGAAGCCGAGGGCGCTTGGCATAGGAACAGAGTCGCTTGTGATTTATTTGGGAAAGGGATCGGGTCTTGGCAAGGAGACTGGGGGCTCACGAGGAGGAGGAGGACGGGTGGGTTTGATGCCACAACTGATTCAGGGACTGGAGGGGAGTGGATGTCCCGGCCCCAGCTCACCTGGAAAGTCCCTGTCCCGGCCCCGCTCTGTCTGGCGGTCCTTTAAAGCCCCGCGTTGGGAGAGACCCGCAAGGAGACAGATTCTCATTTTACGACGCACTTTCCCCCGCAGGAGTCTGAGCACTGTTTGGGGGCTCGGCACGCACGGAGATGAAAGAGTTTTACTTTAAACGCGATCCGTGTCAGAATCAGACAGCGTTTCCTTTCAGCCGAACCGCCGGGCGGGCCAGCGTCTCCTATGCCACCGCCTCCCCCCAAAGAAACTTTTCTTTCTCCGCTTCTTCTTCTTTCCCGCCGCACCCCGCCCCGCCCCCGCCCGGGGGAAGAGCCGGGCACAGCGGGCCGCACGGGCCTGGCGGCGGGCGGCTGCGGCCCCGGGCGCACCGGCGAGGGCGCACCGAAGGGCGCGCTGGCGGGGACGCGCCCGCCGGGCCCGCCGTGCCGCTCAGGGCAGGGCGAGCGGGGACCAACGCCTCGCGGTCGCCATCGGTGGGCTTGACTTCGGCCACCAACGGCCCGATGGCCCGGGCGACGCGCCTCTGTCGCCCCGCCGGCCGGATCCCCGCCCGCCAGGGCCGCGTCCGCCGTGCGAGAAGCATCGCGGCGTCCCGCACTCTTTCGCCCCGTTAGAGGGAATCCGGGAGCCTGGCGACCAACCCCGACATAGAAGGCCGTAAATAACGGCCGGCGAGGTGGAATCTGGCACCATATGGTGGGATTTATCTGGCCGGGCCGCATCCAGCCTCCAGATCCCCCACCGTCGGGCCAACAGCGCCCGGCGGACGACGTCGCCTCGCGGGCCGGCCTCCCCTCCAGCCCTTCTCCCGCGTTTGAGTTTGATTCCAGACGAAGTGAATGGGGACAGGCATTTTTTAAAAACGGTGTAACTCGCAATTAGACAGAAAAGTAATTAGCGAGCTTTGGGCACCGGGCTTGGCAGCCCGCAGCGCCGTCCTCCGGGAGGAGGCCGCGGGCGGACGACCAGGTGGAAGGTGGCGTAGGGTTAAGCAGCGTCCGGCCTCGGAGAAGGGCCCCACTTCCTCTTCGTTTTGTCGCCCTTTGTGTTACATACGGGGCGAGCAAGGTCTGCCAATCACTACCATTTCTCTTTCTTGTTCTATAAAGACCGGGTCGTCACAGCAACAGGGACATGACAGGCCGGTATCTCTCTTGAGCTCCAGGGGGCCCCTAATAGGATTGAAGCAAAAGATCAAGCGAACGGTTTCCTATTTTAGGCCCGTAATGACTCCCAACTGCTTGCATATACATGGGCCTTACAGTATTATGAGGCAACTTTAAATCCCAGGAAAGAAAAAAGAAGCCTATTCTCTAGGAGGCTCGATCTTAGAGACCCTTGTGGGACCCTGTCTCCCTCACCCACTCAGCTCCTTTCTCTTGGGATGGGTTGAAGAACGGTCCCTCTTCTCATTTCGCTGACTACCCCTCCCCCAAGAAACTGAAGGTGTCATTTCCTTTCATTAATTCATTTTACCAGCTCAAAATAAATACTCCATTTAGAGGAGACAAAGGCACCCCTTCTTGGTATTCAGTCGAAGTCCCCGGTTGGATGAGAAGTTTACACATCTTTTGGAGAAATTGGCCTGGGACAAGAGTTTCACCCAGACATCTCCCCTAGTCCCCAGTACACACACCTACCACAGCACAAAGCAACAACCTGCAGAGAATGAGAAGGGTTCTCCTCCCCAGACCGTGTGGTCCCCACGGGACAGACGTCGCGCAGGGAGTGTGGGGGAGGGTGGGCGGGCGGGTGTCCTTTATGTGTGCGTTTGTGGAGTAGAGAGAAGAAATAAATGGTAGGCATGGGACAGGAAGGGTGGTTTGTTTTCACCCCCAAGACCTGGGGAAAGCCGTCAAACAAGACTGACTTCAAAAAACCAAGACTGCCTGGGAAATCTGAATTCAAACAGCCCACAAATAATCAGCACCACCAACATCTGTCACCACAGCTGTTTCCTTTCTGGTTGGTGAGAGAACCTGTCTCTCTCTGTGGGATGGCAGTGAACTCCAAGTAGCAGGGACTGGGTCTCTCTGTTCCAGACAGAGTCTTCCAAACCTCTGTGTGCAGGTTGCTTAAAAATAAAACACGGCACAAATCAGAACAAACACGACATTGCCATCTTTTAGGCAAAAATAGTAAGGTAGCCTGGTGAAGTAGGCTAGGAAGGATAGGCTCTTGTCACGTGGTCACAGATGGGACAACTGAGGGCAGAGAGCAGTCAGTGACTTTCAAGTTGATATCCAGGGAAGAATGAAAGGTGACGAATTCCGTTCCCAGCCCCTCCGATTCCACCAGGTGATGTTGAAGGCACTGTGAAAACAAAAGAGGTGAGTGCTTTTAAAAAGTCTTTTTTCTGTCATTAAATCAGCAAACAATTATTGATCATCTAGGATATGGAAGAAAAAACGCTTGTGTTGAGGATGAGGAAAGAATGAACTACGAGGCTCCAGAACCCTTATGACACACTTCCTGACAGGGGCAGTGTGGTAAATAAGGACGTGGATCCCGGAAGTTCTGGGTACAGCAACATGGTAGCTTTGTCTGAGGCTATGGGCGGGAAAGGAACGTGCCCTGCTGTGTCGGGCTCATTAGTAGAGACTCTGTGAGAAAATAGCACTGGCCTCGGGATTGAAGGGTGGCCGAGGTTTGGCTAGGTGGAGGTTGGAGAAGGGCTTTGAAAGCGCAGAGAAGAGGGTGCCATCCAGAGGCGGCTGGCTTCTGGGTGGGTGAAAGGAGGCAACGCAGGGAGAAAATCGGAGATCAGGCCCAGACTTGCCTGTGGCCCGGGGAGTCCTGAAGTCACACATGTAGAGGACATTTGTGGAGGCAGTCAGGGAAGGGTTTGGGGTGGTGGCCAAAGCCTGCATGCTGAGGTCCCTGAGGTGTGAGGGACGCTGGGAGTGTGGCACAGGGATGGAGGAGATGACTCGGCAACATTTGGCAGCCAAAGCACACAGAGCTCCAAGCACAAAGCCAGTCGAAGGTGCCTGGACCTTCAAGCCCAAGTATCAAGGTAATAAAAGGCAGCTATCATAAGCAAAGAATGAAAACCACACTTAAATCTAGCATTACAGGCAGAATTTTTAGAACAGTGAACTCCTCACAATAGCAGAAAAACTCTGACACCCCCAGGGTTGAGCTTTCTTCCAGTGATGAAGAGCTTCCTTTGTCAGGCTGGACGCTTGGCCTCATGGCTGTGCCTTTGGATCTCAGAGCTCACTGCTTCTGTGGGGGCGGACGGAAAAGCAGCCTGCAGAAACTATATCTTCCCCAAGACACATTATTCCTCCTTAACACGCATTTCAATTTTTATACCATCATCGAGAAAGGAAATTAGAGAGAGTTATCCCCGAGGCATTTTCTCTGGCACTCCCAGGCAGGGAGTAAATGTGCAGGAGATTAAACTGATGTGGCATTTATTTACTTTTCAGTTGCATCCAGTGCTTGTTTAAGAATGTTCTGGAGGGCGAACGCCTGGGTCACCACACAGCAGTGTAGGCCTGAAGGATGGAGAGGAAGGGAAAGTCCTGGGCCTGGGCATCTGGGTGCTGCCCTTCCTGGCTCCGCCTCCTGGCTATGGGAACTTCCTCACACAGTGATGTCCTCCTGGCTAATTTCTTCTCCTAAAAATCAGGTGGGTTGGATGACGGCAAAGGTCCTTCCCAATCTCAGGTGAGGGGTCACTGACGTAGTTCTTTCTCCCCATCTCCCAACAGTTTCTTCCTATATCTTGTAGCTTACTTTGCACGAACAAACAAAACAGATATTTATATCTGATGATTTAGACTTCAGTCTGGTTCTTAATAACTTTGTTTGCATTGAGCTTTGTTAATATTTTCAAAGCATCATCCCATCCTTTCTCACTGGAGCCTCAACTTTGCCATGGAAAAAGAGTCAGACAAGGACTACCCTCAAATGTGCAGCTAGCCATAGTAATTCCTGTTTCTAGAGTGTCAACATACGCCTTATATTGAAAGAGTCACTGAATCATCACAACTTGGTAGGACTATTTTCTTGCTCTACAGGGAGGAGAGCTGAAGCTGACAGAGGCCGGGCTATGTTGAATGCCCACAGCTCACTTCTGACGGCAGAGTCAGAGTTCGAATTCAGGTCTCCAACACCAACTACATGTTTGCTCTCGAAGGCCTGGGGAATCTATACAAAAGTTACCAGCTGTCTCCCTCTCCTACTAGAATTTCTTGTGTTTTTAACATTTTTGCCCCCACAGGAAATTGTTGGCCCTCTGTGGCCTTTCCATGTGAAATAGATGATCCCTGATTTAAATCAGGCAAGCTGTTGACAAATGCTTACCAAATACTCGTTGAAAGTCTAACACTCCATTGTCAGCTTTGTGACCTTGAAGAAGTTTTATAAATGTCTTGTTCCATAAGAATTTTTCAATCTAAGATGAAGAAACTGACCAATTCTATGATACATTTGTGACCACGTCGTGCAGTGTATCCACATGGAAATGTCTGCCCTTTATGAAACGCCCACTGTGCTCTCTTGGTGCTTGAGACCGTCTAGCTTAACGCTCATGGGTGGACAATCTGCAAGCCTCTTTCAGGGTTAGGGACATTTGTCAGAGACAGTGTTTATCCCCTGGCCTGAAGTCCTGCAGCTAGAAGGGGCCAGGATTTACATCGGATCCCATCACCACAATGCCTTGCTTTTCCTCCTGTGCCACATGCCCAGCTCGGTCACTTACCAACTGCGCTGAATCTCTCTACACCTCAGTTTTCTCCTCTGTCAATAGGGGGCGTGATGTTCAGACTTAGGTTATGGCATTGGAGTGTCTGACAGGACAGAAACTGCAGCAGAGCTTTGGGAAGTCAGCTACCAGAGGCAGCTACGGAGATAGAACGTGTCAATAAAACCTATGCATAATGGGATTGTTCAAAAGGAAGACAGCTGGACAGTTTTTTGTCATAGCAGTACTTAGGCGTTCATAGTTAAGCCAAATAGATTCAATTCGGGATTCATAATAAGCCACCCCAAAACAGGCTGACTGCAACACACGGTTAGTCTGCCTTTGAATCTAAGGGTTATTCGAGCTCAGGAGGCATTATTTTCGCCTGGGCTACCTTAAACAATTGTGGTCAGATGGTTCTGAGGCTGAGATTGTGTAGAAGGCTTCTTTACTGGTGCCCTGGGGCCTGCGCTGCAAGTCATGGACAGGGGGACCCCTTGTCTCCCTATCTCTTTAGGTGTCTTCTTCACATGGTCTCTCTATAAATCCAACAGAAGACCTGGGGAAGCACGTGGTGGCCTTGCTTGGGCCCTCTGCCTTTCTTTGAACCAATCACTGCGCTCAGATGGAGACTGTGCTTTGATTGGCCAGGACTGGATCATGTGATTTCCTGGATCAACCCTACCCAACCTAGGCAGAACGGATGGGAGAAAATGGTAATCCTCAAGGGAAAATTTAAGGTAAGGATGGAAATCATCCTTAGGACATACTTTCTGTCCCGTCAGACACTTCAGTGCCATAACCTAAGTCTGAACATCACGCCCCCTATTGACAGATGAGAAAACTGAGGTGCAGAGAGATTCAGCGCAGTTGGTAAAGGACCGAGCTGGGCATGCAGCACAGGAGGAAAGGCAAGCCATTGTGATCACAGGGTCTGATTTAAATCCTGGCTTTGCCGACTTCAGGCCAAGGGATAAGACACTTGTGGGCTTGCAGGTTGTTCACCCATGAGCATTAAGCTAGATTGTCTCAACTATTGAGAGAGCACAGCGGGCGTTCCATGAGGGCAATCATTTCCATCTGGATAACGGATGATGGAAAAGCAACACTAGCCCGTGTCTCCTTGAGTCCCTTGTTTCTTACCTGTGCTCAGTAGGTGTTCATTGATAGTGATGATGGGTAGAGGAGGGCCTAATACCATTTTTCATGAGATTCTGAGACCACGGGGTTCTTTGGCTGTACCAGACCACAGGCTAGAGCTTGGAGCTGTGGGCCACATGCGGGATGTTTATCACCCTGTGTGCCTACATTTGAGCAAACCTGCACTTTCCCACACCTGCACCTTTCCTCATGTCATTTCCTCCCCTGGGATGGTCTTCCTACTCATTTCCATAGTAGTTGTCCCTCTGTGCCCACTGGCTCTGCATCCAGGATTCAACCAGTTGAGGTTCAAAATTATTCAGGATAAAAAAATCATATTTTCAGTAAACACATATAGATCCTTTTTCTTTCTCCATTGTTTCCTGAACAATATGGCATAACAATTATTTGTGTAGCACTTACATTATGGTAAATTTTCAAAGCAATCTGTTGATAGAGTTGATTTAAATTAACTGGGTGATGTGCAAGTTATATAAAAATACCACACCATTTTATGCGAGGGACCTGCGTGTCTTCAGATTTTGATAACTGAAGGAATGCCAGATGCTGAGGTACCAGGGCTGGGTCGTGGCTGCCACAGGACTTACTTCCTTTATCGCTCTTGTTCTCCCACAAAGGTCCAGAAGACTCTTCCAGAGGGTCTGTGACTTGTGAGGATATAATCTCTGATGGTTTGTGCTTGGGCATTCTCATATTTATAAAATGTTTTAACTTCTAACTTGATAAATATAATTAGAAATACCCACCTAACAGTTTTATGGGGATAAAGAGATTCTGAAACCAAAAGGTATGAGAGCAGCAATTCTTGCTCCTCTGCCGGTGCGTAGAGAAGGTGCTGCCTTTTCTCTGCACCTCTCTCTTCCAGCTCTGAGCCAGGCCTGCTGGAGGTGTGTTAGGTGAGGGTCCTTTGGGGACAGCTTGTAGGTCCTGGGGTTTATCCTCTTACCCATGCTCTGGCACCCTGGAGTCCTTTGTTAGGCTCATAACTAGAGATAGAGCTCTTTGCAGCAAATTTGTAATTGTTTGCTAAAAATATTGAAATTAGGAAGTATTTTGAGTAACTGAAAGCGAAGAAATTAGGTCTCCTTCTCTTCATCCTCCACTTAGGCTCTTCTTGTCAGACAGTTCAGCTCCCTGATGGTGAAGAGTCTCTTTTGTTTTCATTTAAAGGAAAGCAACATAGGTTAGGAAAAGCTGTACAACCTTCAAATGCCATGGGGCAAGCTGCTGTCTTCTAGGACCTTCTCAAAGCCCCTTAGACCAGATGCCTGGCTGCTGGGCTGTGGGTGTAGAAATGTCCAGAAGCAGATAGAGGGATAGACTTTGTGCCAGGAAGGGCCAAAATAGTCAAGTGATGGATCTGGCGCCAGGTCTGCTCAAGTGGCTGAGGCTCACTGGTCCCTTCCAGACCCTGTTCCATCCCTCAGGACTTGCCGTGGGCTCCACCCTGTGCTGGATCTTGTGCTGGGAAATCTCTTTTCTTTATCTCAGCAACCTGGAGAAATCTGCCGTCTTGTTATCCGGGTTGTTCTTATGACAGATAGGGCAAGTGGACCTTGAAGTCCCCAGCGGACGGTCTCTGAGGACCGGCCTCGCCAGTGCTGCTGTAGCCCCCTTCACCCCTCTTCTGATGGCTCGGCTTTGCTACAAGACGTAGCTCAGTCATAGAGAGACTGTCCTTTGGAACCAAAACCTAGCTCCACTTGGACTTCCGTTCCCACCCTGCCGTCTCCCTCTTTTCCTTTCTGTCCTCCTCCTCTGTAGCTCTTTTGATCCCAGAATTATTCTGCTAGAGGACAAACAATCCCTCTTCCAGGGTGAAAAGCACAGCTGCTCACAGGTGTAAGGTTGTATTAAAGCCACCAGCACAGCCCGCTGCCCGCCTGCCTGCCCGACACATGGCCACGAACAGGCAGAGGCATGATGCTCTGATGCTGTCGCACCTGCTATGATGCAGTTTCACCTCCTCGCCCTAAGAGGTTCTTGAAACATCACATTCGACATCCACTGGGCTGTTTCTGTGGTCCGCTCCATCCAAGGTAAAACTGCCCGTTATTTGGTGTGAGGGTCTCAGGTGGGGGGCTAGGGAGCTATGGAGAATCCAGCTCATTGAAATCCGGATAATCCCCAAACCTCATTTTCCCCATTGCAAACCACTGCCTCCAGCCCTGCCCCCTTTACCACCTCGGCCAAGAAGCCAGTGGACCGCTTTGCCTGCCCCCTTTTATCTTCCAGGCCCGAGGGGGCCATGGGCTAATGATCAGTGAAATCGGGAAAGGCCAAGAGGCCCAGCTAATCCACAAATTGGATCATCCATCCCTGAATAATCAAGAGAGTTGCTGGCACAAAAGTTGGTTTCTCTCTTTGATCATCAGCATGCTCGGAACACACCTACATTAGCTTCCTGTGGGAGTCCTCTGGGGAGTGCAGGGCTGATTCTGCTTGGCCAAATAAAATTCAGTTCCGGGACTAAAAAAACTCCCAGTGTCCCAGTGTCCCTGGGGGAGTGTTTTAATATGACAGTGAGGAGAGAATTGAAATTCTAAAGAGGTTGTGTAAACTCTTGAGATTTGAAGGGCCAGCTCTATCCGGCATGGTAGAAACTTCTCTATGATAAGGGGAATTTAATCACATGTAAACCTCATCATGCTGTATCTAATGTTATATATCTTCATAATGGTGATATACTGCAAGGGTGTTGACAGTAATAATTCAGGCATTCACTTCTTTAAGAAGCCCCAGTGTATAGACCCTGAGTTCTGGGGGAAGACAGGAGACTCATTTGTTATTTCTATTACAAGATAATTTGTTTTTTTTTCTTCTGGACTAAGGTTTTCTTTTAGGTTATTATAAATAGCAAGCACATCCGTGGTTTTCAAGTGGCTTGATTGACAAAAACCGTGTTCACATCCAAGTTAACAAGAGAGGGCTCCTGTGATACACTGTCCACGTTACTCATTTTTAATTATTGTTAAGTCACATCCGCTGGTGCATCATCTTGGCCGAAAACTGAGCACAGTCGATGTTCCCTCGTAGGCCAGGAGGTTTCCATATGTTACGATATCATGAAAGCAGGTCTCAGAGTAAAGGGTTGGGTGATGCTTAATGAGAAAAGAAAGTCTATGGAGAGGGAAACAAATGTTCCCATGAGAAGCCTTCGAAATGCCATCAACTTTGGGCTCTCTTTTTCTTTTATCAAGTGGACTTGATTGAATTAATGGTTGCTAATGGACAATGTCAAGCACAGTCTCTGAGCCCCCCTTTCTCTCTCTGCGTTCATATCCTACTCAAAACCCTCCAGTATTTTTCTTAATTGGCCCCATAGCAACAGAAGGCTTCATCATGAGCCCCTCTAATGTGACTGTTGCTGACTTCTTTGAGCTTTTGCTTAATAAGCTCAAACTACTCAGACCAACCTGGCCCAGGACCTTTGCACAGGCTCCTTCTAATCAGGATAAATTATTCCTCTAACTCTTTGCCTGACTCCTGCTATTCCTCATGTAGGCCTTTGCTCACTTGTTATCTCCTCAGAGTCTTTCCTACTTCATGTTCTCAGGATTCTTCATCTGCTGGCTTATTTTACTTCATAGCACTTGCTATTATTTGATATATATATATATATATATATATATATATATATATATATATATATGATGTATTCATTTGTTTGTTAATTTGCTGTCCATTTTTTCTGATAAACCCACAAAGCCACATAAGCAAAGCCTCTGTCTCACACATCCTTGTGTTTCCACTACCGAGGAATCTGCCTGTAGATCCCAATAATCACAGAGTGGATGACTTGGAAAGTGGCAATTGTGAGGTCTACATTGGGTGTGTCCTCGGAGCTAGGAATGATGTAGGTCAGGCCTTGTAAATGCCAATAAGTACGAAGATCTGTTGTTGTTGCCAGAATTATTAGCATAAGGTCTCATATCCTCTGTTTTGTAGATACTTGCTGTATCTACAGGACTTGAAGTGTTTTGGGGAACGTTTACAGGACAATCCGCTTAATAAATACAGCCACAGAACCCGGGTTTCTGAAGACCCTTTCAAGACTCCTTCCTCCTGGTCAGGGGTCAAAAACTGAAGTGTTTGTATGGACCAGGTAACACAGACAAGCAAGCTGTCTAGATGGAGACTATTGAACTTGAGACACAATGTTCAACTCCAGGTAAAGGTGTGAGGTTGCCAGAATGCTTGCTTTATCAAAAAAAAAAAAAAAAAGGAAATCTACCTTTAATGTCAAATACCATTATTTTACAATGCATGTGTCTATGTTAGGGATTGACAGTAGCATTCTCACGTCTGGAAACTCACTAGAAGCACTCACAGGACGCAGCATATAGCTGTGTTCATGGCGAAGTGGTGCCACAGTGAAGGTGTGGCAGTACACTTCTGGAACATAAGAGGCAAAGACGCAGGCAAATCTGGGGCAATCAGTGTTCAGAATGCTTACATACACTTCCTCTCCTTCCGGAGGTCTCATAAAGCTCACTCTGCCCTACACAAGAAAAATGCATCAACGTGCATGCAATATTTCTGCCCAGGGATGTTCACTAGACACTCTGCTTGGGCTTTCTCTTGGAAAATGGATACTCTACTAAGCATATACCACAATTCTAGATATTCAGGAGGAAAGCAGGTATCCTAGATAATCCACACAGCTTGCAAAATCTAGGCACAGTAAACGACTCTTCTCCACTGAGGAACATTTATATGTGTTATGGTTCATGTCTGAAATGTCTCCCAAGGGTGTCACATGTTTGGAAGCAGACTGGACTATGAGGGTTAATTAGATCAGCAGATCAATCTATTGATGATTTCACTCGTGGGTCGGAGGCGGGGCATGGTTGGAGGGATGGTCACTGCGAACGTGGCCTTGAAGCAAGGGCGTGCGTTCTCACCCTTGGTTCCACCCTTCTTTTTCTGTGTTGCCTGATGCGATACATGGATAGCTTTCCTCTGCCAGGCCATTCCACCACATCCTGCCGTTGCCTGTTCCGCTACTGGAGCTAGCAACCATTCACTGACTGACTGAGACTTCTGAGGCTGAAAGCTAAAACAAATTTCTCTGAAGCCACGGATGCTAGACATTGTGTCACAGGAATAAGAAAGTGACTAAGACAATGTTTGTGTAAAAAGCTGTTTACCCATTAAGTGTTTCCATGTGCCCGCTGAGAGCCAGCCTTGCAAACTGACCTTTCAAAGGTGAGCAGACTCAGACTTACTCTTGTCAATACTTTGCAGAGTTACTATTTTAACAAAAATTGTGAGTTTTTAAAATTATGGAACATTTCCAATGTATGCACCCAAAAGAAAATTTTATCATGAAATTCATGTACCTGTCACCTAGCTGTAGCAACTAATGCAAGCCTGTGTTGACTTATATATGTCCCCACCCACTTTCCATCCAGCCCTGAATTATTTTAAAGCAAATGTCACCGATTTCAGCAGGTATCTCAAGTCAAAGGGCCCTGTGAAAATGATTTGGCATGCCAACTACTGGTTTGCAGCGTTCACCCTAACTCCATGACAAGAGTCATTTCCACATCACAATTTGGTAGCCTAGCAGCATCGCCAGACCCTTATCCTGACAGAGACCACCCTGTGGTGGTATACTTGTACTAGGTGGAAAAAGGGTCCCAGGAGTCTGGGTGGAGTACTGACGAAGCCCACTACAGAGAGGAAAGGAAGCTTCCTAGTTATCTAAGCACTCAAGTTAGATATCCCAAGTGAACTGGCTTGATGGGAAAGCTTTTTGTTCTTTCTCTGTCAGTGTTAACTCCTTTGCAGCATGCCTAAGAGGTGTGCATGGCTGTAAGAGTGTCCATGGGAGGTCTGTCAGGCCTTGGGCAAAGTTTCTCAAATTTTGCACTTTCATAAATATAAGTGCATTTGTCAGCTTTCTTATTACTGGGACAAAGTACTGGACAACTTAAAAAGGGGAAAGTTTACTTATCTCACGGTTTCAGAGGACTTAGTTCAGAACCGCCTGGCTTCAACGCATAAACACAATGGCAAAGGGGCTTGGTGAAGGAAGGCTGCTGGCTCATGGCTGCGGCGAGGAGGAGCACAGAACAGAGTGCCAGCGAGGGGTGTACCTTTCTAAGGCATGATCCCGGTGACACACCTTCACCTGGGCCCCGTGTCCTAACAGTGCGTTCAGCTGTGACCATCAATGGATCAGTCCAGTGAGGAGCATCGTGTCCTCGTGACCCAGGCTCCTCTCCAAGAGTCTCTTAATCCAGTCAGGATGACGATTACCTGGTTCCATTAGTTTTTTTTTTTTATTTTCTCTTGGTAACTAATCACACACTATTTACAACTTACATCATGTTTGTGTGAAGGGCTTGGCTTACCCTTGATTCATACTGTTATTTAAATCTTTTTTTCTTTTACTCAGAGCTGGGAAAAAGGCTCAGGCCTTGTGCACACTAGACAAACCTACCCCTGAACTACAGCCCCAGCCCTAAATCTTTTTAGAAATTAATTTTTATATTGAAAACTCTGTGAGTGACTTTAGCTCCTTTAAAAACAGAGAATAAAGCTCTGAGTGTGCAGAGATGAATGACACATTTTTACTCTTTGGGGCTTTCTTGTTTTCCAGGGGAGGAGGAAGGAGACAGGTGGATCAATAATTTCAGTGCAGTGTGATTTGTCCTGAGATAGAAGTAAACAGAGGGTGTTTGGGAAGACAGAGGAGGATTAGAGTGAGGTGGCCTGAGGGAGGTCACAGAGGCTCAGCAAAGAAACAAGGCCTAAGCTGGATTCTTACTACATTAATTGTGGCTTTTCCACCACCATGGTGTTCATAAAAACCATGTTGGGAACTTGATAACCAGACAAATACCCAGGGCCCCAGCCTCCTGACTCCATGTACTCTGGGAAATGGGGACACGCTTCCATTTTTAACTGTTGTTGTTTCTTTCCTCTTTTGAGTCTGCCTGGCTTTCGTAGGTATTTATGTTTAGGATATGAAATTTTGTTTTTATATTTCTTAGAGAGCTAACTACTGATTTTAGCAAGTTCACTCCAGCATTAAAATGGGCAATATTTGACAAGTTCAAACAATTCGATTTAATGAAGAGTGTTGACAGGTGGTAAGATAAAAATAAAGAGTGACTGTAACATTTAATTACAGTAGGGGCTTTACACCCTGACTTCAAACTATCAAGGAGGAAAGGATGTTCCGGGGATTGTCTGGCCTACTGTTACCTAACTCTGTTCTGTGGAGTCCTAGGGTATCCAGGGTCTGCTTACAGGTTACCTGGCTGAGTAGGGTAGCATTCTTGGGCCGTTCTTTGTAGCCCATGACCCCTTTCAACCAGAAGAGCTCTGCTATTATTTATCATTTTTCTTTTCTTTGGAAAACAATTTCTGTTTCTTTTCTGAGTCTGAAAGGACAATTTTCTGCTACTGATCTGATTGAACCCCTTCTTGATGCAAAAGGACACTGGGAGACCCTGGGAGAAGGTCTGGTCTGAGCCAGAGCTCCCATAGCCAGTGTGTACCCTGGGGCCACTGGGAGCTCACACTGCAGTTCTGTCTCTTCAGTCCATCCAGAGGTGACCCAGAGAGTACTGCTTTCCTGGTGGATGTGAAGGACGCCAATCTGGGTGGGCTTAGGAGTCTCTGTGTTTTCAACTGGTTAGAACAACAACAATAACAACAAAAAAATCGTATCCAAATCCTACTTCCTGGGGAAATCTTTGTGAAGGCCGCTGTAGCCACCTTTCTGTAGCAATAGGACCTTTCACACAGATTCCCGAGCCCTTCCAGGAGCCCACGCTGCCTCTGGGAGTTCTCTCAGGTGCCATACTGCATCCTTTGGGTGCAGGCTGACAGCTCAGTGATCTGTAGCATCAAGTGCCATAACTGGCACATTAGGGATTCTGAATCCAAAGAGTGGGATTTGGGGTAGCTAGGGGTGCTGCTCAAGGTAGGAAAAATGCCCAGCTCTTTCCTGCTGGGACTGATATGGTTTGACTATGCCATATATTCACGTTGATGCTTAATTTCCTAGTAAGAACAATATTGAGGCAGTGAGGCCTTTTAGGAGACGTCAGAGGGGATTAACGATTCTGTCTTTGGGGTTGGTTACGTCTCGGGAGTGTGGGTTAGTTACCTTGACGGTAAGTTGCAGTAGTCAGGCCACCTGTAAAATTGCTATCATTTGCACACTCCCACTTCCCCATTTGCCTCTGTTATGTTTTTTCCCACTATTTTTGTTAACATACATATGTAATACATAGTGTTTACAATGAATTTGGGTATTTTGTGCACATATGTATCATATCAACTTTACAATCCCTTCCCATTTTTGACCCTACCACCCCCTCACTATCCCTTCCCCCAACTCCGACTATCACTTCATGTGGTTCTATAGAATGTCTGTGTTCTGGGTTTTCCAAGTCAGAGAGACTATACAGTACTTAACATATTTATCTTCCACACCTAAGTCATTTCACTGAAGTCACCACTCTAACTCAGCTTCCTATTCCTCGAATGGGTTGCAGTAGTTAAATCTTGATGCCTCCTCTCTGAATCCAACCAATCCCTTTATTGGGATATTTACCAAAAGTTTTTTATTTTCTATATTTTGCTATATCTCTGTTGCTATTCTTAAACCTGGTTTTACTCACCAGTTCACATTAGAAAATAACTACAAGCATGTAGTTCAAAAGACTAGTAAATTTGGGAAAGAAGAAAAAATAGTTAAATTTCAAATCCCTTAGCTGAATACTGGAAGGTACATGTTTGTACATTCACAGGGTTATCTTTACATCAATTACTTTTCTTAGGATAAATTTTCATCAGTGACCTAATAAGTGAATTGCTACAATAAAACAAAATTAAAACTGTATCACATTGCTACATTAAATGAACTTAAATCTATACCACATAAATATACTTACAGTGACAGATATGAAGGCAAAGTTATTTCAGAAGTTTTTAATTTTCATAACTTATTTACTCCTATTTCACTGACTACTAACATTCTGCTCAATTTGGTTTCTAATTGTATCTGTCTATCCCTTCATATATTCATGCATTTGTATTCTTAAGAGATTTTATGTTAATTCCCCATGTTGCAGTATTAATTAGTAATTATTCTATTTTGCATACTCCTATACTATTACTAATAATAATGTTGTGGGGAGATTTCACAGATTTTATAGAAGAACTGGTGCTGATTTCAAAGTATATCAATCAGATGATTTAATTGCTAATCTATTTTTTTCCATTACATTTTCTCTTTAGATGTTACCTTCCCTCCAAGCTGTTTTGATGCTGCTTATGTTTTTGCCTTTCAAAGAGGATAAACTCACATTCAACATCAAAAAAAGTGAATTGCTTCATTCAACAAGCTTAAGACTTTATCAATTTGCTACATTAAATGGAATTAAATCTGTATCACATAAGTATGCTGCAGTTAAAGCAATAGATAAGTAGCTATGCTCAGTTATTTCAGATTTTTTTGAATTTCATACATTGATTCCTCAAATTTCACTAATAACATTTTGCCCTATTTGGTTTTTCCATTTACCTATCAATTCATCCCTAACTTTGTGCATAGCCTTACTTTTTTCTCAGCTCATTCTCCTCTAGTTGTTGTCGCTTTTTTGCTGGGGTCATTGGTGTCACTGGCTTCCCTTTCACTTTCTAAGTTTCTTTTGAGTATTCTCTGCAATATTGGCTTAGTGGCTGAAAATTCCTTTAAGCTTTCTATATCATGGAAAATTTTAATTTCTCCCTTTAAATTAAAAGATAATTTTTCTGGATATAGCAGTCTTGGTTGGCATTTATGTTCTTATAGTGCTTGGATGACATTGTTCCATGATCTCCTGGCTTTTAGAGTCTGGATTGAGAAGTCTGCAGTTATCCTGATGGGCTTATCTTTGTAGGTCACCTTCTGTTTTTCTCTTACTGCTTTTAATATTTTTTCTTTGTGTTGGGTTTCTAGTATTTTAATTATGATGTGTTGTAGAGAAGATCTCTTCTGATTAAAGTTGTTTGGTGTTCTATATGCCTGCAATAGTTCCATGTTCATTTCTTTTCTTAGATTTGGGAATTTTTTTCCCATTATTTCATTGAACATGACCTTTAAGCCTTTTGTTTTGTCCTCAGTCTTCTCCTGGACTCCCATAATTCTGAGGTTGTTTCTCCTTGAATCATCTATCAGCCATTGTAACGACTCGCTTTCTTTCTTCTTTACTTTGTGTTCTTCATGGCCTGTATGTTGCAGCTCAGTCACTTTATTTTCTAGGTCTGACATCCTATTCTGAAGATGTTTAATGTGATTGTTTATTATATTCTGTGTGTTTTTCACTTCCTGAATATCTGCATTCAATTTTTTTTATATGTCTGTTGTGTTCTTTTTAAATTTCTTGTATTGCCTTCACCATCTTCTGGTCTGTTTCTTCTTTGGTCTCCTCTAATTGCTTTTCAAGGCTGGCTTTTAGCTTAGCTATGTGTTGGTATAGCTCTTGCACTGTCTGTTTTATTTCCTGCTTTAATTCCTGCTTTAATTCACTGAATATCTGGGCCCAGAAGTTACCATCATTTTTGCCATTTTCATCTTTGGATTCTGTGATTTCAGTATCCCTGGTAGCATCTTCTGGGGTGTCAGGTCTTTTTGTAGGAGATTTGTTACCATGTTTCCCCATTGTTCCCCTATCTCTGGCTGACTCTGGTGCGCAGAAAAAAAGGGTTTGGTGGAGGCCCAGTCCTGGATGCCTCTGGAATCCTCTGGCCCAAGGGACAGACAGAACGATGGAATTCCTGGTCCTAGATGCCTCTGGAAGCCTCTGGGGCTCAGGGTGGACAGGGTGATGAAATTCCCTGGAAGCCTCTGGAAGCTTCTGGCTCAAGGGATGGACAGATGATGGACTTCCTGGTCCTAGTTGCCTCTGGCATGCAGGGCAGTGGTGAACCAGAAGCCTCTGGTGCATGCTGGAGGAACAGGGCAATGATCCCCCTTTTGAGGCATCTTGTTCCCCAAGGTCCCCTCAGCAAAGCTCTCTGTCTGTCCTGGCTTCCCTCCCCCAGGGAGGGGCTCTCCACCCTCAGAGCAGAGGTGCCCCTGAGCTGTTCAGGAGATCAGCAGCCTTTCCCCTCTCTTTTCTCCTCTCTCTGCTTCATGTGCCAGTTTCTTCCTAGGCACTGTTTAAGGGTGACCCCAAAGTCCTGATGTGCTCTTTTGAGCTTTCTTTTACTCTAAAGGGTTCAGTCTTGGGCTCCCGCCCTTCTTTTTAAAATGGCTCCTGCTTACTCACTGCCTGTGGAGGCTGCTGAGCCCTGTCTCTGATCTGGAATCCCAGGGCCTTTTCTAGGGGGAGCACACGCTGCGTTTGTCGCATACACACCTGCGGGTTGGTGTTTCGGAGGCCGGGGCCGCCAGCTGCCGACAATTCCCACTTCTCCGGATCCGCGCTGACCTTAGGCTGAGGTTCTGGCTCCGGACTGTCCTCTGTCTGTGGTCTGTGGATGCCGGCAGCTCGGGGCCATGCCGACTCAGCTGCTTTTCTTGTCCTCTTCAGACGTGACTTCAAGATTTCTGACCCACCTGCAGCCTCCTGTCCATCCTCTCCCAGCTCTGTCAGATGTTCCAGGTCCATGCAAGCTTTCCTCCGTCTGCAGCTGCCTGTGGCTCCAGCCATTTGTAGCCAGCTGTGGTGGCTTCCTGGGCTCCTTCGATTTTTTTTCTCTGCTTTCGATGATTCTTTGGAATTTCTGGCCTCCCCTTGGCCTCCTTTCAGTTGTTGGGGTGCTCCTCTCTTTCCTAGATATGCCAAACATGCATTTTCTAACTAAAGTCTTGACTTTTTAAGTGGGTCGATGAGGAGACGTTGTACAGAGCTGCTATTCAGCCTCCAACTTGACTGGAAGTCTGCCCGTCGTATGTTGTGAGACAGTCAGGGTGCCTTGTTAAAGGCCTGTAACGTGCTGTTTGGGCTTTCCAACCACCAGAATTGTGAGCCAAATAGAACTCTTAGCATATTACCAAGCTTCAGGTTTTCTGCTATAGAAACACAAAACAGTGATGACAAGAGTTGTGACAGCAGCGTGCCTTCTTGCTCACCCTTTCAGCTCTCCTCTCGTCCCTGAGGGAGTGGTTCCTACGAGTGAGAAAAGCATGGGGTCTTCTGGGAGACAGAAGGCTGCCACTGATTCTGTCCAGTTCCATGGAATGCCGTTGGGAGAAGATTCTGCCGGTTCATTAGCTAAGTGTGTTTTGTACACTCACAGTGTGAGGGGTCTGGGTAAATGTGTGGAAACCTAATCAGAAGTTTGCATAAAAACTCAGCGTATATCTTCCACACCTCTGATACCCTAGGTATCTTTGAACAACGCAAGGAATAATACTAGATTTCTTCTCCTCCAAAGGAACCCTGTAACAAACTGCAGCACACACTGAAAGAGTTATCATAGCACACAGCAGTACAACTGATGCCATGGAAAGGGGCATGAATAAATAGGAATGAAGGAGACAGCAAATCCGAGAACATTTCTTTTTTTGGAAGAGAAGAACCATTCCCTTTTTGGTTAGGTGGCAACCATAACTTTCCAGGACTACCGTATGCTGGGGCAGGTTGTTTACTGCACAGGATGACCAGCCGAGGAGATAATGGAGGCTATAGACTAGCCTCCAATTCATGTGCAGAGTTGTGCATGCTGCAGAGTGAACCAAGGCCTTGTGTGGACTCCCGAGACACTCAGTGCCAGCCAGCTCTGCAGCGTCGCGAGGCAGAGCAGACCTCTGTAGCCTTGTGTTTTCCGGTTCTTCACACTGGGGCAAATATCATGGAACATCTGTCTTCTAGCCCCTCATGTTTTCATGCAAGGTGACTCTGAGACATATGTGGGCATTGAATTGAAGGAAGATTAGAGAATCTAATGAAAGGCTTGGAGGTTTTTTTAAGGGTACATGCACATATAAGCTGGCATGAAATGGCAGAGAATTAGTTTTGAAGTGCAGTCTTTTCTACAGGCCGTTCTCCTGTGCTAGGATGTGATTGGTCATTCACTCTGCCCCAAAGAGGAGGAACAAGTTAACTGATGCATGACATGAACACTCACCTGCATTTCTTATTGAGTGGAGCTAATTGGTTCAGAGGTTTGAAGCAACAGGGATTTGACCTCTTCAGTCTTCACACTAGTGTGATGTAGCAATTCTGGGTGTGCATCTTTTACGGACTTAAATTCTCCTTCTGAAGAGCTCATTGTCAAAACCCAGAAAGTGGAGGAAGAGCAGGCAGGGAGACATGGTGAGTCTTTTGAGTCAAAGATCCAGGTCTTGTCCTTTTAGACAAAGCTATTAGAAGCACGTTTTCCAAGGGGTTTGTGGGCAGTCACTAGTGGCTGGGAAGGCAGGAAGATGTGATGGCTTGAGGTATATGGGAACGACACTGCTAGTGTTAATTCTTACATGGGTGGAAATCAGTTATCAAAGTAAATAAGTACAAGTAGAAAGAGGTCACACAGAGCAGTGCTCAGATTGTCACATAAACCCAGGCTCAGTATCAGTCTCATTCTGTGCACTGAGCCAGTGAACATGGACTTGTGAATGGCAGAGTAGCCAGGTGCAAACTGAGGAGTGATGTGTTCACTCCTTGTTAGCTATTTTGTCTTAGGGAGATCATTGTGGTCTCCCATACGGTGGCATATAATTGGAGAAACAAGACTAGAGATAAGCTTTGGTGACAGATGATAAGGAACAATGTGAAGTATAAACGTGTGTGGTAGTAGGGATGGGAGAATGAGTCTAACTTGAGCTCTAAGGATCATTAAGATTGTAAGTAGGACCTTGTAACTGACCAGATATGGGAAGTGAAGGAGAAGTCAAAGTTCAAGGCTGACTGAGCTTACCAGCTTGGATGAGGAGTAGTGCTTAAAGCCACCAACTAAGCCAGAGGAGTAAAAAGAAAGGTCAAGTCAGTCATAATAACTAACACTTACTGACCACTATGTGGCGAGCACATTTGAGAGCCAAGAACTCAATAGATATATTTAATTTTTATGGAATTTTTGCTATGGTTCTGACTTTATTTTTAGTTCTGTAGTCCAGGCTGGTCCTTAACTCACCAAGGAGTCCAGGCTGGCCTTGAACTCATGGCAATCCTTTTGCTTTAGCCTCCCAAGGGCTGGGATCACAGATGTGTGCCACCACGCCCAGCTTTTGTGGTGCAGGGGTTCAAACTGAAGGCCTTGGACTTACTAGGCAAGCACTTTAGTCGCTGATTTATACCACTAGCCCTGTTTTTGACATCTTCTCCATGGGAAAACGGGTTTTGAAAAGTTAAGCTAGTCCTTCAAGACACTAAAATTGTATATGAGTGTGGTGGCTTTGAAATGCATCATATTGCCTGAGCTAAGGGATTTTGTTTTTGATATTCTCACTCTTGTGCATTTCTGGTAGCAGTAGGCCACCAGAACGATTCCTGTGGGCACTGAGGAAAAGCAGCAGTGACTTTGTAGCCAGCACACATGGATCCTGCCCTTTTGGCTTGGCACTTTGGGATAGGGCATTGGTTGGACCTGCCCTGTCTTCCTCTGGGTTCTTAAGTTTTCCTGACTGCAGAGCCTGTAGATCTAAAAATAAAGACTCCACAATGGAGTACTGTTTGTCTATAAAGAGAGATAGTTTTGAGACTTCTGTAGGTAAACAGATGCAACTTGAGACTGTCATGCTCAGTGAAGTGAGTCAGATGCAGAAGGGTAAATATCAAATGGTCTAGCTAATATGAGAGACCCAGAAAACAGTCATTCCATAGATCTAAACAGAGGGGATAGTGGGAACTAATGGGGAGGAGGAGGAGGGGGTGCGAGGGCCAAAAGGGGAGAGACCAAGGGAACTAATTTTGATGTGATATATATGCGCACAAAATACTCAAGTTCAGCGTAAACATTATGTATCACATATATACATGTCAGTAAAATGACGACAAACAAACAAACAAAGACTCCAAATTCTACAGGAAACCCACATCCCTAGTGGCAGAGGCAACAAAACTGAAATGGATTGTAGTCGATCCTCACGGGTTCTAGCGTGCACCTGTGCATCTCAGCTGGTTCTTGCCCTCATGTTCTCCACCCGACAGCCTGTTCTGCTGACTTCAAGCTCTGGCATCAGATACATACTATGCCGGACAAAGACCAATTTCCTAAGTTGTGAGGGTAAATTTCTGTTTTAAAAAGTCCTATCACTCTCTCTCTCTCTCTCTCTCTCTCTCTCTCTCTCTCTCTCTCATTCCCTCTCTCTCTATCTCTCCTCTCTTTCTAATCTATGATTTCTGTACACATGCATGCATACATATATGCACATACATGACTCAAATGCATTCTGATTTCTTTGTGTATCATACACATCTTTCGCTATCTATGTATCTATCTATCTATCTATCTATCTATCTATCTATCTATCTGTCTATCTATATCTTCTAGTGGTTCTGCTCTTTGAATTGAACTTTGACCAATGCCTGTCATCCTTATAGTGGTGCAGTAAGGTTTCACCGTCAGTAGTTTCACCACAGAAATCTGAACAGGTTTGATTCAGGTTACAGGGCAAGGGGAAGGCCTGCTTTGAACAGTTGAGGTGCCCGTGGGATGTTTGGTGGGCAAGTCACAGGCAGCTGATGACACCAGAGGAGCTTTGTGTACAGGGGATGATGAGGGAAGGGGAAATCAATGTGGGCTGGCTGGAATTGGAAATAAGTTTTATGGTGGTGAGACTTGATTTAAGTCCCATGGGCTGGTAGAAGCCAGTTAAAGGAATGAGAAGAGAGCGGGCACTGTGAACGAGGGGACAGCGTGAGGAAGGCAGCAGCAGGAGTGAGCAGGGCTGAGATGAGCCTGAGTGGCCCCGGAAAGGTGTATTGATTATCTGGCCATTTCTATCTAGTCAGGCCTGTGAATTATGCCTCCCCAAGGGGAAGGTGGGCTCTGAGTATTGTGGATTATACTCAGTAAGTTTCTTATACTTCTAAATGCAAGTTGTGTCAGACATTTTGTGACCACTTACCACATGCTTGTGTTTTTCTGGGTTTACATTTAAATAAAACATAAACTGTATCCTGGATAGATTTGTGTTCACTTATAGGAAATCAATACAGTTTGATTATATTGGATTAAATGGGGACAGCCAATATCAGGGCCTCTGTACTTTTAATTCCATTTGGCACTAATTGCATGAAATTCAGGTGAGCCTGTCTACCTGCCTAGCCTCCTCCCGTTCACCCAAAGCTGGCCTGCTTCACCTACCTAGCGACCTGTCATTTACCTATTATCCCTTAATGTGTATCGATTATTTCTTCTTTTATTAAGTTAAATGCTGTCAACAAAATTAGCCATATTTAACATGACAAAAGATAAAAGAGGATAAAAACAAAGTGAGGACAAGGAAATGCTGACAGTCGCGGGGACTGAAGAGTCTTAAGTGATTACTGTAACAGCAGTTATTGCATCAAAGCTTCACATTTTGTGCTGAAGATATTAAGAAAATGAAGGCACAAAGCAAAAAGAAGGATGTACATAGAATTATCCAGACTGTAATGCCTGAAAATGGAATGAATGCAAGTTGGAAGAGAGATTTTTCCCTGGCATCATGTGGAAAGAGAATTTATTGTGTCAGAATGGTGCAAGGACACCAGGTAATGTAAAGAACAGAGTATTCCGCTGTGCTTTCCAAATGTTACTGCTATCGACCCCCTTTAAAGGCTAAGGGCATAACATTAAATCTTTTTCCATCCCAGGCTTTTTTGTGGTAAACTATGATAATAATGTCTACCTGTATTAAAGCCCGAGGACTGGACTCAGAACAGGGACAGGGGCCTGGATAACTCAGAGAAGGGCTAGTTAGCTGGCTAGCAGATTTTGTCATTCAAATTTTGTGTTCTCCTGGGAGCCTTGTGCTTAGGGACTTAGTCTGCATGCCATCACTGAAACAGGTTAACTCGGAACTTGTTCTACTTAGGTAAGAGAGCTGTATCATTGACCATCTGCCATATGTCCTTTCTTAAAGCAAGGAGCTAGAACACTTCCAGAAAGGTTCCTTGGCTTCAGATTGAATTACTGCCTCCTTCCTTCAGCCCTGGAATGACATGAGAGCCCCTTAGAGCATGTGCTGTGATCTCAGTGTCCAGGGGATGGCGCATTTGCCCACCACCAGTGGCAAGCTCTCAGGAGTTGGGTCCAGGGAGTGGCCAGTCACCAAGTTGGCATCTGCTTTATTCTGGCCACCAGCTCCCCTGCATCTAGTATGTTAGATCATTAGCTGGAGCGGTCCTCAGAACGTATCCCACATTCAGGGTTTAGGTCAGCCTGGAAGACCACCTGGAATTGCCAAGAGTCAAAGCACATGTGTCGGCACCAAAACTGTTGAGCATGTCAGTCCGAGGGGATACACTGTCACATTCTGGGTCACACACAAAGGGGTCACTGGCTTCTGGAGATGAGCTGGGAGAAGGAATGTGCAGAGTGCAAAAGAAATTAAAGAGATGGGTCTTCATGCTCAGTGCCATCTGACGGCTGCAGAGAAAAGGTGGATGCCGTCTGAAAAGTTACATGTGGCAAAAGAGCCACTCAGTTGCCGGGGCCAGCCTCGGTGCGGGTGTACTTTGGCCAGGTCATCGGACCCCTCTGCTCTCAGATCTGTCATCGCCGTAAGGCAGGAAAAGTAATAAATGTGGTTTGAGGGGAGGGAAAAAGCAAAGATCACAGTATGAAATTACAGTGAAAAAGTGAAAAAATGGCTCTGTCGAAAAACAAGTTGATGTGATGGTTAGCACAATAGTTACTGGTATTAAAATGTGACCTGTGAAAGCAACCTGCTTCGGTGTCCAGAGTTACGAGTGACTGGCAACATTAGGCTTGCCGTGAAAGTCCATTCCAGACAAAACTGACGTTGCTCTACCTGCCCTCCTCAGCTGGCTCCGTCAACCACGGCCTATGTCCCATTACCCTTCTATTCGTGCTTCTCTAGATGTTCACTCAAGGTGACTGACCCCTGTGCTCCTGCACATACCCCACCAGTCATCCTAGCCCGCGTTCTCTCCAAATGGTTTGATTCTACCCTGACTTCTGTGAGGACCACCCTACGTCCTATACATGTAGCCCATCCCGCATCTGCTGGCCCCCTTGGCTCACCTCCATGTGGCTGTCCTCATGTCACTACACTAGATACAGCGGTCCACCTCAGCCATGGGGGGGGTGGGGGGGGGCGGGGCGTGCACTGCAAGATCCTCAGTGGCTGCCTGAAGCCAGGGAGAGCACCAAGCCTCCAAAGATACTATTTTTTCTATATATACATACCTGCAATCAAATTTAACATGAAAATTGGGTCCACTAAGAGATTAATAGTAACTGCTAATAAATTAGAACAACTATAACAATACCCTGTAGTAAAGATTATTTAAAACTTTCTAATTGTTTATTCCTAGGATTTTCAACTTACGATTTTTAAAACACAGTTGACTGCAGGTGACTGAAACTAGGAATAAGAGGGGACAGCTATATATACTTCTACATTCAACATGATATATATATATATATATATAACTTTGTGTATAATAATATAAACTAATATGTAATAGTACATAATGCACATTTATTATATTTTATGCCATACATAATTCTATGTGTCCTATATTTATCTGTATATGATATATAATACTTGCAATTTCTTATTCAGTTCTCAAAAACACCCTGTATTACTAGTATTACCTCTATTTTGAAGAAGACACTGGAGGTCAGAGTGCTTTGAATAATTTGCCCTAAGCCAGTCAGGATGAAGCCGTGATCCTGACTTGGGGATTTCTCTTTTAGAGACTGCTGTTTATTGGTTTCCTAATGATTGCTATAAATTACAGTATGGCTTACGGTTTTCAGTAGTGATATTTTTGCACTGATGTTGCTGCTTTTTGATGGTGGGATAGTCGGCAGCGTGTGTGAGCACTAACGTGCTGACTTCTCAATCTGATCCCCTGTCGGGTTCTTGGGGGCAGGAATCAAGTCTCCACCCCTGGGGTCCAGGCCATGTGTGCAGGACTAGCTTGGACATCTTGTTGGACACAACCCACTGACTGATGATGTAAGCCTGATTGAGAGGATGAAGATATTGACCAACTACGCTGAGTCTTCGGCTCTCCAGGGACTTTCCCACACTTTAAAAGTTTGGCCACTCTCCCTGTCATTGACTGAAAATTATGCTTCCTTGATAGAAAACTGAGACATCCTTAATATGAAATGCCATATTTTACAACTTCAATGACTTAACTGGAATCTCATCCTCGTCCACTGGTCATTTAGTTCTAAGAACAGGCAATAAAAGGTTTCAACTCAACATATTTCAGGCTATTAAGAGAGTTGGCAAACTGGGAAGACATCCATTTTGAAGAGCATCAGGAGCTTCTGAAATTGTCATTAGCAGCTCTCCTTAGTGCTCCACTTTAATGAGATGAGTGGCAATGACAGAAGAAGAAAAATAATAGCCCCATCTTTGTGTTTTGTAATGAATAATAAAGTATTTTAACCTCTTTAGGAACTTAATACCACGTTAATCCTTTAATCCCTGGAAAAACCAATTTTGTTGACATGAAAAGGGGATATTTAACTTCATCCAATTAATTTTCTACCTTAGAGATGCCATGATTATGAAGGTCAAATTGAATAGATTCATTAGATCTACCATACTGTGTATCAAGCAGTTGCTTTCACACCAATAAAGAGCATCAAAAGATAAAATGCTGTGCCCCAGTTTTGCTCACATCTGCCCACTTTGAAGCGCCAGGGCTTTGAGTCCTCACGTTGCACCAAAGCACTTACATCTGCAATTGCTCAGCCACCACCATGCAGCCATTAAACCAGGGACTCACTGACATTCCTGGAACACCAGTGCGCTCTCTCTCTCTCTCTCTCTCTCTCTCTCTCTCTCTCTCCCACCCCACCCAAATTAGAACTGCACTTGCAAAGAGGCTGCAATGCATGCTGCAGAAACACTTCTAACAGTACAAAGTTAGCTAAGTGTAAACTCAATTTTAAATTACACAGCAGGGGAACCGCACCATTCAAATCCTTCTCAGAACAATGGGTTGGAATTGGAGATGGAAGATAAATGGTTGGAGATTTAATTATTTTTGGATTGGACTTCAACATGCAGACATGGAAAGGTTTTAATTCCATCCCTGTACCTCCCCCAGACAGAAATGAATTTACGGGGATGAAAGAGAAGCGATGATGAAAAGTGAAGGCTGCGGCAGGGTTGTGAATATTCCAGTGGCACGATCCAAAGCCTCTGGGCTCTTCTGGTTGATGGGCTCTTCAAGAAGATAAAACAAGACATGGGAACTATCAAGGTGACCCTCACACTCTTATCCCGGCAACCACTTTCAGTAGATGTCATTTGCCACTGGCCTGCCATACGACTGGAGAGCAGGAGCACAGATGAGCTGTGCTTCTATTCCTCGTAGGTCTTGCTCAGTCCTTGGCATGGAATTAGTATCGCCCAGCGTGGTGCTTTCTACTGAGGAGTGTAGTGTAACGAGTACCAAGAAATGAAGTTCACATCTAGGCATAGTGGCATGTGTCTGTAATCGAGAACTCCAGAAGGCTGAGGCAGGAGGATTGAAACTGTAAGCTTCACCTTATCAGTTTAGCAAGATCTGAGAGAGAGAGAGAGAGAGAGAGAGAGAGAGAGAGAGAGAGAGAGAGAATGATACTGACTTGTTATTGAGCACGGAATTGGGAGGCTTGAGTTGAGGCTTGGAATCAGAGTATTTTTTTGTCCTGCCACTATCTAGCTTTGAAGAAACCGCTTGACTTAAGACTCTATTGCCTCATTTATGAAATGGGGAGAAAGGTATCAACTTCCTAGTATTTTTCCTAAGTCACAGAAAGCTATTTAATGAAAAATCTTAGCATGGTATTTAGCAAACAGCAGGTGCCAGGTAGCTACTATAGTGTTTTCTGTTCCCCTACCATACGGAAATTTACTATTATTTAATTAACTTTGGCATAAGTAATAAAAGTTTGAGGAATTATTGGGGTTATCTTGTTTTTCCTTTTGATTCCTCATTTTAAAAAGTAAGGTGGTTTTCTTAATGTTAGGGGTATAATTAGTTCTAGACTAGATCAGAATCAAAAATCTTGATTCTTGAGTTGAAGAAGCTTTTTCCATGACCTTGAGCAGCTTGGCCTGGTTGACCGTGTCAGCTTCAGGGGAAGCATTTCCCATCTAATCTGGTTTTTCCCACTGTTGAATGAAACTCCTCTTTCAGTTGATCCACTATCCCTCACATCTACTCTGTTCCCAAACATTCCTGATTCGTTAAGTTGACTGATATGTCTCACGCTGCCTGTACCTCAGTTCTGGAACTTCCATTTGGATGTTTCAGGGCAGAAATAGTGGTTGTTATCATAAGATCTGTTCTTGGCTGATCTTTGCTCATAAGTGCCATAGTCTGGCAGCTAGATACCTGCTTTTGCATATCTGTCTATCCCTAAATTACAAATTGCCTTTCTTACTTAGGGACTGAAACAAAAAATAGAAACCAAGTATTCTCTGGTCTGCTGGAAAGGCCCCAAAAAGGCAGGCTTCAAGACCCCAGGCACAGCTCTGAGCAGAGAGCTGCAGGCCTCATGCCAGTCACAGAGGGTGGTGGATGTTCTAAGTCCTCTTCCTCATGAGTTTGCTGTGACCATTTTCAGTCTACCAAGGATGAGACTGAAATGCTCTCCTGCCCATCAGGGCTGGTGCAGCAGACAGCAAAGAAAGACAAAACAAGGCTTCTCTGCACATGGTCCAGTCATGGCAGTTGTCGTCAAGCACTACCCTATCTCCTGGAAGAGTGTCTTCCTGAGCATGTCTCCTGTCTTCCCAGACCACCATGATCTTCAGAAAAATAGCAGTGTATAAAGGAACCATTTATTCGAATGGAAATTTCCAATAAGATTCTGACAACAGGCAGATCTACAGGGATATAATGTGGCCTGAATAGCCTAGGTAAAGGAAAAGAAATGGGAAAGTGGCCTCTGTGCTGTGGGCCAGCTGCTGAATTTATTCATTCAGTCAACAAATATTTCACCACACATTTTTTCTGTACCAGATCCTTGGGGTACCACGGGGAGAAATTAGACATGCTGTTTGCCTTTATGGAGTCCCTTTTGTTCTTCTCTTTCCCCAAATGTTTTTGCTGGATTCTTAGCTACTTGTAGTGAGAAACCTATTTGTAAAACTCTTCACAACTTTGTAGACATTGGGAATAGTTTGGTCCTCATACATCTCCCATAGGCCTATGTATTGAAAGCTTGGTCACCACCTGGGCATTACTGGGAGATAGTAGAAACTTTAAGAGATAGAGGCCAAGTAGAAGTCAAACACTGGGGGCATGATTCTGAAGAAAATATGGGGACTCTGGTCCCTTCTTTTTCTTCTGCTTTCTGGCCAAAAGATGGGTTGTTACTATGTGCTGTCTCACAACAGGATCAAAAACAAAGGGGGCAATTGATGATGAATTAGAATTTATGAAACTGTGAGCCAAAATAATCTTTTTATAAAATGGTAATACAAGGCATTTGTTATAGTAACAGACAGCTGAGTGACACCATTGAGCCTCGAACTGTCCCACTGGCAATTTTTGAACACATTTTAATTCCCATACTATATAAGGAAAATGAGCCCAGTGAGGCTGAATGTCACACTAGACTGTACAATGGTTGCTTCTCAGTCAGTGCCTCTCAAAGCGACTTTGCCATGAGCTGGAAAATTACGGCAGGTGTCTTTAGTTTGTCATAGGAACAAAGCATGTTGGTCCCTCACTTTCAGTCTTGAGAGACACAAGGTTTACCACAGGTCTCCGTGCAGATCAACATGACCTCCATAGTACAGAGCTTCAGCCATCTCTGGCCTTACATTTAAAAGTAAGTCCCACTTTCTAATAAGACCCTCATTGGCCACCACCCCACCGTGTCATCTCAGAGTCTTTAAAGCTGGCAGTCCCTGTCTGCAAGATGAGCTCACAGAAAGCCGGGTGACAGAGTAGACTACCATTGGGAACCAACGTTGTCTGAGATGGAACGGGAATTTAGCTACATATTTTCAGGAGTTGGTGTGTTTCCATCACTGGCTACCACAATGATGCACTCGAGAAAGACACAGCTCTGTCCCTTCCATTCGTTTCTGGCATTTCCTGGAGTAGCTGGTCTCTGTTTCTGGTTTGGCCACCTGGGAAACCAAGTGCTTGGAAGAGGGGCACATTCTTATTCAGGGACAGAGACATTGTTCATGATCACCCTTGATGTACTTGGTAGCTTTCTCCACCCTTCTGTCCTACACACAGACAGTCAGGACCTGCTGACTTTAAGAAAAATGATCTGGGAGGACGGTGGAAGGGAACAAGACACACGGGTTCTTTCCCAGAGCTGATGCTCTGCCTGCGGTGAAAAGGATCCGTAACTCTTAGCTGCTTTCTTTGCCTCGCCAGCCTCACACACCACTCTGTCCAGGTCTTAAGCGGATCTGGAATGGATTTCATGTGTATTTATGTTTTCAATTCATTTTTATGTGAAGATTGATTAAGCTAGAGAAGAACAGCTCAGCAAAGCTGAGCCTTATAACTAACTAAGTGGTCTCTGATGAGAAATAGCTATGTCTATGAACCCAGGTTCCTGCCAAATATAATCCAAGGGTCATGGAAATGTCAGACCCCTGATTAATTACCATTTAGAAGAGAGGAGAAAGACCTGAGTATGAAAAGCACCCTAAAGGTAGAGGTAAACAAAGGCCATGCTGTGGACCATTTAAATAAAAGTATATAGAATTTACTTTCCATTCGTTCACACGTCCACTCATAAATGTGCCACACCATCCCTCAGCCCATCAGCCCTTTCTTTTTGGGTGTTCTTTCCATGATTGGCGTCCATAATCTCTTTGAGGTATGTTGTCCTACCTGTCACTATATGGGGTCCATTGCTATGTCTCTTCCTTTAAAATCTGCCTCCTTCTCTTTCTGGGTTTTCAGAGCTGGATCAGTTCTCTGGACACAGCAGATTAGCGAAATGTAATTATAGCACTAGTAGTTAAATTTCCTCTTCACCTTCCTCTCCTTTTCCTTCTCCCTTCAATTACGGAAGAATGGAAGACACAAAGGACTGAAAGTCACTGGTTAGGCTGTAGGCACAGGAGTAGTGCGGACTGGAGGCGTTAGGATGAGCCAGCGAAGAGCATGAGGATGCTTAGCTTCAAAGTACTAGATCAGTGGGGCAGGATGAAAGGGGGGTTGGAGTTATCTTTCTGGGGCTGGTCCTCTTAGTCCTGGCCCAGTACCAGAAAAGGGCTTTGGAGGAGCCATTGCATTCCACTGTCTATCCTCTGCAGAGGAAATCCTCTCCACTCTGCTCCACACTGCAGCCTCTCAGCAGGCACTCTTCTTTCTGTCAATAATCCATCAATTAAGGCCTGCTAATAATATGCATCGACATAGCAGATTAGACAGACCGGTCCCATTGGTAGGTTGGCTCATCAAGTCAATGGTTGCAGGATTATCAACCCTGCCATTGACATTTACTTCGTTCTTCCTTCTCTTGTCCCTGGTGAACTCCATTCAAATTCAAAGGCTCCAAAAACAAAACAGAAATCTCTGTGAGAGGGCCTGGAAAGCAATTCAGATCAAGAGAACACAGAAGCAGCCTATAGCTTCCCCCCTTCTCCATTCCTTCTTCTCTTGTCTTTGTGCTGAAATCATCATTTGCAGAGAGTTTAGCTCAGAGGACAGGGGTGTCAGAACCTTTTAATTTTTTTTAGAACCAGTGAGCTCAGGGAGCAAAGCAAACCCAGGAGTAAAAGACAAGACTGTGAGGCTCACCTCCGCATGTCCTCCTCGCTGATTGGAGAACATACAGCTGTGGGTAGTAGCAAAAGCTGCCATGAGTCAGGCCTTTGGACAACCAGGGACACTTCTCTGTCAAGGAAATCTGTCAATAGTCTGTCTGGTCTTTTATTCTTGGCTCTCTCCTCTCTAGTAGAATTCCTGTCTTCCTACAGGGGCAGCTTCAGTGTGGTTGGATGGTAGTGTTTTAAGCAGAATGCTGGGTTCCCAGCCACATAGGTAGGAGGCTGAGAAAAGTGCTTGAGGCTGACGTTGGAACCATGGTTCCATGGTGAGGCCATCTACGGAGCCAACTGAGCTCTAGTCAGAACGTGTAGGCATGCCTACCATCTTAATTCTCCATGTCTGGAGAGTAAGGTGAGGTGGAGAAAGAGCATTGGGACAAAATCAAAAGGAGGAGTGAAAGACAAAAGGTAATGGAAGCAAGGACCAGGAGTGCTTTAAATGCTACATTCTTGGCCTTGACCATGGTGTGGGCTACTAGTGTATTCATGATAACATGATCCCACTTGGCAGGGAAGGAGAAGGATATGAGATCTTCTCTGCAAGAAGATTGTCTCTCATTCTCTCTGCAAACTGTCATGCACTAGTGTATTATGGATTTCATAATGCATATTAAAGGCTGAAAAGCTTTAACAACAGGAACATATTTCTTTTTAGTTCTCAAGGTTGGAGGTCTAAGTTGCGGCTTTAGCAGGTTACCTTTCTTTTAAGCTTGCGGCATCCTCCCACATTCCTTCCCTTCTAAATACACATCCCTGACATCTTTTGTATGTTCCTATTTCCTTTACTTGCAAAGATAGCAACCACACTGGATCAGGGTCCATGTTAATTTGCCTCATTTTAACTTAAGCACCACTTTAACGGCCCTGCCTCCCAAAACAATAGCCTTCACATGTATTGGGATTTAGGATTTTAACATACGAAATGGGTGGGCATGTCAAAATTTAACCTGTAACAATCCCCAAGAATAGCTACCCTGATGAGTTGGGTACAATTGAGGCTCAAAGGACATTTTGCCCAGTGTAATGCCCACTTTCAGGAGGGTGAAAATGCAGCAGATCGCAAGCAGCTTTCTGCCGCAGCTGCTACACCCAGCAAGAAACAAATTTTCCCCAAAATAGGAGAAAGAAGTTTCAATGAATTTGGAGTCTGGCGGCACGCTGTAGAGACTTGTTTTCCTCGGCACCATCTACCTTGGCATTTCTAGCAGTTGCCAACACACTAAGCTGGTGGGAAGACACTTCCCCTGCCTTTGTCCTGTCCCAGGGGCAGACGGGACAGGTCTCTATCAGACCCAGTCAACACTGAAGATCGTGTCCGTTGCTTCCAATGCTTTACTCCCTCTCTGTCACCAAGTAACACACTGTCGCGAGCACTCCGTAAGAGGAGACAGACAGGACAGAGACAGATGGATTTACCTTGGAAATGTTCTTTATTCACACAACAATCAATCAATCCAACTCACAAATCAAGCCATAATAAATCGATCAATTAATTAATTAAGCAGGAAAGCAAGCGTTGTTCTGCCTCTTAAACCTATTCCCGTCCTGGGTCCTTTATGCTCACCATGCAACGTGTTCTTGACTACCGGCTACACAGCCGACCCGCGTATGAGCTTGTCCAGGACTCGCCAGTCTGTGGCTGGATCAGGACCCGCCAATAGCTGCCTGGCTAGACAGTCACTCCTTCTCCAGGGGGTCTTGCACTCGGGAAGTGAGGAGGCTGGGGACGGGGATCAAGACGCGTATCCTGCATTCAGAGTCTGTGACTCCTACCTCGACCCTGAGCTTAGGAAGAGGACGGTTTATATACTATTTTTATGCCTGCAAGCTAAGGATAATGATTGTATCAGGGTCCACACGCAGGTGGACAGGGGTTCTGGTTATCGATCATACCAGGGCTTTGTCCGCAGGCTACAGATAGCAATTTTGTCCCACAGGGTCCGCACGCAGGTGGCTCACAACTTATCAGTATCATACAGAGCTTTAGGTGGTTTCCAGCAATTTACTTTATTGCACTTAATATGGGCTTGCTTTCTCTTTGTAGTCCTCATGCCGTTCATACCAATGCCTACAAATCTATGCTCCATGTTCTACATGTGCTCTGGACACACACACCCATGCCCGTGGCCCTGTGGCTCACAGTCCCTCACATGAGAATGAGCAGAGGATATTTTCCTGTTCTGTGAGTGACCAGGTGACTCGACCCGATGTCATGACAGATGAGCAAGCATGCTATGTGCACATGCGTGACTTGCCTGGCCTTGTGGTGTCCCTGTGGCCAGCCAGGAGAGAAGCGTGGCTCTGGAATGAACCATGTGGGGAGTGTTTGCACCTGACCAGCACTCTGCAGGCAATTCCAGCTGATCTGTAGAACTAGGAGAGAAAGAGACAAATGGCTGTTGCTATGAACTAGTGAGATTTTGAACTCCAACTGACAGTGTCTGTGGGAAGGGTGAACCCTAGGAGGCTGGCCATTCCCCCAGCCCCCTCCACCCAGGGACACGTGTGGCCATTGCAGCTGTGTTTTCATTTCCATGCCCCCCTCACCTCAAGAAAACCACCTTGTCCTTTATCATGAAGCTCTCACTTTTGATGACTTCTGAGATGGGAATTTTAATTCCAAGCAGATTTTCAAACTATAAACTTAATTTAGTCATCTTGATAACTGGGGCCTAGACATTTGCCTGGCAATAGTGATTGAGCCAAAACTAAAAATACCAAGTCTTTCTTGTTGGCCACCCTGGCTCTTCTTAGAGTTGGTTCAGACGGCTGTAGCTGTCATGTTAGAGCCTATCTGAATTTGCTGGCTCTGGGCCCCTTCTATGTTCAAAACCAGCAACAGTCAGGCGAGTCTTCCTTGTGACATATTACCTCACAGTGACTTTCCTGCCTCCTTTAACATTTTCAAACATTTGTGCAAAGTCATTGTGCCAACTCTGCCATCCAACCTATGAACTAGAACATAGTCTGTGTTCATACTTTCTGCCAGTTGCTTGTCTTTTCTAATCAGGGTATCTAAGTCACTTTTCCATCATTAGGACATAGTACACGATGCCCACACATAAGGGAGGAGAGGTTTTTTTAGGTCTCAGTTTCTGAAGTGTGAGTCCATGCATGATCACCTGGCCTCAGGGGAAATAAAGATAAATAAATAAATAAAAAAGCAATGGTGAAGGACATAATGGAAAGGCTTCAGGAAGAAGACAGCTGTTCACTGCAAAGCAGGCAAGATGTAGAAAGAGAAGAGACCAGCCAGAGGTGGACATTGATCCCTTCAAGTCATGGCCTAAGCAACCCACCTCTCTGTCCAAGCTTCACCTCCTAAGAGCACATGAACTAGTCAAAGGATTGATCCACTGTTGAGCACGGTGTTGCCATGATCCAGTCACCTTACAAACATATGGAAACCCCCTTTTGCGAAATTTGTAGATTTAAATCATAACCCAAGTGTCTTAGTTACGTTTTTAGTGCTACGACTCAATACCCAGCATCCACAAATTAAGGAAGAGAAGATTTATTTTAACTTACAGTTTCAGAAGGTCTCACACAGCCCATTTCATGGGTGGTTGGCAGAAGTGGAAGGAAGCCAATCATGGCATCACAAACAGGAAGCCATGTCTAAGAGGAAGGGTGGAGCTAGCATATACCCTTCCAGGTCATTTCCCAGTGATCCACCACTTCCAGGCCAAACCTTAGTGATCGGCCCCTTTCTGACTAAGCCCCAGTGACCTACCCCTACCAGGTCACATACGTATTAATATGCTATAGGCCTATAGTCTGTTATGTGCCCCCAGCCTACCACATGCCTATAATCTATAATACACCATATGCCTGTCCTGTACCACACACCTAAAATCTATGTATGCCCATAATCCACCCCTCATGACCAGGTTCCATCTCCTAAAGGCACATGGTTTTAAAGATAAGCCATAGCACCCGAACATGTGAGGTTTCTGGGGGACATTCCAGATCCAAACCACAATAACAAGGTAACAACTATTCTAAATATGGCATCATTAACTTACTTTATATTATGGAGTTTGACCACACAAACACACACTCTCTCTTTCATAGATTTTATATGTTTATACACTTCCATGTCTACATACCCACCTGCTTATCTCACATGTCTACATATGCCAAAGAAAAAGTTGCTCGATTATACTTATTTTTATAATTTGTAAAAAAGTGTATCATACTTAACATAATATTTTCAGATGTGCATTTATCACTTGACATGTGTTAGAAGTATTTATCCATATTATTACAGATACCCACAGTTCATTCATTTCTCTTGTTTCCATACACACTTGTGAGTATTCAATTCATTAATCTATTGTTTGGGTTGTTCCAGTTTTTGTTCCTCTGCGCAGATGCTTCTATGAACACCACTGAACACATCTTTTTGTACTTCTCTGGAGCTTTATCTCTTATTCGTCTGGAAGAGGAACTATTGGTACATGGGTTGCGTGAATGTTGAGCTTTGTGGGACAGTTTCCACTCCCACTCCAGTCTGCAGTATTTCAAAGACTTTGCTCATCTAACCTCTGGTAGGTTCAGCCTCAGTTTCTGCCAACCATCTGACTGCAGATGAGATCAACTATTTTCCATATTCCCACCTGTATTTGTTTCTTTAAAACGTACTTTGACAATTTTTAAAAATTCTTTATTTTGATATTTTATAATTATTGACATTCTAGGAAGTAACCCCTTGTTAGTTAAACATGTTGCAAGTATCTTCTCTCACCTAGTGACTCTTGCTTTTTTAGAAAGGCATTTTGATGAATTGAAATATTGTGTTTATCTGCTTCATTTAAAAATTTAAAGTTATCATGTCTTGCCTTAGAAATCCTTATTCTGTTGCCTAAGTCAGGAAGATGACCTGAATCTTTTGTTGAGTAGGTTCTAGAACCACCAGTGGTCTGTTTTTGCCAGTGTGCAGGCGTAGGAATTCAATTATCTTTTTTTGAGGCTACAATACAGAGGCCACGACTCACAGTCCAGCCTATGGAAGGAAGGGTCCCTCCATTCCCTATGGGGCTGCCACTCTATTGGACGCCCAAGTCCTTTGGAAGCTTGGATTTGTTACAGTCTCATCGTTCTGTGCGGTGAGGACTAGGTCTATCTTCTGATCACATCAAGCATCCTGACCATTCCAACTGTATAGAAACTTAGCGTTTGAGATGGCTGGTGTCTCTTCTCACCTATTCTTTTGTTTAGTCCCGCTGATCTTGTATTTTATAATCCCTTTTTCACATTTTGTAAAAAATACTTGTTTGGATTTTCATTGGAATTACATTGAATTAATGACAAATGGAGAAGAACTGGCATTTTATAGTGTTAATTCTTCCTGTTCAAAAACATGGAATTAGTCTTCATTAGCTAAGCTTTCCTTTTACATCCTCTTGTCGTAAAGTTTGAGAGTTTTCTGTTTTCTGCACATTGGTCTTTCATATTTTTGCTAAAACAATTGCCAAGTAATTTTTTAAAAACTACATTGCTCAAATATTATTGCTGGTATAAAGAAATGAAATTAACTTTTGAAAATTAACCTAAAATCTTGTTAACTTGGAAATATTTTCTATTATTCCTAATTATTTGTCTATTGATTGCTTTGTAACATTTTTAAATAACAGTAATATTTTTTCTATTTTCCATAATCTTTTATTCAACTCTCTTCGAGGTATAATTTACATATAATAAAATGCATCATTAAAATTTATAGTTTTGACAAATGAAGAAACATGTTTAATGACCATTCCAAGCAATATTTATAGAATATTTATATCACCTCAGAAGATTCTCTGCTCATTTGAATTTGATATCTTTTGCTTCTACTCCAGGAAATCACTGATCTGGTTTTTGTCATCAAGAATCTTTTGTGAGTTCTAAAACAACATATAAATGATAACATATAGTATGTGCTCTTTTATATTTGACTTCTGTCACCAAACATTTTTGTCTGTGAGATTAAATCACAATTTTAGCATATTTACTGTTTGTGAATTGTATTGCTACATAGTATTTCAATGATTATATCACTATTTATTCATCCATTAGTTTGTCAACAAACATTTGGGCGCTCCTGATATGCTGCAAGCATTTTTGAGGACCGGTATTTTCGACTCTTGTAGAATAACACCTGAGAACCGCACTGCTGAGTCAGTGAACAGGCTTATCTTTCACCTTATAAGAAACAAACAGTCTAGTTGCACAAGTTGTGTTATTTCATGCTCCCACCAGCAATGTATGAACATTTCAGTCATTCCACATCATCTTTAATACTTATTATGACTATATTTTAATCAACTTCAGCATAATGTAGTTAAATGTAATAAAGTGCATCAATTTAAGTAAGTTTTGATGAATTCTTAAACATGTACACACATGCAACCACTAGAATCAAGGGACAGACATTTTCACAATCTCAGCAGGTGTTAGCTGCCCATTTACCATCAAAACCCACACCTGTAACCCTAAGCAACTAATTTGATTGATGTCACAGTCAATGAGCTTTTCTGTCTTTTTACCTTTTGTCATTCTGTGAAAGTGAAATGATTTCTGAGTTTTAATAATCATTTCCCTGATGACTAATGATGGCCATCTTTTTAAGTGCTCATTAAATGTCTACATCTTCTTTAGGAAGTATCTGCTCAAATATTTGATCCATTTTAAAATGTATAATACTTGTGTTCTTTTACAAAATGCCTTAATGCTCTTAAATATCCCCATCTTTTTTTGAGACAGGTTATCCCTCTTTAGTCTAAGCTGGTTCTAAACTCACTGTATAGCCCAGGCTGGCCTTGGACTCATGACAATCCTCCTGCCTCAGCCTCCTGAGTTCTGGTATTACAGGCATGTGCCACCACTCCTAGCTTATGAGGTGCTGGGGAATTGAACTCAGGTATTTAGCACTTGCTGGCAAGCATTTTTAACTGCTGAGTTATTCCTCCAGCCCAATCCTTTGTATTTGTATACAAATTTTAGAATTTTGTTTACCAATTTCCAAACAAAAATCTTACTATGTTTTTATCAAATGTATGTTATAGATTAGTTCAAACAGAATTGACTTATTCATGGTATTGAGGCTCCCAATCCCTGAACATAGTATATTCTCTTTATTCCTCTCATTAAAGTTATAGATTTCAATCTAGAAATCTTGCACAATTTTTGTAAATTGCAATTCTAAGTATGGTTTAATACTATTTTTAAGTAAATGGCATTGTTTAAAAACCTTTTTTGTTTTCCTGATGTGTATTGCCTTATATCCAACAACCTCATTAAATTAAGTTGTCAATGCCAAGCTTTTCATAGATTCCTTAAGATATACTACATAATCATGTCTTTTAATAGAGATAACTTTACACTTTAGTTTAAACATCTTTCAAGTCTTATAATGTGCTCTCTGTCCTGCCAAAGCGTGGGGGAGACTAGAATTTAAAGTGGGAGAATGGTGTTTTTGATTTTAAAGGGTGTGTTTTTAATATGTCTCTTTATACACCAATGTTTGTTGCAGGGCTGCCTTTTTATAGATGCTTTTTACCTGTTTAACAATGCTAAATTCTATTCATAATTTGTTAAGAGTTGTATCTAATGAAAGTACTATGACATTCGATGCTTTTCTGCATTAGGACATGATAATGAGTTTTTGTCTTTTAGTCTATCAATCAAATGAGTGATATTATATATATTTAAAATCTTAGAACAACTTTGTATTTCAGTGATAAATTAGGGCATTTTTATTTTTATACTAGCTTATACTTAGTTTATTTATGATTTAAAGAATACTTCTGTCTATATTTATAAAAGAAACTTGCAATTTTTATTTGTCATATTATCTTTATCTTCCTTTTATAGCAACACCAGCATTCTCATAGAATGAATTAGAAAGTACTCTGGGAAAAGTTATACATGAATTAAAAGATGTGGGAAGGGTTTTCTTTGGCGTGTATGTGGCAAACCGTGGTAAACTCCTTTAATGTTTCCTCTATGTGGAATACTGTGTGTGAAGGAGTTAATCATTTATTTGATACTTATATTAATTATCAATCTACTCAGGATTTTGTAGATGTTAAGTTTGGAACATTCTGGTTTCAGGCACATGTTTATTTATTCTAGTTGTTCAAATATATTGGTGTAAATCAATTGATAATACTTTCACATCTTTTGATTTATGCTTTAAATCAAGTTGTGTTTTCCAGTCTTATTTCTGAAATTGTCATTAAAAATTCTGCCTTCGGATCTTTTTAGGTGTCCCTGAATGAGGGGTTTAGTAGGATATCTGAACAAAATGTGATCTTGGAATGGGTGAATCATAGAACTCAGCATCAATAGGAGGGGCTTGTGTGTGTGAATACATGTGTCAAAAAGGTGGGGTTTGAATTCACGCAGTCTGAGTCTACAGCCGGACCACTCTGCCACTGCACTAATGGTTACAGAAAGAACAGATAAGTCACATACTTGCACCCACATAGATCCTGGTGTGTGTGCATGTGCACATGTGTATACCAGAGAATCCAACAGAAACAGAAGTTTCTCAATCGCTTCCAAAGTATGCACCAAGATTTCTTTGTGGAAAGGACTCTGCTTGGGTCCACAGGGGTAGATCAGATCCAACTAGTGTGAATAAATTTTGATTCTGTTTGGTACCTGGAACTATTCAACAACAACATAGGTTCTTTTTTGAGTAATGGGTTCATTGTCACTGGATATATTTGAGCAGAGATTCACAAACTGATGGCCAGAGTTGTTTATTCATTTTCTGAGCATTTGTTAAGGATCTATTACATGTTGACTTTTCTGCTGGGTGTTAGAAATATAAAAGTTTACAAAAGAAGGTTTTTATTAAAGCATAAATAAGGCATCATGGGCAATGAAACTCAAAAGCTCTAGAAATGCTGAAGTCCAAGCATTTGATGAATTTACATTCCAGCTCACAGGGGCTGCTTAAGCTCAACAATTTTATGCCCTATTGATGCATTTTGGAGGATATACCTCTTGCCTCGTGCACACATCTGCTTAAGTCATGAAGTGTTAGGATCAGGTTGGGTGTTAAGTCAAAAAGAAAAGTGGATTATTAGCAAAGATATTGGAATATTTCTTTGCTCAGAGTCTGGTGTCCAGATTTAGTTCCATTGCTATCTATCCCTGTGGCACAGAGAATTGAATGTCCCTATCATCTGCCAAAAGAGAACACTGGACAACAATGGTTCACTTTAGACTTATGCATATTTTCATCACTGATAGTTTTATCTTACAGACAATGCCCTTTTAGAAAAAAAAATTTATGAAAAGTGCCAACTTGTCAATATGTAGCAAGAAGCGTGTAGATGCTATAACACTGTGTGAGGCGTGAATCTTCAACCTCTTTCACTCCTACCTTCCTAGTGGCTCATGAGGACACGTAGAACCGCTGTGGTGTCTCTCAATACAACTTGAACCAGTAGCCAAAGTGAGCTTTAAGATTTGGGTAGGTATGTGCTTTTCAAGAAGGCAAGAAAAGCCTGTGCTGAAGAATCCCCGGGGGTCTGCACTTCAGCCTCTACCATTTAGTAATTGTGTGACTTTCAGCAGATCGCTTTACCTCCCCGAGCCTCATTTTTCTTTCCTATAAAATAAGAAATTATTATAATGGTGGTTGTGGCATACATGGGGAAGAAGAGGAGACGTGTGCCACCAAGCCTTGTAGTGCCCTTGCAGTGAGCCCGATGCCTAGAATGCAGCATCTCGTGGTAGACACCGGTTTCACCTGAGGACTGTGGGACAGCTGCTTCCCGCTCCTTCTCCTTGACATTTCCCAATTAGAATCTCTCTCCTAGCGTTTCTCCAGCCTTTGAAATCCCCCCGCTTGCTGCAGTTTGCCCTTTGTCTCTGCTGTATTTGATAAACACACATACGCCTTGTGCCTTCTGCCTGAAAGTGTAAACACTTCTACATTATTCATCAAAAGTATCATCTCGCAAGATCAGCCATAAAAAGTTCTTCACATCACTCGCACAAGCAGGTTTTTGAACTCTTTCCAGAACTGGAAATTGCAGAAGCTGGGGCAAAGGCATGTTGTTTTTTTGTAGGCCTTTAAATATTGCTGCACAAAACCACTTTTCATCTTGTTCTCCAAGGGATTAACTCCTGAGAAGTGAGGATTAACTGATGTCAGGTTAGAAAAGCAGTCAACACCAGGGTCAACAAACCTGACAAGATTAGTCCCTAAATAAAGAATTTACAATCTGTTTTAAGACTGTGTAACTGTAACTTCCAGTACCTTCAGGAAGGAAGCAAGTTTCTGAGGTTGGGGCCAGGCGTGCTAGAAGGGAGGGAGACTGTGGAGTCAGAGGATCTTCTCCCTCGGTGTCACGAGAAGGGGCCTGCGATTGAGCACCACACTTGTGCAGGGACAGGGAGTGGCGATCCTTCATTATATATATATATATATTAAAAGTCTTGGCAAGATGGAACAGGGTGAAAGGTCACTATTCATAGGACTAGCGCAATAGGTGGCCCTGGTTGGGGTCCTGGAAGAATTTGATGGGGCCTGATGGATTCTGTCATGATGAAGCTATGCCTGTCCCCTGTCTCTGCTCTTAACATTTAACCACTCTCCTGTTTCCAATTTTAACTCCTTTCCTGGTTGTTTAGTTTCAGAGACATCCTTGTCTACAATTCAATGCATCATTTAGAACCCTCTTTTGGGATGGTCATGTAATTGTGGCTTTATCCTGACCTAAGTTTAGACTCTTCAGGGCCCCTGGCTCCTGTTTTTATGTCTCTGTGCCCTGTTGGGCTTGGCTAAGCTTGGCTTGAAGGTTGGAGTGCAGCCTTGGAGTCTGACTGCTTGGACTTAGATTCCACCTTGACCTTGAGTCAACCAAGCTGAGCTTCGGGATCCTCGTATGTAAAATAAGGATAATAATAGCACCAACCTCATCAGACTGTAAAAGACTTTTAAATGAACTAATGCAATTTATACATATAGCAAATAGTGAATTAAAAAAAGAGCAAGAAACCAGGCTATTACCACAGTCCCACAGGCAATTACAGCATACAGTAGATGCTCAATAAATGTGTATAAAATGGCCCCAATTGTGGGTTGAATTATGTCTTCTTGTTTTAGTTAGACTTGTGTTAGCTATAATGAAATAGCTGAGGTAATAAACTTAAAGGTAGGAGAGCTTCTTTTTGGTTCAGTTTCAGAGCTTTTAGTGCATGGCTACATGAAGCATGGTGGGAACAGGTGAGAAGGAGGGCTGCTCACCTCTTGGCACCAAGGAAGTGAGAAGATAGAGTGGAAAGGCAGCTGGCACTTCAATATCCCTTTCAAAGACATCTGCCTCTCAATGACTTAGCTTCCTTCTCCCAGGCTCCACCTCTTCAGGGATCCTGCACCTCCTACTAATGCATCGAGCACAAGGGCTTTTAGGGGACATTCACACCGGGCCGTATCATCTCTTTTCTTAGTTGGTTATTCATTGCTAGGACAAAATACCTCCCTAAATTAAGGGAGGAAAGATTTTTTAGCTCATAGTTTCAGAAGGTTTCACACAGTCCAATCAAAGGCAGCTGACAACACAGTGGAAACGAGGCTGGAGATCCGCTCACTCCATTGCAGACAAGCCAAGTGAGCCAGGAGCCAAATGAGCCTGGAGACTCGGACAAGGCCAGAGTTTTCCCAGGAAGAGGTTGCAACAACATTTCTTCTTTTTTTTTAATTACTTCAAGCTGCCAGTTGGGCCACCTACACCAAGGGTGGGCGTCCCACCTCTATGTCCCAGGCAATGAGACAGTACCATACATCAGAAAGCTCTGCTCTGGGCAACCTCCAGTCTCAGCAAGTTGACACAATCTTTTCAGGTCAAACCCCAAGCACCTGGCCCTATCATCCAGGCCTTACCTCCCAATTTTAAAGCGTCGTTCCATAGTTCAGCCCACTACCTCCAAATACCTGAGGTCTTTTGGAGACACTCCAGATCAAAATCACAGCACCACTGAAATAGGTTTGCTGTTGTCTGAACTCTGAGCACCCGAGAATGCGACTTTATTTGGAAATAAGGTCAATGCACATGCAAGGAGTTGATGAGCTAACACCAGGCGGCCGTGGTATGTGGGGAGACACAGAGCCATAGAGACGTTAGAGAGTGAGACCAGAGGAGAGGCCAAAATTGGAGTTTAGGAGCCGCACACCAAGAAACGGCAGGCGGCACACCAAGAAAGACACAGCCACAGAGGTAGAGGGAACTGGGGTGTATCCTTCATGGGAGCCTGTGGAGGGAGGGTGACTCTGCTGACACTGATTTTAGATTTCTAGCTTCCAAAACTGTGGGGTGATACATCTCCATCTTTCGCAGCCACCTAGCAGGGAGTGCTTTGTTACAGCAGCCTTAGGAAGCTAAGAAGGCCCCTGCCAACTTCCAGGCAGCAGGTTTTCTGGGAGCTTGCTCACATTTTCTTCACGCCAGTCCCCTTTGCCTTGCTTTCTGTAAGGCCCAGATGTAGTCTGCATCTGCTATGTCAGGTCCACCAAAGGTGGGACAATTTATATGTGGTTAATTTAGCTGCATTGAGAATGAAGATTCCCAGTGATTTGCAAGTTCCACCTCGTGTATGAATCAGGGACACTGGACGGGCTGGTGGGAGGGCTGTGCTAGCAATCACTGGTGCTCTCCAGACTCTGAATCCCACTGCACGGATGCTTACCTCCAGAGACTCTGTACCCATCGGTCTCCTACCCTTCACCTTCTGATTTACCCATGAAGCCCTTCACCCAGATGATGGAGAGCTGCTGACACCTTGCCTTACGTGAAGTGGAAAGTGGGTAATAAGTGGCAGCTGTTTTGCGTGACCATTGGGTATCAAATATGCTTTTAGGGTATGAACTACAGAGCTCCCATCACTGAGACATTTATGCTGCATGGGCACGGGATAGAGTTTATGTGATACTCTAGACTAAAGTCACAGTTAGGACCCAGAGCTCACCGTGATGCATCTGTGGAGGAGTTAGAATCGGCACTGAACATGATGTCCCCAGACCTTGACCTTCCAATGAGTGTGTGCACTCGATCATGAAAGCAGATGGCAGCACTATTGAGAGTGACCTCTGAGTCCTCTGGCCTGTCCCTCCTCCAGTTGGGGAGAATGGATTTCTTTTGCTTCTCTTTGCATGTATATTTTCGTCCTAAACACAAATAACAATCCAGTTGCCCCATAATTAGGTTGGATTACAGAATAATTACAACCTTGTTTGCTCTCGGCAGATTACACGGTAATTATACTTGGCATTACCATGAAGAACCAAGAAATTCCAACGATGTTATTACATGGTTATTTGTATAGTACAATACAGCAGTGTAATTATACATGCAACATTTGTTCTCCAATAGGAAAATGATTAAAACAATGCTAATGCTTCAAAGTGTTGATTAGGTGCCAACATGATATGACATTTACAGTGTGAGGAGAGTGTCTGATTTTTAATTGTTTTCTTTAATACTGCAGTATCTACCTGATCTTCCTCTGGACTGCACCATAGGCTGTGCTGTGGTCAAGAAGGACGTGTGACCACGTTCCCTGCTCTCTGCCTTCACAGCTGACTCATGTTCACAGCAGCTGATGGGCTTCAGGCCACATGAAGTGTGGGAGAGACTGGACTGGCTCACCTTTCAGCAGATCTGCCTCATCGTCTTCCAGGCTCTGTGAGGCTGCCTTTGTTGAAACCTCACGCTGAAGAGAGTAAGGGACAGGGCGTCAAATACCAGAGTTCTTTCGGAATTCCTCCTTCAGCACTTTATGTCTGGACAGAATACTTTTTCACTCAGGCCCTTAGTCACTTGCTATTTAAAATTGGAGTCTCGGAGATGACTTCTAAAAATAATGTAAATCTAGAAATGTATGACAATCAGAGGTATGGTAGCGCTTACTACATAAGTTTCATACATTTCAGGGTTATTGAAATGGCCATGGTTTTCTTGCAGGAAGGGCATCCCTTTCCTTAAAATCTCATAAATCTCTACAGATATCAGTGAGATGCACAGAAGAGTGGCTTCTCTCTACTTTTAGATGTTCATTAGCAACTTGTTAGCTGCAGTGCTGAGTGTTGGCCTTGATACAGAGACAATTGTGTACGTGATATATGGGAAAGAATGGGGCCTTTGGAGCCCAACCATCTTTATCAGAAGCCTGCCTTCAAGGCCTGAGGTCTTTTTTTTTTTTTTTTTTTTTAGAACCTCTTTGAGGGTGTTTCCTCATTACTATGAATATAGGAAGAAAATGATGCTCACCTTGGAGAACCACAAAGCGTAGGAAGGATTTATACAAACCTCTGACACCTTGCCTTACATGATGTGGGAAGTGGTCAATAAACATCAGCTGTTTTGCATGACCATCGTCATCAAATATGCTTTTAGGGTATGAACTACAGAGATCCCATCACTGAGATATTTCTGCTGCATGGGCACAGGGTACAGCGTATGTGATACTCTAGACAAGTCAGTTAGGACCCAGAGCTCACCGTGATGCGTCTGCGGAGGAGCTAGTACCCACGCAGTACTTGTGTATGTCCCCTTCTTTTTACCTGGTTCTTCCTTCCTCCTTCCAAACAATCTACTGACACCCCAGTGCATGTTTTCAGCAGCGATGTGTATGAACATAAAGTGCCTAATATGGCTATGGGTGGCCATCGCTCATCTTCCCTTACTTCTTTTCCCTTGATCTGAACAAAGAAATGTGGTCAAGGTATCTGCAAATCACCCAGAAATGGGTTTCAGACAGAAATGGTCTGGGTTCTTTCCCATCTGGCTGTGTGTGTGTCTGTGTATGTGAAAACTCTATGCTCATGCAGAGAAAGACTCGTTCGTCAGGCTGATGCTCAGTGTCCCTGAGTAGGGTGGAGGAAAGGAAAGAAGGCAGAGGTGGTAATGGAGCAGTGAGGGAGCAGAGAGAACTCTGGGAAACAAAACTGGCTCTGCAAACACTTTACCAGCCAAATGATATTTTTGAAAGCTAGCGATCTGCGAAAGCTACTTGGAAGTCTGCCAAAATCCCATTCCTGGAAGATGTAAACATCACTCATCAAAAATCTGAGAAACCAGAAAAGTTGGATTGGCTAGAAGTGCAGAAGTTTGGATGAGGATGTTGGTCTTACCAAAGGAATTAGGCACATGTGCCTCCAAAACAGGCTTTGCAGACAGAAAGCCTAATGGTGCTAGAGAAGACTGAGTCACCATTTAAGTCAAGAGTGCTTTGCTGCTGCTGGGAACCAAAAATTGGAGCAGGAAGAGAATATTTCTCCAGTTTTATACTAGTATTATTGAAAAATATTTTCTCCTGGATGACATTAAAATGAATATTATATATATATATATATATATATATACACATATATATATCACATATCATGTAGGTAAAACATACATGTACAATATATACATAGAACATTGTATATATACATATGTAACATGCATGTCATATATATATATATATATATATATATATATATATATATATATATATATATTTTTTTTTCATTTCCTATCCCATTCCCAGGCACTGTGGTATGTGGTGTGTGTTTTAAAGCAGGAAATTAAAGTGAGTCCATCCCTGTTTCATATTCAGGTACCATTAAGGATGTGAAGGATGGTCTTGTACAGATTCACGGGTGGTTTCCAGGGCTGGGAACAGAGGAACATAAACCCCGTATGGAAATTCCCAGTTGCAGCATTTCACATGGGAACCCCGGGGCTCTGTGGCAAGTCTGGGCTGGTAGACTCCTAAGTGGTAGAATCCCACGAGGTCTGGGCAAGAAGGACAGCCAGCTCCAAGAGCTCGTGCATGAGGGGAGGGGTGTGTGGAAGCTAGGCCCAAATGCGGGCATCTCGCCACGGTTTGTGGCTCCATCTTGGCATCTCCTGGTGACTTCTTTACCCCCATTTTATTGATATGTATACATGCAAAATTCAAGGTTTACAATGAAGTTGAGCATTTTGTGCACATCCGTATCTTGTCAAGGTGACAAGGGCTTTCCCATTCTCCTTTTGTCCCTCCCCCTCCCCACCCCTCCCTCCTTTCTTCCCCATCCTGGGTGACTTTTGTATCAATCCTTACAATCTTTCTTGATTCTCTCTTTTTTTTTTTTGAGAAAAAGCAATGTTGCTGTGGGAAGGTGGAAGTATGAGCCCTAGTCCCAGATACAGCAGAGTTTACCTCACAGCTCTATCATCTTGACTGTGTGGGCTCATGTAATCTGTTTATAATTTCTGAACCCCAGTAGTCTCACTAGCAGTACTAGGCAAAACATACCTACTTGTAATGTTATAATTAGGATTGTGTGCAATAATTTATTTAAAGTTTTTGCTACAGTTTCTTAAATGCATTTTAGTTCTAATGGAGACTATAATTATTTTTCATGAGAGTGTCCAGTGGGGTGAAGCTAAGCATAGACAGAATCAGGGAAAAGTCCTAGTCCTAGCAAAAGAGCCTATAATGTGGATGAACTCAAGATCGAATTGAGTGGCTGCATGATGTTCTGCTATTAGGAATGGAGCTCTGAATGCCCCAGACCTGAGGTTGTTTTCAAGTCATTCTTTGATGTCTAATTGTATGGCCAGTGGGGGAAAAATAAAATACTGGTCATATGTTATTGCTCATCCCTAGTCTAGGAAAAACAAAAGGGTACTAGGATAGGAGGCTAGACATGAGCCCTGGCTGTGCCAAGGAGTGGTTGGTACAGCAAGGTTCTTGAGTCATCGGGTCTTACTCTAAGTATAAAACAAGAAGTTTGAATAAGATAGTTTCCAAAGTCTCTCTTAATCCTAAATTTTTTCTAATCCCTCAAAGACTATTTTTTTCTTTTCCAGGAAACATGACCACATTGTATATTTGAGATCAGTTTAGTTTTACTGAGCTGAGCTTCATTCTCCATGTGCACATGCATACTATAAATATACATGCAAGCATATGTACACACAACATTGAAAGAGGAAATTGTCCCTACACCTTAGAGCTTTCAATTGAGCCATCAAGTCACTCAAGCATTTATGATGGAGAGAAAAATACAGGCCCTGTTTTTCTCTCTCCAGAGGGTCTTACCAGGAACTCCGCATGGATATAAAACTTGCACTGGGAGAAAAATAAAATAAAACTTAAATGTCTGAGTGGAGGTTGCATGGAAAATGTGATGATGTGTCTCCTCTCTGGTCCTATATTTTCATGTGCAAGCGGGTCTGCTCTCTCAGAGAAGTGGATGGGCCTGGTTAAAGACCTTCTTTCTGCTCCTGTACCACCCTGGTGTGTGAATTGGCTTGGCTCTTGCCAAGCCCTTATCCCCTGACTACTGTTTCCTCGGACTGTGGATTTCTCTGCCATTCACACAAAAGCTGCCATGATTTTCTCAGAGTGGGTCAGAAAGTGTCCTAGGGCTGGGGACACAGCAGCAGAAACTAAGTCTCAATATGCTAGCAAGCTTTATTAGGGCAAAGTCGGCTACACAAATCCCAGTACTTTACCATAATAAAAGTCGATTCTCAGTTAAATAGTATGGACTCAACCTGAAGGCTGAGAAAGCAGAATTCAAAGACACTTGCTTCTTCTCCTCTTTGGCCTTGCCAGCCTCCAGGGATGCTGTGGCCTCTACTTCTCTTTAGTAGGTGGGCAGGGCCACTTGAGACCCAGATTGTCACTGACCATATAATGCTTGCTGACGCAAGTCCACATCTCTGTCCAGACCCAGGGAAGTCCTGAGAACAGCATGCACAGTGACTAGGGCGCATGAATGTCCTGTGGACAGATGTGTGGCAAGCACTTCTCCTTGGAGCAGGGATCCCACACCAGAGGAGGACCAGAGTGCTATGGTAGGCCTCGCCCAGCCTGAGGACAGCTACTTCCCTGGAGGATACACACTGAAGTTAACTAAGGGCAAAAGTGGGAGGGGACTGTAGAGCTATAACGCCATTTTCAAGGTTGTGGGGTAGTAGAAGGAAAGGTCCTTCCCAAGTGCTGTGTGCATGAGGTGCACCGTACCCAAGAAGGAGGGACTGGGAGAGAGAAATGGAGGAGGCTGCAGGTCACAAAGGTGCCTGTAGCTCATGACATGATATCCCGACTTGACCCACAGTCAGAGTGAGCTTTAGTCAGTTTTTAAGCAGGGGGAGGCAGAGGGAGGCAAGGTATGAGGTGAAAGTCACAAGTGAAAGGGCATCCTGGCTGCGGGGGAGGAGGCGATCAGAAATATTTAGCAGTGTAGAGGAGAGACCAGGAGCCTCAAACGGTGTGGCAGAGCGGGAGAGAAGCTAGGTCCAGAGACCGGTGATAATTCCCTGGGAATAAAAACTGGTCTTATCTTCCAACTTTCATCATCATAGCTACCGCTCGACAGTCTTCTTGCCAATACTCCTGCCTCTGTGCCAACAGACGCAGAGGACGTGGCCATGCTACCCCATCTGGAGGTCAGGGCTCTAATCGCAGGTGACATAATTCTCTCGGCAATGTAAACAGAAAGTAACTTTAAATAGTTAGAGATAGATAAAATGCTCAGAATCACAGGGAGGACCAAGGAAGCCAATTCTGGAAAAGCTTTCAGGAGGAATCCGCAGCACCCAGTGCAAAACTATCAGCCAGATCTTTGCCCCCTGTTGTCATCAGGACATTGCTACCTCTGGTATCCCCTTGACACCCACACTGTACTTTCTATACCAGTACAACCAATGACCCAGGCCCATAACTCTTTTCCAAATCAAAGCTAATGCAGGGTTATCTGATCAGTGAAATCCACACTTAGGGGAATCTCCCCACTTTTGCCTCCTAAGGGCAATCGAATCTGGGAAACGTACTTTGGGGACATCTCTCACGGAAGTAAGGTTTTACACTCAAGGGAGAAATAGAACACAAAGAGCGTTCGAAAGTTTTTGAGCAGCGGCAATAAATGTCTACACCACCAATGACCAATGTCTACGATGACCCCTGCTTCACATGTTGAGTGTCTGGCAAACCTGCACATTACATCAGCATAGCACTGTGGCTGGGACATTTTCTTCTTACTCAAAAGTGAAGAAACTGACTCACAGAAGCTAGGGAGCCGTCCTAAAGCCACACAGCAGAGGACTGTCCAGTCTGAGTTTGACCCCTGCTTTGTGTGTTACCAAAGCCTGCCTCCCCCCCCCCCCCGCCCCCCCACCACTAAGTCCACCGAATGACAATACTTCCTGGTTGGTTCTTGGAGATGGAACTCAGGCTGAGTAGCTAATGCTACTCCTTTGTGCTTATTTTACTCTGAGCTACTGCGTGGTAGGAGCAGAGGGACAGTCACCTGTGAGGGGGACATTCTTGGCACGCCAGCACAAGGCTCAGGCAAGCCATACATGATGTCAGGCTGTATCACTTAAGAGCTGGTCCTGTTAACACACATTGTACACTCCTACTCTGGGCAATAACGGAATAAATACAGTGGTTAAATTTTAATTAGGGACAAAGGAGGTTCATTACTAGTTGTCGTCCCTCACTGTTTCCTAGCCGTGCTCACTGCGCAAGAAAACACAGAACTACATTGCCCTCGCATTGTTCCCACCTGGGGCGGGCGGAGAAGCAGGCATACCCAGGTTCTCGCTCCTCCTCCCTTGCCGGAACTGCCCCTCTTTTCTCAGCCTGTCTAGCAAGGAGGTTGGGAAGATTTGAAAGCCAGATAGCTGGGCTTGTGCTCTCTCCCGATGGTCCCCAGAGCATCGCCCCGAGGTCAGTTTATTGGCCACACTTAGCTCATTCTCCCTTTGTTACATAATGATTTGCCTTAAGAGAGGGTCTTGCTATGTTGCTCAGCTGGCAACAAGCTCTTGTGCTCGGATGATCTTCCTGCCTCAGCCTCCTGAGTAGCTGGGACTACAGGCTGGTGCCACAGTGCCCTGTTTTTCCTCCCTTTGTGAAACAGAAAGCCAGGTCTTCCTTCTGAGGTTTTATGAGAAGGGCCCCACATAAGGCAGTACTCATAGAACAAGTGCCTGGCATGTGAGAGACGTTCCAGGAAGTCCCAGCTGCCTTTACTATAGTGCCTAATATTAAACTCTACCACCCACCTAAGCCTCAAACTAGAGGTGAAGTCATCTGGGTACATCATAGGAATAGTGGGAAATCTCCGAAGGTTCTGTCAGCAAGGAGGGCCAGGATTGAGGAGCAGGGTGATCAGGATCGTTTACTGGTGGCTGACACTATGAGGAAGCAACTAAAGGGATAAGAAAAAGAAAAGACATATTTCCAAATATTATGCCAGCTAATTGGACTTTCCGGGACAGATGTAAGTTTTGACTTATTTTTCTTGTCATGAGGATGAGTGTGCTCAACCTCATGGAAGTACTTCCGTAATCTTTAGCTGGAAAGGGTGCATCAAATTTAGAACAGCTCTTTCTTTGGATTAGAGCAAATCAGACAGCTGTGGGGACAATCGCACATCTTGGTGTTCTGCACTGACTTCTACAACCCCCTACACTGGCCAAACACTTTTGAGCTTTCTATTTGTCTCAAAGTTAATACTTCCATTTACATTTAATTATTTGAGATCTTTGAAAAGAAATTCACCTAGGGTGTAGGGAATTAGAAATTTCACATTCAACCGGTGTCCTTTCTGGTGTTTGCGAAGTTAATTTGCTACAGCAGAAGGAAAGAAAGCAAGCCAAAACTCAAGAATGATTATTTTCATTTGGTATTGAGCCAAATATATTTATTTGGTTTAAAATGTAAAACTCTCAGAACAGACAGGAAATTTGCAGGGCTGGGGATATTTCCTGTGTGGCTTGCTGCAGAGAAACTGAAGAGAAGTGTTATGTTGGCTAATTCTCCTATCAAGAGCATTTGCTGGAATAAGAGGCAAGTAGATGATTAAAAAAGCAGCAACCTTATTTTTATCACTTATAACCTAAGCAATATTCAGTGCTAAAAATGTTCCCTTCACATATAGGAGGAGGTGATAGAATTCAACCAGTGGGAGAATGGGGTAAAAATTGAAGGGAAAGAGAGGTCTCTGGACAGAGTCATGTGCCACTTAAGAGACAGAGATTATGAAAAATGTACCCTTTGGTGATTTTGTCTTATAACTATCATAAAATGGGCTTATATAAACTAAGATAGTTATGATGTCACTCTGAGATATAATCTTAAGGGACCAAGGTCATGAATGTGGTCCTTCATTGATTGAATGTCATTATGTGTTGCACATGATTATGCTGGGTAAAATTAAGGATTTTAAGAAGGCCCACTAATCTGAATCTTAGCTTGTTACCAGAGGCAGGATCTGGGAGCTCGTAGCAGCTGGAGCCACCATTGGAGATCACGGGCCTAGGGTTATAGTGGGAGAGCTCTGTGCTTCCTGAGGTACAGAGGGTGGTTTTAGGTTCTATGGACACTCTGTGTGCTATTGCAAGGGACAAGTGGTGGGCGTGGTGGGAAAAGTGATTCCAGCAGATGGAAGACTCGGGAGGCAGCCGCTCATGGGACCAGTCCTTTGATCCATAGCTTCTAACTGCATCCTAGTACCCATTCCCAGGGGGCATTCATTCATGCCTGGGAATAGGGCTTATCTTGACCAAAGTTCCAAAAGTGACAGAAAATTCACAAGGCTGAAAGAAACAGACACTGGGGCCTTTTTGGAAAAGGCGCTCACTGGCCGTAAAGCTGGAGGCCTGCCTCTGCCAGTGGCTTGTACCTGTTATCTAGGGGTACCTCTGCTCTCCTTGAACGCGGTTGCACCAAGGGACAGAGCAGTTGGGATCCTTGTACTGAACTGATCCCGAGCTACTTTCCCTTTATCTGCATCATACCTGGGGATTCTGCAGAAAATTGGTTAGATTGCATGAAAATTGCTTTTTTTTTTTTGCTTAAATAAATAAATGTTATAGAAGTGAATTACACTTCTAAATAAATTATTCTTTGAATGATAAAAGCAGTACTGATTATATAAAATATCTAAAAAATCAAGAAGGAAAAATATTCAATCAGTAACACATCAAATTATTAATGTGTTTCTATGTATTTTCTTCTGGCCTTTTTATATATAAATTTATGTAATACAATTCAAGAACAGCCGAATATTTGGGTCCGGTGACACAGTCCTGTAATTCCAGCACTCTGGGAAGCTGACACGGGTGGATTACAAACTCAAGTACAGCCAATGCAAGTGATTGCGACCCTGTCTCCAACAGGCTAGGAATATAGCTCCGTGCTCAGACTTTGGGCTCGGTCCATGGCAAAAACATTAACAAAACAAAACAAAACAAACAAACAAAAAACAGCCAAAGAGAAGAGATGTAGGATATATAGGTGGGGGACACGGAGGGAGCCAAAGTCACCTCTCCTGTGACAAGCCTCCTATACATTGCCGTGTTTACCAACCCTGGAAACTTCCCTGTATACATTTTTATGTAACTCAGATAGTACTACATCTGCATTAATCAATGTTTTTCAGGATTATTTTTATTTAAGATAATATTAAAAGCATCTGCCATGTGAATATATCATAATTGACTATTGTTTCTACCATTCTTGTTTTTATTTGTTTTATTTGTTTTTATTTCAGTAACTTCATACACAAATTCCCCCACTGTGAAGATTCTGAGGTTCTCGTGTCAGTTGCAGCATTACGGGTATTTTAAAGGCTTTTGGAATATACATCTCAGTCATAGAAGATTTGTTCTCGATTGTTTTTCCACCAGCCATTTGTGAAACTGACTGTTGCATCACATTGTCATTAGAATTTTTTATTTTTAAAATAGCATTTTATGTGTTCAATTGTCAATTAATTTGAATACTTTTTTTGTATTTTTCTGATTGCGTTTTAGGGTGGCCTTTCACAAAAATAAACCCGAGGCTTTGCTTTCCTTCTTAGAAAGTTTCCTTGTGTGCTGATTGCTTAATTTTGAGGCACAGTCCTCTGGCTTTTCATTGCCATGAGCACACATTCCACCAGAAAAACTGTTCCCAGCCACTGTTTTGTATGTGGTCTTGGTGTGACCTTAGACAAGTCTCTTGACCTTTCTTAGCTTGAATTTTCTCAGGTAAAAAGTGGGAGTATGACAACAAGTTCCTAAAGTCATAATGGAGATTAAGTGAGGAGCCAACAGGAAGGAACTTAGCAGAGCATCTCTTATAGAACTCCAGAATAGTTTCAGTCCTTTTTGTCGTGACAGCCCGCACAGCCCTTTATGAGAACAGCAGCCAGCGTTTGATGACAGCTTCTCCTCTCCAGGCCCTGTGCTGAGCTCTGCCCACGTACGAGTTCATGTTAGCTGCCCCACAGCAAGTGAAGAAGGTGGAATTGCTATATTTGTTTAACAGACGAGGGAATCGAGGCATAGAACTTTTAAGAAACCAACCCAAAGCCAGAACACAGTACATAGCAGAATTGGACATTAAAACTCACTAATGGCACTTGTGCTGGGTTCCAGCTGTCTCCTGCACCACCACGTGGAGCCACATGGCCGTCCTGGAGTACTCCAGCCCATCCCCTGCTGGCTTTGTACTCGCTCTTGCCCTCCATGAATGCACAACTCTGTCTTTCACCCCGAAAGTCCTAGTTACCCTTTAGTATGTGACTTAAGTGTCCTCTGCTCTGTGGTCAAAATCAGTCTGTCTTCATGTTACGTTCCTGATACTTGAGCTTTGTCTTCGAAAACACAGTTTACTGTGGATGTATTCCTGTGTGCATGGTATGTCCTAGCATATAGCTCATAAATTTATGATATCTATCTATCTATCTATCTATCTATATATATCTTTCAAGACTCTGGGATTCTAGGTTTCAACTTTTTTCATTATCCTTAGTTTCTAGTTTAATACTTAATAGACAGAAGGTGCCAATCATTATCTGCTGCATAAATGAGCAAACCATGGCATTTTAGGCACAGTGAAATCTGGACAGGAAATAACTGGAATCAGTAGGGCTTTCTGAAGGGCTCCACACACCTGTTCAACATGTGTTTGTGCAGAGTTGGTCCAGTGACACACTAACATTTCCAAAGGGCCAAGAACTACAGCTTGCAGCCCATAAAAAGGTGCTTGTGGTTACCAGCTGCCATCCCAGAGAGCGCAGGGTTCCAGGCACACAACCTGAGGTTGGTGATCCGCTGGTGGTGCACTCCAGCCAGCCAGCCTGATCCTATTCACTGTCCCCACACTTGGGCTCCACAGGCAGCCCCAGGAGGGACATGTCAACTCCCACACCAGCTCTGCAGAATCGACTCCCTTAGAAATCTTTGGGCAGAGGCAGATGCCCCAAATACACATAAAAACACAGAGAAGACTCGAAACAGTCACAGAGGGGAGGGCAGCACACAGTTCCAGGGGTGTTTAGACCAGACATGGGATGCAAGATGTAGAAATGAGTGTAGTGCGTCTTCAGGGAGCACAGAGCTGATTGTGCAGAGGGTAGTACTTATAAATATGGGACTTGCTTCCCACTGCTGCTGGAAAGTGTTACCACAAGTTTGGTGGCTTTCCACACACATTTGCTTACCTGAGGTACAGAAGGCCAGAATTCCAACGTGGGTTCCCATGGGACAGCGAGGCCTTGCTCCCTTCTCTCTGAAGATTCTAGAGTCCAGTGTGTCTCCGTGACTTTCCCAGCTTCTTGGGGCCTTTCTTGTTCCTGGGCTCAGGATCTCCTGCTTCCAGTGTCTCATCGCTTGTTTTGCCCCTCCCCCAAATATTCACCTTTCTCTCCATTCTAGATACATTTATGACTGCATTTAGGGTCCACTCCAGTAATCACCTCACATAACTCCATCAGCAAATCCTTTGTCCAGGATTAGAGCTAGGTGCTCCTGAGGGCCATTGTCCAGCCCAGCCTAAATGCACACTGTGGTGTTTTCTGTGGTGTGAATATGGTGTGTCTCTTCCAAAACTCAGCAGAGCTATGATTCCCAGTATTCCCAGTATTCCCAGTATTGAGAGGCGGTTGGGCCTTTGAGAGATGATTAGGTCACTAGGAGGAAGTCATGTTGTCTTAGTCACTTTTCCATTCCTGGGTCAGAATTTCTGACACCCATAACTTAAAGAAGGAGAAGTCAGTTTTGGTTCATGGTTTTCAGAAGATTCAGTCTAAATCCGACTGGCTCCAAGTCAAAAAAGAGCCCAGTGGAAGGGCCTGGGGAGAGGGCAGCTGCTCACAGTGTGGCAGACAGGGGGCATGAGAGAGAAGAAAGGGGCCCTCCCAGGTCAGAGCTTTAGGGACCCATTCCTCCAAGTAGGCCCACGTCCTAGCGACATACAAAATCATCAACAGATTGATCCACTGGTGAGGACAGCGCTCCATAATTCTGTCACCTTACAACCACGCGAGACTTTGAGGGGACAATTTAGCTGTAGACAGTAGCAGGGGCTGTTCTAATTCTCATGGTCCAACTTCTCACCCTAGAGGACCTGGGTTAGTTACCACTAGAGGGGGTTACTATGAAATGACGTGGCTCTCATATTTTGCCTCTTTCCTTTGCACATACTCTCCTGTGATTCTGCTTTCCACTATGAGTCAGAACAGCAACAGGTGCTCATCAGATATGGTCACTTGATCTAGGACTTCCTAGCCAACTGCGTAATTCCAGCATGCTGAGAAGCTGAGGCAGGAGGATTGAAAATTTGAGCTTAAAATGTAGCCTGGGAAATGTAGCGATTCAGTAAGACCGTGTCTCAAACAAAAATTTAAAAATTAGCTGGGAATACAGGTCAGTGCAAAGACCCTGAGATCACTCCCCAGTTATGCAAAAACAAGGAAACATAACTACAAGCTAAATTAAATCTTACTTTATAACTTGCTGTTCTCAGACACTCTGTCACAAAGTAGAAAATTGACTAAGTATTCTATATCCCTTCTCCTCACTCTGGAAGTAAAATGCGGGGCTTCTCCCTTTCCCTCTCCTCTTAGGTGGCACACATTTAGGGAATCTCTGCTGTACGAGACACTGTAGATCCAGAGAGGGGTACTGTCTTGTTTACAGTCCTGGATGTGAGAGTAAATAGTGACTATAGAGAGAGTGCAGCACAACAAATGCCACAGATGAAACAGCGAGGAGCAGAGGCATTGTGGGGATCCCAGCGCCCAGCCCCTTGAGTCCTGTGAAGAACTGCCAAGTAGCAGCATTCCAGGCTCACAATACAGCAGCAGTCAGTATGTCCCCACAGGGACCCTTGGCACCTCCACAGCAGAGAGGCAGGTGCAACTGGCCAGATAAAATATCCAGATACCTGATTTCCAGGGTCTGTATGACAGCTGAAGAATTGAAGGGAATGGTGGGCAAGGAATGATCTGGGGAGTGTCCTAATTTGTACCAAGAGGTAGGACTCCTCCACCAGCTTGCTGGGTTGCCTCAGAAAAGTCATTAGTGTCTAATGCCACTGCTGATCTGACAGGCTTCGGTACTCGCCACACCGGGGACACTCACCACGGCTCCCTTTTGCCTTGGCTTCTCCTTTCTGGACCGAGCCTTTACCCAGACCCAACAGGATGCTCCCATTGCCCTGATCTCTCCAGATCAGCCCAGCCCTGAGCAGTTGAGGGAGGATGTAGAACACAAGGTTTAGGGTCTGAGCTTTAGAGCCAGACTGCCTGTCTCCAATCTCGATTTCTTCTATGTCAGAGGTCCCCACAGACCGCTACCCGTCAGTGGCCTTGGAAGGATCCTTCCCCATCGCAGGGGCAGATGAGCAGTGAGCAGGAGGTGAGCTGGGAGTGAAGCCCCGCCTCCTGTCATCTTGATCCTCTCAGGTTCCGATGTCGCTGTTGATTGACAGGAGGTGGAGCTTTGCTCCCTCTCTCCTGCAAATACTCATTGTTGCAAAGCTGCTGTCCAACAGCCTACTGGGTAGCAAGCACACCTGCCCTACCCCTTCCCCTGATGTGAGGAGAATGGTCTTCAACTAAACCAATCACTGGCATCAAAAAAGCTGGGGACCAGTGTTCTGTGTGACTCGTCCTACTAGCCTACATTTTCCAGGCCTCTTCGCACCTTTGTGTATCTGTAAAATGGAACTAATTCAGTACACACAGCCTACGAAGCCGCGTAGCGTATTTTAGGTGTTATCAGAACATACTGTAGTATGTAAATTCATCTAATTTTGTATCTATCCATTCTTTGATAGTTCTGTGAGCCAGTTTTCCCCTCTGTTTGCCTTGAGAGATCTTAGGCCAGGGCTCTCGATACAGTTAATTATTGGGAGAAGAGAGTAGACATAATAAAAGTTCTCTCTCTGCGTGTTGGGAGAGCTCATAATTTTGCTCTCAGTTTTATTTTCCCTGTGTAGAGCTGTTCTTTGAGAAGAACCTGGCAGAAAAGATTGCCAATGCCTTTTGACTTTGGAGGGCCAGCCATAGCCTGCAGGGCCCAATTTACCTAATGGAGTACATACCGTTTCTAACTCAAGGAAATGATCTGTGAGGGAACTGTAATTGCTCGAGGCCTCCTCATTGGCCCTTGGGCATGTTACATTATTATTATTCAGCCCAAGCTCTGCCCTGTGCAACCACCTGCAGGATGCCATCCTCTGCCTCCTTCCCTTCGATGCTTCTGGGCATCTCCAGGTTCCTATGGAGACTCATTAACCAACATTGGAGCAGGGGTTTCACAGGGGTCCTTTGCCAGTGTAGTTCCCCGGTTCTGGGGCCTTCGTGGTAATAATGGTCCCTGCCTAGGAGAACACCATCTCCTTAGTATTTCCAGCCATAGGTCCACAGGGAAAGCTTCTCTGATTTCTTCAGTCCCGTGCTGTAGAACTTCTAGGGTCCTGCTAAAGATGCTCTACGTGGGGTTCCACCTGGCTGCCCCCAGAGGGGTGTTTGCACCTTCTGCCTCCAGCTCTTCTCCCTGTGCAGCTGGTTAGGAGAGGGCCCTACTAATCTCTCCTCTCCTTCATTCCCCTGCCTTCCTCTTTACTCTCTTGCTTTCCGGTTGTGCTCTTAATATAAGAAGCCCCCTGTGCACTGGCTCCTCTGGAACTGTCTACAGTCCATTTTTTGCTTCGATCTCCACAGAGAGCCCCACCTGTGCGGCAGCAGAGAATGCAGGTCAGAAGGTCCATGAAATGACCCTAGGGCACGATTCTACAGAGATCATGAATATTTGACAGCAAGATATGAAGAAGCTTGAAAGAGTCAGATTTGAAGCCAGTATACCACACTGGGTTTGTAAAGGGACACAGCTTCTCCTTCCGGCAACAGGACTTCTGCCGATTGATTGCCTGGGATGGGTTGGAGCCCTCCCACCCTCTAAAACAACTTGAGTTGTGCATACATGTGGCATAGAGAGAAAAGGGCAGGAATACAACCAGAAGGTAACTTTCAGGAAGGAGCATAGGGTCTGGGGTTGGGCCAACATGGGGAAGGAGAGGACTGGATTGTAGAGGCCTCTGAGTCCAGAATGTGAGGGCTGGAGTAGAGCAATAATGGTTCTTGGAACCCTGGGTTCCTGCCTCTGTGATCACCTCTGAGAAATCATCTTGTTGGTGTTTGATATATGGAGGTCTTGAATTAAAAGGTCCTGAATTAAAATGAATGATCCAATAAGGTTGTGACTGTCAGGGACTCACACAAGTAGGTAAGGACCCCTTCTAGAAGGGCAAAACACAAGGAAGGATGGAAGACGTAGGGAGAAGGGTACCTTACACGCCTAAGGCCAGCGCTGTAGGCCAGTCAGTGGGCAAGGTCCCAGGCAGGGTGGAGTAGGGGGAGATTTACACACAGACTATAGCTCCCGATGGGACGGGAGAAATGGTGGGGATAATGAAGAAGTCCAGTACTCTCTGAGGCAGAAAGATGGCAAGTTTGAGCCCAGACTGGGCAAGTTAGTGACTTGGGGAGATCCTCCGTCAAAATAAAGCATACAAAGGTGGAGGTGGGCATGGCTGGGGATGTAGATCAGTGTGCAGATCCTGGGCTCAACCCTAAATTCCATAAAGAAGTCTTTGTAAGCTCTTTCCCATCCCTCTACAGAAGGTCCTCCACTCTTCCTCCAGGCAGCCACCGTTTCTTCAGCAAAGATTGCTGAGATTCAAGTGAAATGGAGATCAGGGTCCTTGGCAGGTTCAAGTGCTAGGCACAGACAAGGGGTCCTCAGAGGGTGGCAGTGGGGTCTTGTGTGGAGGAAGTGGTAGGAAATGCAACTTGCCCCCGGTGCAAACAACATCTAGAGATAACAGGAAACCGGTGGGATCCCTGACACTGTTCACAGGTCCACTCATTCATTCGGTGTCCAGCCTAGACCTGTGGCCTGGTGGCATGTCCGGTAGTAGACTGCGTATGGCAAGCAGTGGACCAGTACCCCTGTAAGTCTTCTCTTGCAGGCCTGAGAGAGGGTCCTTATCTTAAGAGGGTGTCATAGAATTTCAGACCCAATGAAATGTTGTCTACAGCTGTGCCTGATCCTGTTAAATGGCTGCTGACAACTGTCATTAACTGAGCATTAAGCAGAGTGATAATCACCCCAGAGTGACTGTAAACACCCAGGTCCCTTAAGGGGATCCCAGCATCCAGCAACTTGTTAGCCTTTGTCTGGGCTGCAGAGAGGAAAGGGAAGTTCCCTCAGAGAGGGCATTTGCCGGAGTGAGAACGTAAAATCAATCGTATGGTTCTAATTTAATTTTAATTCACATTTTTATACGTGGAGTTCGTTAGAGAGGCTGACATTCCACCGTGGAAATCTATAAGGGCTGAATTGTCCTCGCATTAGAAGATTTTTAAAAGAAGTTCTTTGCCACTGGGTTGCAATTTGTTAAAACAAACAATAGCATAACCACCGTGCAATCAGAATCCGAGATATTACTGGACTCAGCGAACATCAAGTAATCTTTCTTAGGTTCTCTTCTCTCTTAACAGAGCTTCCCAGTGATGTCAGAAAATGACAAATTGCAGGATGAATGTAAGAGCAGTGCCTTCAAAAATACAATAGTTATACAAGCCATCTATTGTTAATGAAGAATATAATGCAATTTGCCTGTCTGTAATACAATTATGCAAATCAAAGGAGGAACTATCCCGAAATCTCTTTACATTCCGATTAAAATGAGATAATTTATCAAACAGAATATTACTGATTATGTTTATGTGTTGCACATTAATCCTGTTACAATAATGTATCCTTCTCCTAATGTAATGGATTTGTGCAATCTAACAGAAAATGACTTTTATACTCTCCACAATTATAAAAATATTCAAAGCATATCCATCCCAACGCAATAGCACATGTCTACAACTGTGTCTGTCATAAACGCATTAAAACAAGCAGAGCTTGTGAATGCGCCCTTCATCCCCACGAAGATGACAGCGCATTCAATTTTATTGCACTCATTTTCTGAAGAACTCCATATGTGATAAATACTAGGAGTAAATTAGTTTAACCTTCTTTTTCTTTTTTTTCCTCTTTAAGAAGAGTAGACTTTAATTAATAGCATCTAGTACCCTTTCCCTAAATGGATCTTTTGGTTAGTCCAAAACTGATACTATTTTACAAACGAGTGAGGCAGAGATCATACTTGCTAAGTGTTTGCCTTAGTCTATTTTTACGGGGTCAGGCAGGATGTTTACTTCCTCTGCTGTGTGCGTGCTGCTTCAGTACATTAGGAAATATGTATGCGGTTCATGGAAATATTCCCTAGGTTGCATTTGGTCGTAGGGGCACGTGAATCTGCATTCTTATGGACATCAGAGCCAAGAACTAATGAGGAGTATTGTCAGAAAAAACAAGAGCCCAAATAATTGGCTGAGGTCTCACTTGTGCTTCTATTGCCAAGGATAATCATTTTCGTGTATAAAACAATCTCTTCCACCTTGATGAGAGTCATTAGCATCTGACAGTGAGTGATAATGTATTTAAATTTCACACCTCTTGGCCTTGTTTGCCTTGTCAACGTTTCCCCATATGCATACCTCTACACTCTGCAGGCGGGCAGACTTAAACAAATGTTTATCTTTTGTGGTAAAAGTGTAAACACCAGTGTAAATTTTTTCCATGTCTTTAAGCGCTTTTAAGCCAGTTTCGTTTCTGATTATGTCTAAATTACTATTCTCTTCTCAATGCTGGGGGCTGTGGAAGGATTTATCTCCTCTGTGATTAGATGGACATGACAAGGGAAGAAGAGAAGAAATTTTAAAAATCATTTATAAAAAGAGCATTTTTTTTCCTACTTTTTGACCACGTGAACAAAACTGTTAGCCTCAGTTCAACAGACCGGGTGTTTATTGCGTTCCCTCAAAGGTATAGAGGAAGTTGGAAAGGAGTTAGAAGGAAGATAGGAAAGAAGGGAAAGGGGGAAAGAGGAAGAAATGGGGTCAGAAATGGTAAGTATTCATTATTTAACCAATGATAGTTTTAAAGAAATTACGCAGGTCCCTGCACTTATAATGGGACATTGTCTTGAGAAATTGATCATAAGTTGATAATACTATTAAGTCAAAAATGTACTTACTATACCTAAGACACCAAAGCTTAGCAACATAAAACAGTGTAGACTACTGCTAACTATGTAGCACTAGCTGCATATGATTAGCCTGGCGAAAGTCAAAATTAAAAATTGGAAGTATAGGGCTGGAGGGTGCAAGGCCCTGGGTTTGATTCTTCAGTATCATCTAAGGATTAACTGGTAGTGGTGGCCCATACCTGTCATCCCAGCACTCAGGAGGCTGAGGTAGGAGGATTGCCAGCCTGGGCTACATAGTGAGCTCAAGACCGATTACAGAGCATGATCTCAAAAAAAGACAGAGATTGAATTTTGAACTCAACTGAGTTTTGCATTTATCCTACTGATGCATATTGCTCTTGTGACATCATAAAGTTGAAAATTTTTAAATAGAACCATTGTAACTTGAGGATTGCATTGTCACCTAGAGTAATGCAATGGTTTCTCATAGTGACTCAGAAATGAAACCTGATCATTTCCACAGGACAAGCCTGAACAAAAAGATGCCTTATTGGAAGCTGGTTTGGATGGCGAATGGCTTCTCTTCTTCCAAGGTTTACCAGTGGGTTTTGAGTGCTGCTGAATGTTCGTTAAGTATAAGATAGTCCCAAGTGATGACACTTGCTGAAGGAAAAAAGCGGTATTGCGCTGGTTCCCCGGGTTACCTGGGAGTATGCTGCACACCTGCTCAGGAGGGAGTTGGGGTGCACGTTCTGCTCAGTAAGGTCTCCTAGGCTAGGGTAAAGAGCTGTGGTAGCTTTGGCTGAACAAACCTGGGTATGTTAGAGACACAGTAATAACAGAAGGAAGTGTGAGGAGACAACACATGTGGAAAGCATCAATGGGCCTGAGGCCCACTGAGAAGGGGATCACACCACCTTTTCAGGCCCTGGTGTGGTCGATCAGCTTGTGTTAGAAGACAGCGGTGATGATGACGGAGACTTTGATGGATGGTCTAGGCTCCTCAGAGCTTCCCAGACTGCCTTCATATTGTACTGCGGGTTTAGGACGAGGATTACCAGACCCCTTTGCCATGGAGATGGGCGAGAGAAAATGCGATGGCTAGTGTCATCCAGCGCCAATGAGACAGGACTAAGTACGAGCACATGGCCAGTGGAAGATACGAATGTCATCCTGAGCTAATGTGGACCATTTAATAAGTTTGTTTTTTTAGTTAATAAATACTAGCTGAAGGCCAACTATGTGGAAGTGTATGCATTGGTACACACAACAGTGAATAAACACACACGAAGCTTTACTAGGCGAAGCTTATAATTCTATATGAAAACACAGACGACAAACACATAAACATTAGTGGAGCACGTTAATAAGTAATAAATGTTTGGGAGAAAGGCAGAGCAAAATGAGAACAATCACTTAAAAGTATAGGAGAATGTGATCTGCACTTTTAAGAAGAGTTGTAGTTTTTGTCAAAATTTTAAAAACCTATTTGTTTTGAATAAAATATTCTGCCTACTTAAGGCCTCTGTTGTCCCAAGAATATGCAAATGACAAAGATTTGGTGCCAAATCTTTAGGATCCTTTTCTCCACTGTGATAACTTCCTAGAATTTACCTTCATCAAGACATAAAAGAAGAATCTTAATTCATTACTTTTTAATACTTTTTTATTTTGGACAATTGCAATAGTTTTACTTTAACTGAAATAAAATATTCACAATTATTTTTAGCTGGATTACATTTGGATGAGGCAATTTAGCCAGGTTTTGTCAGAAGAAATGATGGCTTAGGGACCTTAAAAGACAGCATTAGAGGCTGTGATGTCTCACTCAAATAGCTCAGGTTCCCAGGAAAATTTTCCATTTCTGCCAACATTATCCACCTGGCCTAGTGCCCTAAAACCACATCAACTAGTCAAATACGTCACCAGCGGTCAATAAAACTGGTTCTAGCATGCTGCACTCACGTTCAAGATGAACATAATCTCTTGGCTGCTGGCATCATGAACAACATGGAAGGTCACAGTCCCTACAGGCAGCCTGTATCCATGATAAGTCATGGGATGAGCCTGAAGGCCTATTTCCCTCACCTCCAGTGAGATGGCTGTGAAGAGGCACCCAGGCTCCCAAGTAAGCTCCCTGTGGGATTCCTGGAGGCCTCTGTTGGAATTGTATAGAAGTTTGATCTTGTTTGGCCCAACACTGCTTCATTCACTCTGGAATAAACTTTCTGTATGAACATTTTTTAAAAAAATGTGTCTACCAGAGAACTTGATCAAAGAAACAATTTTAGGTCTATTTGCAAGAATCAATGCTTCAATTGTGTCCTTGTCCTCACGCTCAATGCCATTCCCTTTCTTCCAACATTTGACCTTTTGGTTGTTTCTTGTGTCTTATGTAACATCTAGACCCCTTTAGACCTTGTCATGGTAGCTTCACTTTCCTGGGTTTTCACATTCGCTCTGCCAATTTTGGCCTTAAAAATTTGTGTGTATGTGTCTGTGGGTATGTAAAATCCCATCAATTCTTACTTTGGTTTTTAAGACATAATCGTAGGTGCTACTTCTCTCTTCATTCTGAGAAGATGACATCAGGAACGACTTCCCCTCACAGCCAGATCTCACTTGTTTCATCCAGTGAAGCCTTAGGAGAAAAATATGATGAGACTAGAATACCATAACCATGAAATTGTGGGCTTCACACAGCAGTAAAAGGGTCACTTCCTTCCCTGGCTGATTGGGTTTGTACGTATTTGCATGCCGTCCATGCACAGGATCCACTTAAGGGAAGTGTAACACTTGTGGTTTTCAACGATAATATTTTCATGATGCTGGGCTTGGATTTGAACTCCAGGTTTAGAGGTCATAACTGATTTAAAAATATACTTTGATTTGTTCTTAAATAATCCCCCCTTGGTATAATATTTCCAGAGGGTTTTGTAAGCATGGCTTCTCTTGTTGTGTTATTTATTCCAAATGAAACACCACTCCACCGAGGGTGACTTTTAGTGCCCCTTAATATTTCAGGAATTTTTTTTTTTTCAGTTGCCTGTCTGTCTAAAATTATCCATGGCTCCTGCACGGGTGGGTAAAACTAGTGCCTCCAAAGAGTTATAAATCCAATGTCCCCACTGAGTCTATTGTTTTAGATCCAGAAGTGTATGAATTGCTGCCCCAAGATATTTCTTTATTCTTTGTTATGAAATAGGTAACCAGATCTCACTGAATGGAAATCCTCTGTTGAAGACGTTTTGGCGTCAGCCTCTGCTTTCAACTCCTGCAAACCTTATTTTGGAAAAATGGTCATTTATAATATCAACATTTCTAGATCATGTTTTAAAGACAGTCACAGGCGTTTGGAGCAACCACATGCCAAAGCTGTCTACTTTTAATCTAGTAACTCCCTAGGTTGAAATCAGAGTGAAACCTAGAGACGAGAGGCCAAGAGCTAGAAAACTCTTGGGGAATATTTATAATCCCCAAATTCAACCAAAATTGTTTCCACTCAAAATTAATACTTAGAAACAGATTTTGAAGCCCGAATTTAGATGCTGTCTTCAGTTTCTTGATGTGTCATGCAGCCAACTGCTTGAGATAAGTGCATTTGAAGGTGCATGAACGTACAAGCGATTGTCTCATATGCTGAAAAGATAAATAACAAAGAATGTTTAAGTTGCTGCTCTTCTTATCCCAGAGCTATCGTAGCCAAAGACCAAGGGCTGGTTGATGGCACCCAGAAAGTGCGGTTACCACGCGTGTGGCTCACACCTCTGTTTATACATGTGATTGCTCTGGCTAAAGTAAGAGTCTGCTTGGTGAGTGTAGTTGCAATTCCTATTTATGGGGGTAATGTGATACAGTGGAAAGCATTTGGCCTTGAACTTAGAAAATGTAGTTCAAAGTACTGCTTTATCAGTTCCAAGCTGTGCAATCTTGAACAAATCATTTAACCACTTGGAATCTCAGTTTCTCCATATGTAACATGAAGCCAAGCAGCCCTGCTCCGTCTCCCTCTAAAGAGCTGATTAGAGACTTAGAAATAGCTATGGATGGGCCTCATCGCTATTCTAAATGCATAATGTTACTGTGTTGTTCCATTTTATTTTACTTACTATTCCAAGTTAAGGAATTCTTGCAATCTCAGATCAGAATAGCAGGTCTTATTTAACAAAATATTTGCTAATAAATGCAAACAAAATAAACTTTCCAAAGATAAGCCTCAATACTGGACACTGATTAGGGCATCACCTTTGCACTAATACCTAGGGACATTTTTTCATCAGAGATTGCTGAAGACCTTTGCGGACACGCATCACAACCAATTTAAACAATTTCAGCTTTTAATCACTCATTTATTTCTATATTCATAGAGTTCATGTAAACATTTTAAAAATACCTATTTAAAGATCCAGGCAATGTTTTATATTAGTATTGTCATACTAGGTAACATAAATTTGAAGGCCAGGTAAACCATGAACAATTTTGAAGTGTAATACTCACACTTTAAGCTTAGACACATTTAAATTACTTAAGTATTAAAACCCAAGGCACTGTTTTTAAGTATCATGTTGGCCAAAACTGAGAAAAGGCACCGAGACCATATTTTTTGGTCACCTGACATACACATCTAGTTGGGCACTCTAGATTCTGAGCCTATCAACTGTTTGTAGGTGCTGGGGAGATAGGAGTCCTGCCCTCGTGAGCCAGCACTCATGTCGTGGAGTGAGGGAGACAGCAGGTGTATACAAAGGTAAACAAGGTGATAGTCTGCAGTCTACAGTGGATTTATGTCCCAATGTCCTTTATAAGTTGAAAATATCCTTGGTTAGAAATGTTTAGTGCACAAACCCTACCAAACAGCATAGCTCAGTCTTACCTACCTTGAATGTACTCAGGCTGCTTATGGTAGCCTATAATTGGGCAAAAACATCTAAGCAAACATCTCATATAATTTACTGAATACAGAAAGTAAAAAATAGAATGGTTGTGGGGGAATATTCCATACCGTCCTAACATCGAAAAGGTGTAAATCTAACCACCTTGAATAGGGGACTGTCTATATTATGAAGGCTAATAAAGCCATATAAGAATATTAGTGGTAAGGAGGGCAGTACTATTTTGAAAAGAGTGGAAAGGAAGGACTCTTTGATGACATGATTTGAAGCAGATATCTTTTTTTCTCTTGGAGACAAGGCCTTGCTCTGTAGTCCAGACCAGTCCTTAATTCACTATGTAGCCCAGGTTGGTCATGAACACATGGTAATCCTCCTGTCTCAGCTTCCCGATTGCTGGGATTACAGGTGTGGACCACCACATCAGGATTATGTGGTACTGGAGAATAGAACTCAGAGCCTCAGTCTTGCTAGGTCAGAACTTCAACCACGCAACTACACTGCAAGCCCTCTGGAGTACACATCTATGGGCAGTAGTGAGGTCCGCAACGACACAGGGCAGGCCACTCAAGCAAAAGACAAGGCAGTGCAAGAGGACCTGTGAGTTTGAGTTTGGAAAGTGTGAGGAACTGCAAGAAGGCCCTGGGACCAGAGCCTGGTGCGCGAGGGGCAGGTGGCAGATGAGATCAAAAGCACCGTGTGGGGCTGGATCTGATAGCTAGCAACTGGTAGGCCAGAGGTTTGGTTCTAGTTTGTGACAGGGAGCCTTTGGAAGGTGACTCAATCGGTTCAGAAACAAGCCTTCTGGAACCACGGGGAGAAAGGACTGCAGGGAAACAAAAGTAAAAGCCGGATGAGTGAGCAGCTTACCATGGGAGTCTCAGGGAAGGCTGGGAGGTCCGAACTACAGCGGGAACAACTGAGGCCGGGAATTGCGTAGAGCTGGAGCTGGAGGCTTGCTGCTGGGTTTGATAGAGAGGCTGAGAAAATGTTGCTGAACAGCCTGTGAACAATGGTGGCCTTTACTGTGAGGGGGGAAGGAGGAAGGGAACCTCATCTGGAACAAAGGGAGCATTTTAGCTTGAGCATGTTATGTTTGAGTTGTCCCCTTAGATAATCTAGTGATAGCAGTGGAAAGTGAAGGTGAAAGCAAGAAGAATGAGAAAGGAGAACTAGCAAGAGGTGGGCCATCCGGGACCTTGTTGGCCCTTATAAAGACTTTCAGTATTATTTTACTATTTAAAAAAGAATCAGCGCACACCTGAATCCCAACCTTGAGAGGCTGCGTCAGGAGAATCTCAAGTTTGATCCCAGATCAGACAATTCAACAATTTAGTGAGATATGTTTCTAAATAAAAAAATCAAATGAGCCAGAGATGTAGCTCATGTGGAAATAAAATGTTTTAATTTTCATTTTTAATAATCATTTTATTGCAAAAAACAGAGAATGAAAGAAACATCAGCACTATTCTCAGAACTTCTCTCCTGAGGAATCTTACTGAAATTCACATTCCTTTTGGATATGTGTTGGTGGGGACCGAGACTCTGAATCGCTAATATGCTCCCATAAAGACACGCACTGATGGCTGTAGGACACACTTTGGGTAGTAAGGTTTTGGGTTATTTAAGCAGTTTTGGTGAGAGGTGATGTTGACTTATACATTCCCAGCAGTAATGGAGATGGATAGGTGGGTGGAGAGAAATACAATTTGGAGTAAAATTGAAAGGAGAGTTGCTAGGTTACACATGAGGGTTAAGGAAAATGAAATAATAAGGCTGACTCTTCAATTTCTGGCTTGAACACTGAATGAAGATAGTGCCGTGAATTGAGATGTAGTAGGCTGGGTTTGATACAAGCTCTCTGAAGGGGGTGAGAGGAATGTGAAGTTTTGTTTCAGACGTGTTGGGTAAGAGAGGCCTATGAGAAGTGGTATGTCAACTAGGTAGCTATATTTACAACTCTGGAGTTCAGAGCATAGCTCTAAAATTGTGAGTCAGAGACAGTGTCAAAAGCCACAGCACTAAATTTACTAATTAGGAAGACAGTGCAGAAAAGAAAACAGCCCACAAGTGAGTTAACTACAATACAGGTATATGTCATATACAGAAAAACTGTCGACAAGTTACACGTATCTGGGGTAAAAGTCTTGAAAGTCTACCAGTGGCAGGAGGGCCAGGACAATGGCGGCAGTGGGTTGGCTGTCAGACCACAGGGAATGGTGAGGACCATGGATCTCAAGAAGTGCGAATGCTAGCATGTTTCCCCAGCCAATCAGGTCTGACAATAGAGCTCCACATTTCCATGAGAAGCCAGATATTTAGTTTATTCATGGGAACACTTTCTAGTCAGCACTACTGAAGCAATGTTTCCAACAGATGTAGCTAAATAAAATATGTCAGTGGTATGAGCACTGCTTGTGGCTCCCAGTTTGAAGTTTCTGAAACAGATCTTTGGAAGGTACTGGATTTTCTTTGAGAATTTTTTTTTTTTTTTTTTTTTTTGAGATAGGGTCGTACTATGTAGTTTAGGCTGAACTGTAGAACTCACTATGTAGCCCAGGCTGGCCTTGAGCTTATAGCAATCCTACTGCCTCAGTCTCCCTGGGGCCTCACGCTTTCTAGGCAAGTGCTCTCATCATTGGGTTATGCCTCCACTCACTCTTTCAGTTGTGTAGACTGCTATTGGGAGGAATGGCCTGGACAGTCTACGACATGGAGAGATTTAAAATTATCCTGAGATACAAATTTGAATTATAGCCATAGCTCTACAGTTGGAACTCACATTGCAAAAGAGCTTTGAGGTTCTATATTTATTGCAAATGTCTTAGTTACTTTTTCATTGCTGTGACTCAATACCTGACCTCCACAAATTTAGGGGAGGAAAGGTTAATTTTAGCTCACAGTTTCAGAAGGTCACAGTCCATTCAGGGTTGGCCAGCAGCAATGCAAGTACATAGTGGAGGCAGAGGTGGAGGCAGTTTCTCAAGACATCACAAACAGGAAGGCAAGTCAAGGCAAGTTGAGACGTTGAGACTAGTCAAGACCAGTCCTCAAGGAAGGCAGGAAGCAGCTTATATATCCTTCTAGGTCTCCTCCTAGTAACCAGCCCCTCCTGGATCCAGGTGTGGAAGGTGTGGTAAACCCCCACTACAGCTGACAATCCACTCCATATGCCTGTAATCCAGTTTATATACCTGTAATCCATGCCCCGCCCCCCAATCCTAGGCCCCAATCTGCCAACAGCACATGGTTCCATAGACAATCTATAACATTCAAATACATGAGACTTTTGGGGGACATTCCAAATCCAAACCACAAAAGCAACAAAAAGCAAGCTTAGCTTTTTTTTTTTTTTCTGCATAGTTTTGGTTTAAGTGGTAATGTGGCAAACATTTGGTGGAGACTGTGGAGACTATGAAAAGGAAATATGTGTCTTAGGTTGGGAACACGATTCAGGAAGAAACCAGCAGCCTAGATACAATTTCCCCAATCACAAATTTGGAGGTTTGGGAACATCTTTGGATGTTTCCCTGGAGAATCTTTAGGAGGATTTCTGTGAATATGAATGAGAGAAGATAGGCAGTCTGGTTGAACATCAGCGCCAATTAAAGAACCAAGCAAGAATATGTTTGCTTCCTAATGGCAGTCCAAGTCTCTTCTAATCTGGATATTCAGGTACTGAAAGCAACATTCTAAGGAAGTGAAAACTTGGACTGGAGGAATGGCACAGTAGTTAAAGCGCTCACCTAGTGAGCTCAAGGCCCCAAGTTCAATTGATTCCCCAGCACCACATAAAGTCAGGTTTAATCCCAGCACTTGGGAGGCTGAGGAAGACAGATTATTCTGAGCCCAAGGCCAGCCTGGACTACAGAGTAAGACCTTGTCTCAAAAAAAAAAAAAAAAAAAAGGTGAAAACTTGTATGTCGTGATTGGATGTGTGTGTGTGCTCATGTGCACTCAGACCATAGCGGGACTGAGACCCTGTCAAGGGCATGGATGGCAATCATAATTATTTTGGCTTATGATGCCACATCCAATAACGTCTCAAGATCCTTCCTTATTCCTTTCTTTCTTCCTTCAAGACCCAGGATGCAGCACACCCATGCACAGCTGCTTCTGCTAGGTAGCATCTGCCTTTCTTTCCCTCTCTGAGTGTCCTTTAGTCATGATTCAATGGCCAGAATCAATGATGAAAAAGGAAACCCTAAGAAAGAGGTTACCCTTGGCCAGGAAAGACCAGTGTTAATTGCCACACCTCCCCCTTTCACTCAAGAGAAGTTATTCTCTTAGTTTCATTCTTTTCAACTGTATCTAGAAATGCTAATGCAAATTCAAAAAGACAAAAGTGTCCAGTATAGTATCCGATATTCTGTGAGTGCTCAACAATCATTTCCACTTTTTCCTATTGTCCTTTTTCTTATTTTCAAATTTCAAGTAAATCTCAAAGTCTTGGAATTCACATTGAACATCTTTAGATCTACTGTTGTTTCTCGGAGGAGTCTAAGAGTGGACTAGAGGAGGAAAAGCTTGGAATCCTACCACCAAGTCCCAGGATTCTCTCAGTGCAAATGCACACTGAGTGTGTTACCACAGGAACCCTGACCCCTACTACACTTAATAAATCAATTAGTAAGCACCGCCCATATATCCCGTAAAATGTAAATTACTTACCATATGCTCAGTGTAGCGCAGCCGCTTAGCCCGTCAGGAGCTGGTCATCCAATGGGAAAGGCCAAGCTTGTAAACACGAAGTACCATAAGTATTACAAATATGTATTTGGTGGCAGATGTCAGAGCCAGCTCACTCTCACATGAGAAAAATACATGGAATGAGAGCTTTTCTGATTAGTACCTTCCCCCTAAAACTCTGCGTAAGTATTCAGCATGTTGAGTGTGCAGGGCACAAGGGTGTCCCCCATTTCTCTTTGTCCTTTTGAAGTCTACAGTTTTCATTGCAGCCCTGCCAGTCCTCTCTTACTGTAACAACAAGGTGGAGGAGTCTGCAGATAATTAGTTCCCGGATCTCCACATATGCACAACGGCCCCATCCTAGGTGTATTCAGTTACATCGAGGGACAAAGAAGAATACTCCAAGCCATCGCAGAGAAGGAGCAAGCCCACCCTAGACAGGAAGGGTCAGGGCTGGGGACTTGGTATTATTTGGTGAACTGAACATATGACTTCCTTCTCAATGGTCCCGGAGAGAATGCCGCTCTTCTGCCTGACAGGGCCGGGAATGAATGGCCTGTGTATTCCTGTTTTCACACAGTACATCAGGTCTAAGTGAAAGGTTTGTGCTGCTGCCAAGAGTGGAAAATGATGGCTCTGCGTCACTTTCAGAGGAGAGGATGCTTTAAAGCAGACCCTGGCTCCCGCGGGGTTCAGATGAGCCGCTCACTCGGGGCCTCCCAGGACATCTGGTCCGTGAGGCCCACCCAGCGCTGCCCTTTATAAGCAGCTCTCGAGGCAGGGGAATGCTCTGCATGTTTCAGACATCTGGGATGATATTCAGACCCTTGCCTCTACCTCTTAGTGAAGAGAAATGTGGTCTGTAGATGAAGATTAAATGGAAATAGAAGCCAGCCGTTTACTGAAGCAAGCATAGCGGAGCTACTTTTCCACAGGAGCATCCAGAGTCTTCATACAATTGATCATTGTCTAGCCTGGCCGTTAGCAGTTTGCTAGGACGTGTAGCACAAGGCAGCAGCCAGTAGGGGCAAGGCTTAGCCCTCCATTGGGAATCAGAGCCCAGGTCCCAGACCCTTCCCTTTACCTGGCTGCCCTGCACTCCACACCCAAGGCTACTTGTCCCGGCATCCTGTGACATCACTTAACTCTTATTTGCCCTTCCTTCCTCCTTCCCTACATCCTTCCCTTGCTTTCCCCCCTCTCTCTTTCTTTCTCTCTCCCTTCCTTCTTTGCTTTCTTCTTCCTTCACTCCCTCCCCTCTCACCTCTCATCTCCCTTTCCTCTCATCTCTCTCTCCCTCTCTCTTTTCTCTTTCTTTTTCTCTTTCTTTCTTTCTTTCTTTCTTTCTTTCTTTCCTTCTTCCTTTCTTTTCTTTCTTGGTCCAGAAAACCTATTTATATCTTTCTGGAGTTCATACTCCAGCGATCTTTCCAGAAAAGGTGTGTGTGTGAAGGTAAATTTCTTTGTCTGAAAATGTCTTCATTATGTCTCTACACTCAATTATCTTGAGAGGTATAGAAGTCTAGGTTAAAAACTTGAAATGATTTTCCTAAGAACACTTCAGGCATTGTTTGATTGTGTTTGAATTTCTGGTGTTGTCCCTTTGGATTCTCATTCCTTATTATGTAACCTAGCATTTTTTTTTTTTATCTTACTGTAGATTTGTGTCATAGTTTTGCCTACGGTGTTTCAAAATTTCAGTTACAAACCTGGGTTTTCTTGCATTCATTGTTCATTTTATGCTATAGGCCCTTTCGTAACACCCTCTTTTTGAAATATTTTCAAAGGCATTTTCTTAATTGCTTTCATGGTTTCCTTTCTAGTTCATTGGTTCCTCTTCTAGCCTGTGTATCATTTAAATATTGAGCCTCTGGGGATAATATCAAACTTCCCTATTTTTTTCTTTTTTATTTATCCCTTCGCCTTGTGTTCTGCTAGTTTCTTCCTTTACATCATCAACCTGGTTGATGTGAAGTTATGCTCTCCTGACTTTTCTTCTTGAGCGAGTCCACAGAGTCGACTTTCCACTGAGTCAGCTTGGGTGTACCAGAGCGGCTTTTCCTCAAGCTGGCTTCTGGTATGGTTTGTGGTTGCAGCGGATCCCAAGAGAAATTGGTGTAAGATTTTGAGGTGTCATGACGAATCAGCCTGGATAGTGTGAGGATCAGAAGCAGTGGGTGGCGGGAGCCAGACTCAGAGATGCCAGCTGGTTCCAGGTGACCTTCTCCCGCCATCTACATCGGTCCTATCTGCATCCAGCTCTTCTTCTCTGCCATTGGTCCCGCTGCTCAGTGGTGGCATCTGGCCCCGTGCCAGATGTTTGTCTGCAAATGCGGGGTATCAGGAGCTGAGGGGCAGCCTTCCATGGACGTGCACCCCCCAAAGCCATAGCCCAACTGCCAGAATCCAGGTGTCCCTGAGGTCAAGTGTGCAATGTGTTCACCTGCCCTGGTGCTTCAAGAGTGCTACAATGGGTCCTCCCTGGGTCCTCCTGTTACCCTTTACATAGATTATTTCTCAGCTCCTCCCACGCTCTGTAAGAGCTAAATTCGTGGTTTTAAAAACTCTTCTCATTCTGCAGTACTCACAGTGGTCCTGCCTCTTGGTCCAAACCCTGACTAACAGAGTGTTATATTAAAATGTTTTTCATTTTGACTTTTCCAGGTTGTAACCGGATGTCCTCTCCTATGGCGATGGTCACTTTTCTGTTATTGCTGTTTCTGTTTGAATGATCCTTCCCCTCCCTCATATGCAGGTGTGGCTGGAACCTCAGTGTGTGAGCTTATTTGGAAATAGGCTTTTCTGAAAATGAAATACGTCAATTCATGGTTATGATGGATCAGAGTGAGCCCTAAGTCCAGTGACTGGTGTCCTTATGAGAAGGCCATGTGAAGATAGAGAGAGGCACAGGGCAGACCATGTGATGACGATGCAGGCAGAGACTGAAGGGACCCACCCACGGCCAACAGGTGCTGGGGATTGCCTCCCAGCACTGGAGCTGGAGAGGGGGCCTGGAGCAGAATCTCTCCCAAAGCCCTCAGGGGTGCTAGCCCTACCAACGCCTGATTTCAGACTTAATGATATTCCGAACTTGACAGACAAGACATTCCTGTTTTAAGCCACCCAATTTGTGGTAATGTTAGTGGCAGCCCCTGGAAGACTAGTACAGGAGCGTTTCTCATTTCATATTTCCTCTGGCCTAAGTTATTGATTATATTGCTTGATATGTACCGTGAATTCATGTAAGCATTTTACTTCATTCAGATCTTCCTCTCCTCCCTTCTCCTTCCCTTCTTTCTCTTTCTTCTCCTCCTTCATCTCCCTCCCCTCCTCATCCTTCTTTATCTGTGACTTTGGTGACGATTGTCATCAATTTGCAATTCATGGCTGGATGGGAATGTTTAAGAGTAGGGCACCATAAGTTGGAAACTGTATATACATGTAAAACTTGTTAGCTAGTGTACTTCTTTGAAGAACAATTAAACAATCAGCTGACATTTTCCCAGGTGGCTGGGAAGAGGGTAGGAAAGAGTGTCTAACATGAGTCTATTGGAACGTCTTTTTCACGAGATTATTCTGTTTATTTAAAGATTTGTCTTTCTACCTCCTGCCTTGCAATCACAAGCCAAACTATTGGAATACTTTTAAAAGGGAAGGGGAAAGTACCAAGAGAACGTTCGTCCTCAGAAAGATTCTTGATCAATTCTCTCATTTTCCTTTATACCTCAATGTCTCCCACACTGACCTGTCCATTGTGTTCCCCAGTTTGGAGGTTCTTAGGTTCAGTTTCCCTGCTAAGTCCCAGTCTCCTGTTAAGGGCCTGGGAGAGGAAAGGCTGGGTACCTGGCTGCCTAGAGTGTTTTGAGGACAGGGGCTTCTACTCCTCCATATGCATGTAGCCAACCAATTATCTGGCTGTCAGTCTTATGTTTTGTAATGGTGAATTGTGTGTCAATTTAACTGGGCTAAGGCAGGCCCAGATAGCTTGCAAAGCATTATTTCTAGATGTATTTGTAAGATTGTCTCCAAAAGATATTACCGTTTGGATTAGCAGACTAACTGTGGGTGAGCATCCTCCAGTCTGTCAAGGGGCTGACTAGAACAAGAGGGTGAAAGATTGGTGAATTTTCCCTCAACTCTTAAGCTGAGAAATTCATCTTGACCTGTCCGTGGGCACCATTCTCTATCATGTGAACAGTGTATCATAGGACTTCTCAGACTTCATATTGTGAGCTAATTCCCATAGCAAATTCTCTCTCTCTCTCTCTCTCTCTCTCTCTCTCTCTCTCTCTCTCTCTCTCTCTCTCTTTGTGTGTGTGTTTGTGTGTCTGTTTGTCTGTCTCTTTCTCTCCCTTCTATCATCTTCTACATATTTAACTACTCTATTTATTCTCTTTCCATGGAGAACCCCACTACAAACTTCATATCTTCTTTATAAAGTTATATGTTAAGAATGTCTGAGACTTTTTGAGAGTGTTTAGAAGTAATGAGTTAACTTCTATTCAAATCTCCCTTCATGATGCCAGGTTGGGTTTCTCCCACTCTGTCAGTTATCCTCTTATATCTGTCTCTAGAAGTCTATTGAAATCCTTTGTCTCTTGACTCCACATCAATTCATTCAGTCTCTATGGCTTGATATCTTTTTTGTTATTTTTATTTGGGGGGGAAGAAGAGTTAAATACATATTGTCTGTAAATCACGTTACATAAAAAGTATCTTTCCGTGTGGAAGAAAAGTTTTGGAGGTGATGAATGTTTATGGTATGACTTAATGATTTTATGGGTGTATACTTACTTCTAAAAAGATCAAATTATATAACATTAAATATTTACATTTTTGTATGTTAATTAAGTCTCAACAAGGCAGTTTTCAAAATGTCCTAACTACCTAAAAATCAAATGAAAATGAAGGCAAAAAGCAAAGAGACACAATAAGAAATCAACAAATAACCACAAAAGCAACAAAAATTATTCTTCCAATTTTGAAATCATGGTTCACATTTTAAAACAAAATACAAGTGAAACAAGGACAAGACAATGTTTTCTTTGGCCTGAAGGAGTTTTGATCTCTGCCAAGAACTTATCCTGGATACATGAACAGAAACAATGAACGTAGCATAGCAATGAACACTGGAGTTGCTAACTGTAGTGTTTAAGCTTCATGAGTTTTAACTTGACTGGCTTAGGAGCCACTTGAGAGGATTAGTATACTTCTTGGTGTATCCAGGTAAGTTTTGGAGGCAATGACCTGAGGTACTATTTCTGGTGTCTGACTCTTCCTCCCTAGTTATTATGCTCTGTTTCCTGACTACCATTAGGTGAGCACCTTTCTTCTGTCATGACCTTCCACCATGATGCGTCTGCCAGGAAGCCAGCCTATACGGACTGAATTTCCTGACACCATGAACTAAGTTAAGCTGTCCTCTTTTAAGTTGTAGATGTCTCAGTGATGAGAATGCTGGCTAATGTACTAACAGATTCAAAGGAAAACTGGAAGGAAGTGGTCATTCTACAGGATGAGAGTTGGCAGACCAGGCCTGAACCTGCAGGAGGAAGCAAAGGCATTATTAACCCAGGAATGCTGAACAGGACTCTTATCAAGAGTATTTTTTTATATACCTGGGTTGATTATCTACTTCAGGGTTATAAATTATACCAAAATTTAGTGACTTCGGGCAACGAACAGTGATTTATCTCTCAGAGTCTGAGGGTCAGGAGTTTGAAGGCAGTTTAGTTTATCTCAGTGTTTTTGGCTCAAGGTGTCCCTCATGAGGTTGCAGGCCAGGTATGACCAGAAAGCCAGCCACTGGAAGGCCTGTGGAACTGGCAGGCCCATATCCAAGCTCACTGCTGTGTCCATTAGCATGCAGAGGTTGTTCCTCATTGGCTATTAGCTAGATGCCTCAGTTTCTTATCTGGTGCACTGTCTATGGCACAGTGATGTTTTCCCCGGGTAAGTAACACAGGGAGAAAAGCAAGAAACCACCAGGCCTTTTACAATCCAGTTCCCAAGATTGAATCCAGTTTTTTTCTTTTTTGTTTTATTTGTTAGAAATAAGTGACCACGTTTAGGGCATTAAATTCATCTTTGAAGAAAGAAATAGGAAAGAATTTATGGACATTTAAAACCACTGCATGAGCCTTTTTGGGCTCCTCACTTTTGGAACAAAACTTTGTGTTTTGTTCTGTTTTAATTTCTTCTTTTTCACTCATTACTATGGTTTTAGCTTATCTCCTAAATTTCTTGTGTTCAAAATTTGGTGCCCAGTGTAGCCTTCTTGAGAGGTGGGACCCTTGGAACATGATTGGGACGTGAAGGTGACCCTCACGAGTGGATTAACCTATTTATAAATTAGTGGATTAGTGGTTAACAGAGGAAGAAGCTTTGTTTAAAAAAAAAGCAAGCTGTCTCTAGCATACTTGCTCTGTTTTACTATGAGATTCCTCCTGTCCTATAGGATACAGCAAAAAGGCTCTTCTAGATGCTATGCCATACTCCCTGACCTCACAGCCTCTAGAACTGGGAGCCAAATGAACTCCTCTTCCTTATAAGCTAGTCACACTTTGTAAGACACTAGCAAAAAAAGACTTTCAAACCTGCTTCAGTAAATAGGAAAGGGTCCTGGGGAAGGAAGAACAGGAGAAAACAAGTCTGAAGAGGAGTAAAACTCTCACATTGCATCACATACAGGTACCAGTTCCCCAAAATGAATGCAATTATTATATATCACAAATGCTAACTTAAAAAAGAAAGTGATAAGAATCATGGAAAGACTAGAATTTTGAGGAAAATTAATTGCAATAAGTCTTTTACTGTATATGTATATTTTTAAATTTAAGCTTTCACTGTGTATCTCGATCACTCTTTGTATATTGTCCTTTCACTCAGCAAGTATTTGTCTAATGTATAAGATATTTGGGGACTGGTTCATAAAAGCATTGGAACTCATTTTATTAATACATTCAACAAACACTTATTGAGTACTCGTGATATTTCAGGCTCTATGCTGGGTGCTTAGCACACTGCTTAGCAAGATGCGACATCTGACCTCATCAAATTGCTATTCACACGGAGCTTCTTATCTTGGGGAGGGTCTTAAAGGGAAGTCAAGACATAAGCCCAGGTGTCACTCTTCGCTGTGCTCATCAGAGGAGTGACAAGAGCAGGGCCAGAGGTGAGGAAAAGACTTCACCTTAGTTGTGCTTTACTGCTTTCTGCCAAGGGGGGAGGTCAAGCTGGACGGGGGTACTCAATCAGGGATGAGGCTGTGCTTTTGTCCCAGGGCACAGGGTTGTGAAGCTTGGGGAAGCAATAGGGCAGAGCCTTGGATTCACCAGCTGAAACCCAAGAATCCAGCGATGCAAGAGTTCTAGGCAGACCAGGCCAGTGTCTGAGGACAAGGCTGTGTTCTACACTTCCTCACATCCCATGTGCAGATAGCTGTAAGGCTTGGTTTGGCCTTAGTCCATCTGAGGATGAAGTCCTGTGACCTGGGGCCACGGAGAGAGAGGCAAGAGTGGTCCCGATGTTAATATGCATGGAAATTCCAAGTCAGCCAAGCTCTTGGCAAGTGGCAGAACAACATTTGGGCTGTACTGGAGATTTTGGAGCAGGGGACTCAAAACCAAAGACAGCAATTTTGAAAGCTGGAGGTGAAGGGGGTGGGGGGGCATCCGAGTTTCCGGAGTGGGCGGGCTAGTCCTGGGGCCACTGGAGCCTGGGCGGCTGCTGGGAGCTTTTCTGCTCTGTTGCAGTTGTAATTACAGCGCCTGAAAGCTTGCGTGACATTGCTAATTTTAGAGAAAATGGGACACTGATATCTGTAAGAACACTCAGGCTTAGGCTGCTGATTAACGCTTCCACGTATCTCAGAATCAAACCCAGAAATAGTGTAGGCATTAGGAAATATTATTATTAGAAGAATATTCGTAACGAAGGAAATGAAAAATGTAAATGCCAGCTCTTTAGAGAGGTTTAAAGAGATTAATTGGAATAATAAAACAACTGGAAGTCAAATTGGTTATGGAACTGTGCTTTGAAAGGATGAATTCTATTTGAAGACCATTTTCCTTCGGTATGTTGTTTTTTGACTAAACTGTAAAAATTAGTTAATAAAATGAGTTTCTCAAGTTCTTGAAGGGCTATACAATATGAGATATGCTGATAAGATGTATCTTATTTTTTATAGGAAAATAAATTTTAAGAAATAACTAGAGCATAAGTATGTGTGTGTGAAAAAAACTTGTGGGCAAAAACTGAAACACAGTAACTGACAATCAAAGATCATTTAGGTGTGTTCATTTTGGTAGCACATATACAAAGATTATTTACAGAAAACTATAGAAGCATTAGACATGTTTTATTTAAAAATAGAAACAATGGCATGTTTTTATAGAAACAGGAATAGAGCTAAAAGACAAAGAGAAATAGCCTAGTTTGAGGCAGAAAGAAAGCAATAGTAGACCTAAAATGAGCAATACTAAAGTTTATTCATTTTTTCACCAAGACAAAGAATATTTTGCATGAGAAAAGCTAAAATTAATCATCATTTTAAAGGATAAAATCCTGGAAGTGTTTTGACCAGAAAAGCGCTGTACTCCATAGATATAGCTAACATCTTAGCCAATGCTCAGTTTTTGTGTTGCTAATTGTGTCATTTTATGGTTTATGAACATGAACTTCCAAGGAGGCTGTAAGGGTAGGAACTTGGATCGTGGTGTTTCCTCTGCCAGGTAAGTATGTGGAGTATAAACTTTAAAGCCATACAGAGTACGGTATGACTAGTGTGTACTTTATTTCTCTGGGTCCCTGGTTCTTCTGTGCAGAAAGCGTGAGTGCTGATCTCTTGGGATTGCCCCACGTGACGAGGCCTGGGTATCCAGAGTTCACACACTTGGCTAGTCTCCTTTCTTTCCCTTTTCTTTAAGGAAAAAATACTTAAAGAAGAGAATTTACAATGTGATATGTTGGCACCATCTCTTGAGCCTGGCCATAGCCTCAGGCCTGACAAGCACAGCTCTGAGACATCAGAAGTTATTTTACTGAGTCGTCCCATTAACTCAAGAAACTTTTAGAAAGCCTGTGAAGTGTTTCGGATTCAATGTTGACAATATTAAAGGGAAATTACTAGGATTGTTAAGCTAAAATGGATGCATGCATTCACTCTCAGTAATTCTTAGACAATACATCAAAGCTATTGATAAGTGGTTAATCACATCTTAGAAAATATTTGCTAGCTCTCTTTACTAGGAAGAATCACCTAACTTCTCTTACTGTTTTTTCAGCTTTGAAATGGAGATAATAATAGTACCTACCCTTCAGGATTTGGGGGATAACTGAGTGAAAAGGTTGATATTAAAGTGCTTACTTAGTAGAGTATCTGGCTCTGAGGGGGCTTTCAGTTAAGACCAGGGAGAGGTTGAACATGGAACCGAACAAATTCTTTTTTTCCCACTATTTTTATTAATATACATATGTAATACATAGTGTTTACAATGAATTTGGGTATTTTGTGCACATATGTATCATATCAACTTTACAATCCCTTCCCATTTTCTACCCTCCCACCCCCTCCCTATCCCTTCCCCCAACTCCGGCTATCACTTCACGTGGTTCTATAGAATGTCTGTGCCGAACAAAATCTTGTCCCACTTAGAGAGCCTGAAACTCCTGAAAGTTCTAGTGCTCAGAGACTCTTGGATCTCAGCCCTGGCCATGTAATTAATCACAGTACAGTGAACTCTCGATTATCTGCACTAGTGAAGGGCAGAGGCATGGATAATACAAACAAAGGGCAATCTAAAAGTCACTTATATGTCTGGCTTTGGAATGAAGTCAGAGAAGCACCTGAGTGCCCACCTCCCACTCCAACACCCCCCCTCTCTTTTGTTTTCTGTCCTAGCAAAGATCACCTAATAGGGATCCCCACAGACAGGCTATTTCAGGAGCTGGGGGAGGAGGGAGGTAGCACTAGCATTGACAAAAAAGACGCACAGAATACTTAAGAATATTTAATAAATAATACTGCACATCCAAACAAAATTGTTACTGTTATTACTAATAATAGTTGACTGTAGATTTTTGACATGTGACTGAAGAAACAAACCAGGATACAGAAGGTAGTCTGCTTTCCTCCACAGCTTCCTATAACAAACTGTGCACTTGTCTGCTTCCCCCAAGGGAGTTGGGAGCAGACTGAGGATAGAATGTGATTCATTTCTGTATTTCTCTAAGATACGTAATCGCATGGTGAGTGGTAGGATATAGAACACAAGCAGTGAATTCATGCTTTTAGGTGGATTTTTGTTTGGAGTGAATGCTGCATTTGGGATTAGGAAGTAAGTTTCTTCAGGTGGAAGACCAAGACCTCCACCTGAGAGAGCTCCCCCAGACAGGGCCTAAGCAGTTGCATCATTTCATCTGAGGTGGCTTTAGGCTCTGACTTCCTTGAGACCCAGTGCCCTGTGGAGAGATTTCTCTTCTCCTTGTTGTGAAGTCCTTGACAGTGACAGTGAAGGCCAGAGAGGGCCGGAGACAAAGCAGGTGGAGCAAGAAACATGACAGCAGTCTCACCACTCACATTCAGGGTTTTCAGAATATCCCAGGCTAAATCTCCTTGTCCTATTGAGCCTTCATTCATTTAACCAGCATTTATTTGCTTAGCATAACTCACAGGGCAATAATTGTGCTAAGTGTGGAGAACACAGACATCCATGAATTGCATTTTAGTTGATAGGCTTGCTTCACCTCTTAGACTTAGCTCCTTGAGGGCAGAGACTCTATCTTACCCATATTTATGTCCTATGTACTCACTACAGTACTGAGCCACAAAGTCGGTAGCTCACAGATGAGGGAACAGAGATGCACGGATCAGGGAGGCTGAGGATCAACAATGACTGGAGAAAACTACGTAGGCTGTGTGTGTTGGTGGGGAGTACAAGAGGAGAGAGGAAAACGGGTAGGCCTGGGGTGTAACTCAATGGCAGAGGGGCCTTGAGCAAGCATGAAGCCCTGCGCTCCATCCCCAGGGTAGAAAAGAAAGAAGAAAAAAAGAAAGAAAGAAAGAAAGAGAGAAAATCTTGAGAAAGCTAGGATTTAGCCAAAAGAACCGAGAGAAAAGAAAGGCATCCTAAAAGAAGCCATAGTACAAGGACATGGCATGTTCATGTATGTCATGGTATAAAGAAAGTGTCTACAAAAATGAGTAGGAGGGAAAGAACGAGAAGACGGACCAGGATTCCAAAATCTGTTATGTCTTCATCATTTTTTAACTGACATGTATGAGTTATACATATTGATGGAGCTTAGTGTGGCATTTGGATCCACGTATATACAATGTGGAACCTCAGTGCAGGGTAACTGGCATACCCATGCTCACATATTTATCATTTTCTTGTGTTGGGAACACTCAAAAGTCTTCTTACGACCCTTTTGAATGTATGATCAGTCGTTGTCAACTATGGTTACCCTATTGTGCTAGGAAGCCCTGAAGTCATCCCTGCTCCCCACTTTACCCCCTCATTTCTATCCACACACCACTGAAGATTCATTTATGGAAAGCTGATTATTGAGTGTGTTTTAGGGGTTGTTCCAAACTGCATGTGACTAAAAGCCTCAAGGCTGGTCCTCCAGGCCTTTCTCTTGCTCTCTGAGAGCCCGGACAGTGTGGGGCAGGAGTGGGCGCGGGTCAATTCCATCACCTTGACCTTCTCCTCCTCCTTTCTGCCCTCTGTGGGGGTCCGGAGCCTCTGAGGTATGCCTCTGTCTTTCTTTCACTGACCCATCACTGGCCCATTCATAATCAAGTAAGACAGTCATGCAAATTGCCTACTTTCAAAATGTGCTTGCTCTCCGGGGTGACAACATAACCTCCTCCTCTCCTTGCACCTGACTTGCACTGGTCCTGCCATCTACGTCTACGACGGTCTAACCACTGATTTTTCTATTCTGTTTTCCCCTCTGTGAACAGATAAAGATGTTGAGGCCTTCTATCAAGATTCCTCGGGGCTGATGGTAGATAGCGAAACTTTGCATCCAGAGAAGCCAACCTCGGTGGCACCTGCCCAGGGTGGGGTGAGGGAGAGGGCGGGAGAGAAGTTGTCCTTCTGCTTATCGGAGACCTGCCTGCCGTGGGACGCGTGCCCGGGGTCAGGAGGCTTCCTTCATATCCGCCCAGCGCTGAATGTGTAGCTGTGGGCAGGAAGAGTCCGGGGCGGGAGGGCTCAGGAGCGCAGGGCCTGGCATTGGCGTGTTTGCCTCCCACAATGGGAGGGAGGGGAACAGAAAAGGCCCAGGCGCGACATAAATATTTCCTATTATGGAGAAACTAAAGTCACAATGGAATCTGTCATGCTTGTGATACGAGAGATGGACAATATTTCGGAGCTGCTGCCACGCTGGCACCTGAATGGAGTTTATATTTTGTTTATGGAGCCGGATCCGAAGCCTTTTATTTTTTTGGCCCAGCCTGTGTAATTCTTCTTCATGGGAGCTCGAAATGGCTGCGGAGCAGCTCAATATTCCATTTATTTTATTTATAAAAGAAATTCAAAGGCTGAAAAGATGAAGTAATTGACTTACTGGGATGACAGTTAAACCCACTAAATTTAATCTTATCCTCTCAAGTACAACATATCGCGCTTACAAATTATCGCCAGGCACCAGGCAGCCCCGCGCTGCTCACCTAATGCAAATGGAATGGAGGCCTCTGTTATTGTATTATCTGACTTTACTATCAGCATTAATCCGGCTTAGCTCACTTAATGATGCCACTTGTGGCACTCTGAAGGCAGCGGAGAAGTCTATAAACTACTTCCATTAAAATGCAAATCGGGCCCGCCGAGAAAATAAGTGACACAAAAAGTGGGCGAATTGGGCCCCGCGCGCCGGCCCGCCGCCGCGATCCGGGCCGATGGCTGATGCTGCGATTATCCGGCGCGCGGCCCGGAAAGGGGCCAGCCTGGCGCGCGGCGCCACAAAAGTGCGCCAACAAGCCGGGGCGTTTCATTTCTGAAGAGATTTATATTTTTTTGTTGTCAGGAAATGAACAAATACTTATCAATGTAAAAACTGCTATCGCCCATCTCCCCGCCAGGTTTTTCATACTGATATTATTTGCACCCCATAACACAGGAAATGAAAATCTTCTTCGCTTTTCACGTCGCCACTGTATCTCCAAATCCCCCCGGAGCCCGCCGCCTCCCTCGTCCCCCTCCGCCACCCCCACCTCTCCGAGACCGTCCCCTCCCTGGCAAACAGAAAACTTTTGTGGGCTTGGGGTGGAGAAAGTCTGACCCTTAGATTTTAACAAGAGGCTTTCAGTTTCTGGGGTCCTTTTCTCCCAAAGAGAGGATGGGTCGGGGGACCATGGGAATGGGGGGCGGGGGGAGACACCGACACTCAATGGTGACGTCTGTTTTCCTTAAGCGACCCGACGCCATTCTAGGATGAAAAGGTATTCCCTTTCAGCAAGGGGCTCCGCGGCCCCCGGGCTCGCCCCGACTCAGAACCAGACCCAATAAAACACGAGCAGGTGATGTCGTTTCATACTTTGATTCCTTTGTTTAAACAGTCTCTCTCAAGTTCTCCTGTGTCTGTCCCGGGAACAGAGCAACTCTCTTTGATGTGGGGGAGCTGCAGGGCCCCCTCTTCGTGGGTGCCAGGTGCTTGTGGACACACGGAGGAGAATGCACGCCTGTCCCCCTGGCCGCCCTCTGCCTCTGGGCAGGCTCTCCAATCCCTCCAGGATTTATGGTGCTGGCGGAGGGATCGATATCGCTTTTTAAATATTACAATACCTTTTATCGAGACAATATTACAACAAGAACATTTTATCCTGTCAGAGGACCCAGTGCAAATCGATCCGGGGCCTCTCACTGGTGGGCTTGCCTGGTCCTCTGTGTTTACCAAACTGAGAAAAAGGTGAGTGTGCCTCCAGGCTGGGGCCAGTCCTGCCCACGGTAGCCTGGGCACCCAAGAGCAGGACAGGCGGTGAGCACGGGTTGGGCTGCGGAAAGTGGCTCTCGCCCAAGTGACCTTCTCTGGAGAGTCTCCTCAGTCCGATGGCCTCTTTCCTGGCTCCAAGGCAAGGTGACTAGGGGGGAAGAGGACAGAGCCTGTGTGGAGGGCCAGGCTGCAGAGTGTGGCTGACAGCTGGCTGGGCACCCCTCTAGGTGGCTGCGTGACCTAGTAAGTGGCCCCTGCCGGCGTCTACTTCTCTCACACACTGGGTTAGGAGGAACTGCAACTTGGTTAGGGCAGTGTCTGGTCTTGTACTATAGACACATAGTATGTGTTTCAAAAGAGCTTGTTGAGTGACCAAAGACTGAAGGCTATACTGTGATCTGAATACGGCAGTTCCCCTATGTTGAAACTTGGCTGGTAGTGTTTGAAGGTGGAACCTCTGGGAGGTGATTAAGTCATATGGTAATTAGACGAAGTCAGCTTCCTATAAATATAGATACCTCAGAGAGCTCCCTGATCCTCATGCATGTGAGGACCCAGTAACAACTATGAAGCCGATGCTGACACTGTCTTGACATCCAATCTGTCAGCACGTTGATCTGGGACTTCTCAGCCATTAGAATGATGAGAAACGAATCGGTCTGTGGTGGTGTTACGGAAGGCTGAGGACTCGGGCAGGGAATAATGGCGTCTTATTCTTCCTTCTCTGTCTTGCAGAAGCTCAGGAATTGTCTGTGAATGGATAATGCATGTGACTGGATGGCTCTCACACAGAAAGGAGGGTTCCCCTGGGCGTTCTTGATCTCCTTGGACTTGACTAGCTCCGCAAGAATGAAGACACACCTAAGGTTGCCCTGTGGTTTCTCCACTTCACAGCCACATTGCCTGGGAGAGATCCTGAGTCACGCTAAGCCTGTGCCTTCAGCCCTTAATTGGGAATGGGAATACAGGCCGTGCAGACCTGCTGAGCCTTTGGTGAGAGGATGTGCATTAATGGCTCTAAGAGGGAGGAGCAAAGATGGCTCTTTTTCTGTGATCCTGGCTGAAGTCAGCATATTAATAACAGGCCGTGGGCTGCTTGTTACCAGTCCATAGAAGAAAAAAAAAGCAAGTTGTTTCCTTCATTGTGTGCTTTCCTTCCTTTTCCTCAACGTCTGGCTCACCTCTTCTAAAAGTGGCTTCTGTGTGCTGGAATTGAATATAGCAACGTGTCTTGGTGGTTATCCGCTCATTTATTATGCCATGAATATTTATGATGCTTTCGCTACGTGCCAGGCTCCAGGAAAGGTAATGGATACACCAACAAGCAAGATCAAGCAGATCAGGGCACCTAAGGGGCGACTTTTCTAGTGGAGGAACAAAAAGGGGAAAAGAAGAAAGAGAAGCAAAGGAAGAGCACAACCGCAAATTATGACAAACGCTGTGAAGGAAACGGAGAGCGTGACATGATAGGAGACGCCTCACCAGCACCCTCGTGGTTCCCGGGTGCTTGACCCTCTGTACAAATGAGAGAGCGGCCACTGTGCGTGAGCACCAGCCAGCTTCTAGAACAGCTGCTTTCAGTTAGTTAACCATTGCTGTGTAACAAAATACCCCGAATCTTGATGACTTCACATATCAACAACATTTATTCTGCTCACAAATCGGTAATTTGGGCAGAATGTAGTAAAGACTGTACATCTCTGCTCCATTTTGACGTCAGCTGGGGAATCAAAACCCAGAGCTGGGGTCATTTCGAGGCTTTCCCATGTGCATGCCTGAAGGTCAAAGCTGGATATCAGACGGGAGTACCCTTTGGGCCTGGGAATGGAATGTGTAGCCTTCCCATCCATGGGGGCACGTGGCTTTCTTATGGTCTTTAGGTTGGGCAAGTGCCCCACCCCCCCAAAAAAAGAATTGTCCAGGAGGAAAATGTATTGCTTGTGACCGCGCTCTGGTAATCCCATGTATCACCTCATCGTTCTATAGAGAAATGTCGTAGAATTTGTGCTTGTCATTTCAAATCATTCCAAGTCTTGGCTGAAAATATAAGAAGCATTTCTTCAGAGCCTATGACCAAGCATACTTCGCCTCCATCTCAGGGGCCCCTTCACCATGCCATAGTTACGTGACTAGTCTTCCCTTTCATGCCCTGATTGTTTGCTATTTTGTTTTGTCACTGTTCTCTTCTATGACTCTGTTGTCCACTAGAAAAAGTCCAAAATCTTATCCAAACACTCAAAATCCTTATGTGCCTTGCTCAAGTGTCCTTCCCTACTTTATATTATAATCTAGTAGAGAGAGACGGAATTTCAGCACGGGATCACTCCAGCCACATTCGTCTATTTTTACCTGTACAACATATAGTATAGAGTCTTTGTCAACTACCTTCTCCATCAGGTTGTGCCTCAACACCCAATTTCTACTCATCCTTCAAATCTCAGCTCCCAGCTTCCTCTTATATGAAGTATTCTCAGAGAAAACTCCCTCAGCCTCAGCAGTGGCTGCCAGCAAACATGGAGTGCCCACTTGGTGCCAGCAATTACTCTAGAAGCCCTGCATATATTTCCATTGATTCCCCCCACCCCTCCATGTCCCAGCATTGCAGATGGAGTATAGGACCTCCTCATTAAACTATATCCTCAGGATATATTTTGAATTTGAGCCAAGGTCCTATCAAATTGCTGAGTGGTGCAGGCTAGGCTCGAACTTGTGAGCCTCTTGCCTCGGCCTCCCATGTGTTGGAACTATAGGCCTGTATCATCACATCCAGCTCCATTGCTTTTTCATAACGGCTTTGCTAGTTTCTATTTTCTCATTGAACAGATGGAGAAACTAAGGAGAACGATTTTTTTCCCTTGGTTGTCCAATTGGTAGAAAGTGCATTTGGGATTCAAATATTGCCCTAAGTCGAAGCTTTTTAAATCAGTGCAATCTCTATAGGGTAGCAAGAAATGAGTAGTTAAGTCACGAAGGAAAAGTACTGGTGGTATAAAGGTCTCATTCTTAGTGATTGAGCTAATCAAGACATTTAATATCCGTAATTTGGTCACCAGGTATCTGGCTCACTTCAGATTGCAGAATTTGGCCTATCTCTTTGCTGCATCAAGCTCAGGGCCAGGCACCTCTGAGGGATTTTCATGACCTCTGTAGGCCTCCCACTTGCCAACTGATGAGATTGTAGGCTGAAGGCCTATGCGTGCTGACTGAGAGACAGGACAGGGCAAGGAGGGAGGCAGCTGTGTGTTTGCTCCAACTAGAAATTTTGGAACAAATATTTGTTGACCTAAATTAAAAAAAAATATGGCCTCAAAGGCTTCTCTTTCCTGTATGTATGTCCCTCAAAATGTGTCTTTGTTGTAGTTTGCTATAGTTTGTTACTGCCATAGCTTGGATATGGAATGACCCCTAAAGGCCAATGTCTGAAAGGTTTGATCCCAAGCTTGGTGACATTGGGTAGTGGCAGAACTTTTCAGTATGGGATATAATGGGAAGTCTTCAGGTCTTCAGGTAACTGAAAGAGACCGTGCATCTCTTTCTCACTATTTTGCTTTCCGGCCATGAAGTAATTGAGCTTTGCTGTACCAGGTACTCTAGGCACGATGTGTGCTGAAAGCAACCGGTTCTCCCCATCATGGACTGGAAACCCCAAAACTGTGAGCAAAAATAACTTTTCCTAGTTATAAATTTATTTGTCTCAAGTATTTTTATAGTGATGGAAAGCTGATTAACATATCTGCCCAGGAAAAAGGAAGGACTCCAAAGAGGTCTAACCTTGTAACTTGTTTTGATCAACCAAATGGGAGTGATATAATGGAAATCAGAGATGAGGGCTTGATGGGCCTTGTAACTTCTGCCTTTCCTTCTTCTGATTCTACTTTGAGGCTTCCCTGCTTGGAATGAACTGGGAAGAAGAGCCACCCAGAGACACAGGCCTACCCATCTCCGCTTTCCCATTACCTGGCCAAAAGCAGCCATCCCTGAACAATGGTAAGTGAGTGAGAACTGACCAGCCCACTGCAGAATCTTGGGAAAGAAGAAACCATTATTTTAGGCTTTTAGATTTAAATGTGGCTTGTTACATAGCAACATACAAGTGACTCACGTAGATGACATTCCGCTAGAAAAAAGAAGTCAAAGATGCTCGCGAATACAGTCATGGGAAAAACGTTTTCTGTATTTATTCCTACAGGAATGGACTGGGATGAGAGAGAAGGCTTGCTCTCTTTAGAAATTCAGGAAAGTAGGAAGAAGACGTGAACGTGAACAATGCACATACCAGGAATAATAGTCAAATTCTGAGTAAAATGAAAATCACAAAAATTGGAATTTTAAGCCTGAGAAGGCTTTCTGGAATCAGGTGGTCTAGGGGTGACAAATAGATTTCATTGTTTACCAAATCCAGTTGATTCGTGGCTGGAGCCTGGAGGGCTGTGTTGAGAATTCTGAGGCTTTATATTTAACAGAAGAGTGCTGTGATTGATAAGTAATGTCTGCCATGAGTAAGAGCCTTACTTCAATTACCAGAGTGTGCAATGCTCTTTTCAGTTTCAGTGTATTTATTCATGCTTTGAATGCTTCCTCCACTCAGCCATTGTTTTTCTAGATGCCTTTTGGAGAGGCTTTTCCTCCTTGAAGTGGAACTTCTCCCAAAAATATGTGTGTAGTCATTATTAACTAGCCTTTCTTATACACATTCATAAAATAACAAGCTTCACAAGAGTATATGTCTCCTCCCCCACAAACTGGCTGCCCAGTTTCCAGTCCAGCGCTGAGGCCTCTTCGGTGCTCCATATTACCTGTTAAATGGCTGATTGAGATGTAACACAGGTACTAAATTTAGTCACCTTGAATTTATCTAATTTTCTCTTCTGTCCTGTACTGGTTAGGTCACACTTTAGGGCATACAGTCTGCCAAGCTACAACTCCTCATCCAGTGCTCTTTCTAAGACATTAAGCGAAAAACATGAAGAGGTACGTTTTTATACTAGAAGGTGCAGTAGAAGAGAGGCTGAGACAACGCTGACAGCCTGTGAGCATGTTGGGGTGGCCAGACAATTCAGACGCGTTATCAGTTAACTATTGGGGAAGGATTTTGATGTTTAGACAAGTTTACTCAGAAATGTTGTCACTTGAAGCTGATGTTTGGCCAGACTATAGTAGGTGGCATGGGTTGCACCAAGTTGTAAGAAGACATGATGTAGTAGTTTGTGTTGGTGTTCGAATCTGCCCTCTTCCCTACACATGGAACGCTGAGAGCTGAGTCAGAGGTGTGGTTACAGCACCCTGTATTCTGGGATAGGGGATTTATTAAAATCCTAGGACATCTGCATGGCCTCAAATACCATTTGAACATTAATTTTTCTAAAAAAGTAAAATAAGTTGAAGATAAAAAATAAGGCTAGGTAGATATTTGTTATCTCACTCTTAAAATGAAGAAGTGTACAATAAATTAGTTGACATATGTCCAAATCAGCCGTTCTATTTGACACAGGAAAACTGTGTTCCTCAGAACTTCTGCGGATGGCAGACATAGTTCTTGGCAAAGCCTTGGCTTATTAGGGTGCCCAGCTTTTCTCTGAGGTGAGTTGCTTTTTATTGAGCTAACTTAGAGGGATGGAGGCCAGTGAGCACATAAGAACATTTGGCAAATGTCTGTGACATCTGGAGTGATGATGACAATTTGTAAATGATCTTTATTTTTTTCTCTTATTAAAACCTTTTATTTTCTTTCTGTAATAGTCTTCTTAACTTTAGCCTATAGAAAAGAGATCGGTAAAAATTTTCTATAAGGCAAACCTGAATACAGATATTTTGGGCCTTGAAGGTCACAAAATCATCACTGCAACTCTGCAATAGTTCAAAGCAGCCAAAGATGATACACAGGTAAGTGCATTTGGTCACAATCCAGTGAAATGTCATTTACTAAAGCAAAGAGGGAACTGGATTTGGCCTGTAGGCTGTAGTTTTCAGGTGCCTGTTTTAAGATATTGGAATCTGGCTTTCTTCCTTCTGTGAAAGATGAAAGCAGTAGTCGCTAATTTCTGAAGATTACTTTCTGCTTCCACATATGTAGTTGGCATAAGCATAGGCAAATTTCCATGAGTTTAAAGTTATTAAAACAAAGGGACCAAATTTATTGTGCCTTTAAAATGAAAGAACAGTATCTAATCTAAGAAACTGTTAAAAATTAAAATGATGCGTAATTTCCAAATTCTGTTTCTATGCAGCAGCCTTTCTACATGTGAAATTTTCAAGTAGAATAGCTATTATTTCCCACTGATGAACCACAAGTGGGCTGAAGATATTTGCATACCTTTTTATACACAATATACACCCGGACTCTAACCTCTGATTCTTCTTACCAAATTCCATTTAATTTGTCATTAATTAGTAAATTGTTATGTGAAATGCTGCAAAGCATCTTGGGTGAAACGGCCAGTGTGACGATTATTCTTTTGGAAGCTATCTGAAATTGTTACTACTGAGCAATTTCCATGAAAATAGAAGGTTCTTTGGAGCTGTTCTTTTAAAATCAGAATAAAATGAACCAAATAGGGAGAACAAATAAAGGCAATAATAAATCAAGGACAAAAGACAGGAAACTAGTCCTCCCCGAAGTATCTGCGAATCAAGTTCACTGTTAGCTTCTTGTTGCAAATAGTAGGTGTTGCTTCAATTTTGCTTTGAAGTTGCATAAAAACAAAAGAAAGACAGAGCAAGTTCCGAAGTAAATCTTTAGCAGTCCATTTGTATCATCTGCTTTAAGACTCTTGGGGTCTCTGAAAACCTTATGGAAGAGGACAAGGGCTGGAGTAGATCTTGACTAACTAGAGGCAAGTTCTTTCCTTGCTTTTGATACACACAGTGTATAAATTTGCATTTACTTGGTTAATTTCAGAGTCATTGCTTTGAGTCACTCATTCTTTCTGTGTCCTCTCTCTCTCTTGTTTGTTTCTTCAGTTTTCTTCTCTCTTCTGCTTTTCTTTTCTTTTCTTTTCTTTTCTTTTCTTTTCTTTTCTTTTCTTTTCTTTCTAAAGCCAAGTCAAGTGCACCTTTCTGATCACAGGGATTTTGTCTTCAGGTTCTGTCCAGTGTTTAATTCCTCCTTCCTGACAACTCCGGAACCAAGTCCAAATGAAAGGCTAGCCTCTGTGACCCTCTGCCCTCCCTTTCCTGCCTGCTCTTCTCCTGGGTCTCAATGGTTGATTGAACGGTGTGTTAGGTTCACTGAACTTGGTCTTGGCTTCCATTCCAAGCACAGACAAAGTCTGCTTCCAGGCCAATTTCCATATGAAAGCAGCTGAGATCTTTCTCCCCATTTTGGAATTCCAGGCAGCACCCTGGGCCCTGGTTTCTCAGACTCATAGTTGTTGCCCAGCTTACCCCCACCCCCACGTCTCAACCCACCCCCAATCTCCACCCACTGTGTTTCCCTGGACACCTGATTTCCAGCTGTCTTGCACACTACTGCAGCAGCAGCAGAGAAAGAGAAGCCATGAACTGAGGCACAACTCGCTTCATGCTTTCAAAGCCTGATGATGTAAGAAAGGGATTTATTTCTTAGGCTTTGAGACAAGCAATGGAAGATGGAATTTCTCCGCAGGTTGAGGAGATGGCGGAAGACTCAAAGCTTGTTAAGGTTAAATTTAATGAAATCGTAACGCCCATCGCCTCCTGTTTAGGAATAAATATACTCCTGTTAAGGCACTTATTTGGCTTTCTGAGCTCTGGGTCTTGACTGAACTGCCTCCAGAATTTCTGTTTTACTTCCAAGGTGTGATTTTTGCAAAACTGGAAAAAACGACAAAAAAGACATCATAACCTTTTCATTGCATTTCTTGTGTGAGCAAATGATTTGTTTGGACACTTAAAAGCACCACTAGCAAAAGTGCTATGTCCAAGCTAGAAGGAACTCGGAAAGCTAGCTTTATTCAAAAGCCACAGATATGAGTGGGTTGACAGACAAAAGCAGCACCCTCGGGTCTTCATTCTCTTCCACCCAGACCAGCCTCAGCGGTTGCTGGTGGCCAAGCCAACTTTTATTTCCCAGATTGCGTTAATGTCGACACCTTGATGTTTCCACTTGAAGGTCTTTTCCGTGCGAAACCTGGTCACGTTCCAGTTACTCTCTGAACCTTTTTTTTGGAGTGTGAAGGCACAGTGATTTAAAGACTTCTGGTGGGAAAAAAGCTGTTATTGTTTTCATTATGGCTTCTAAAAATGTCATTTCAGTAATGGGGTACAGTTTTCTGGAAAACTGTAAATATGCCTTTAATTTATACACCACCAAGTTTTCATAGAATTCCCTTACCCTGGATAGGAGGACCAACATGTCCCTGTTGATAAAGGTATACTTTCAACTATGTATGCACACAGTTGCCTGTGTATTTATGTGTAAATACATGTCAATGTATGAGATGCTAATGCGTGTAGGTTTGCACATGTGTAAGCAAAACTTATGAAGGCCAGGGGGGTCTGTGTGTCACCCAGTGAGATGGGGGAACATGTAGATCAGTACATGGAATCCTGCCACTGAAAGACGTAGCATCCTCCTAACAGCCAAGGGCTTTAGAGACTGTTACATTGCATTCCTATCGGATTCCAAACCTCAGTCTCTGCCTGGGGGTACAGTATGCTCTCCTGAAAGGAGATATGTCTAAATGCTGAATATCTGCTGCTGCAAGCCCAAACTATGATGTTGTGCTGGCCAGGTCCCTGGGAAACAGCCTGGACATTACTGCAGATGCAGCCCCTAAGCAAAACCACATGGACACACCTTGGCCTTGGAACCAAGTGGTCATCTACAGAAATAGATCTCTGGTGAAGAATGGAAGCAGAAAAGCTGAATTAGGCCCATGGGTTGTGACGAGGGTGTCTGGTGTCATTTACCAGGCCAACCAGATATCTTCTGTATAGATTATAATAAAATAGCCTGCGCCTGTTTTTTCTGCAGACACCTTATTGTCCTGCATCTGGCCTTTGTGATAAATTCGTACCTAGGTGGTGACAAGAACAAAGAGTTTAAGTATTTCAACAGCATTAATATTGATCGCAGAATAGATTAAGAGGCAGCTAGAAAGAATTTCTTCATGGGATCAAATTCCACCCCTTCTCCTGCGCCTGAGGCAGCAGGCAGCAGGAGACACCAGCAGGCAGCAGTGCAACAGTTTCTACTCTTTAGCACGCGGCCTCCCGTCTCAGAGGTTTTGCACGTAACAAATCACTGCATTGTGTCCTTAAATTTATCCTGTAGCAACATTTTGGCAGGACCATGGAACTGTGGGATAAGGAGCCACAGAATTTTCGAAAAAGGATTTCCTACCCACAACGGTTGCACACTGAACTGCTTTGCCCAGGGAGAGGTGCTAATGATTAATCGTGTCCAGCTCCCGAGGACCTCTCGGCCCTCCGCCTCGGCCTCTCCATTCCTTCCCCTTTTCATAGGTTGCTGTGACGGCAAGAATGATTTACTGACTAGTCGAGGATAACAGATATCAGGTCCCAGGCCCCATCTAGTTTAGTGTAAATCGGGCCTCAACCTGGGCCATAACACCGTTGCCTTTCTCATGCGCTGTATTCTGGAAGGTTTGTCCCAGCTCCAGATCTTCGTTGCCTCCCTTGGTCCCTGACCTCTCGACTCGCTCGGCAGCGCCCCTGCTGAGACTCAAGTTCTGGACTTGTGCCCCACACCTTGGCCTCCGGCTTCGCTTCCCAACGGCAGTTCCCATTGTTGTCTTTGAGCGTTCTGGTTTGGGGCGCTCTGAGGAAGCACTTCACATGACCCCAAGCAGCATCCCTGCTGGGTGCTCCTCAGGTCCAGAGATGGAGCCCCAACTCTTGCCCAGCTCCATCTGTGTTTTAGGGATTACGGCCGGGATGAGATTCCACAGGAAACGAGGAGAAGGACTGTGGCTTATGGGATCGCTACACCCCGCCAAGTCGTATGTAAGCGGCTTTATATGCAACATGTCACCTAACACTCAGAACAAAATGTTTTTTCTTCTAGTTAATCTTTGCAAAAACTGAATCTACATAGTAGAAATACCTGGTTCAAGGTCGTTCGAGTGGAACTGCCACTGCCTGAGCCTGCATCTCACTGTTACCTCTCGTAGTGCTTTTTCCAGTGTTCCTAATTATGAGAGTATTTGCTGGGTATTAATGTCTACCAGGCTTTGCACCAAGCCCACTGTTTAAATTGCCCCTTGCAGTTATAAAATTGAGATTTTGTACCATAAAACTCACCCTTTACATGTGCGCAATTCAGTGTTGTTGAAAAGTGTATTCACCTTACCACCCATTCATTTCAGACCATTTTCATGGGTCCCCTATGTACCTGTTGCTGGTCACTCCCTGTTCACCTCTCCTTGTCCTTGACATGTCGATCACCTTCTACTTCCATGAATTTGATTTTTCTGTACATCTTGCACACATGGAATCGTATAACATACATTCTTTTCTGTCTGGCCTCTTTGACTTAGATCATGCTGTCAAGGTTCATCCATGTATCATACTATCATGTATCAACATTGATTCCTTTTTAATGACTAAGTAATATTTCAGTGTAAGGAGATACCGCATTTTGCTTGTTTTAGGTAAATTTCACTACAATTCTAAGAGGTAGGTGTGATTACTATCTCCACAAATAGTCATAATGTGATGAACATACACAGGTGGGCTAGCAGAGGTTGACATAACACTTCAGGTCATGTTCTAGAAATGAATCCCAGACATGATTTTGTTTTCTCTTTTTTTCTCCTTCAGCTTTGCTTGCTTATCATTCATTGCTGGCAGACCACGCACCTGGTATAACCCTGATGTTATGACGTAAGGCATGTCACATCAGCTCTGCCTAGTCTCCACGTCAAGACTTTGCTCTGCGGTCTCCCTTCAGAAGGCCTTTAGGGTCACCTCAAGCCCCCAGCCCTTGAATGCTGTATTTTACACATGACCCGACACCACAGCCTACCAGAGGAAGCAAAAGAAGGAATGCATCCCTTTTGGATGGGGCATTTATTATATTGCTCAGTAGAAACAGTGACTACTCAAACTGTCACCTTAGTCAGAGCTGGGGGACGTACAGTGTCCTCTTGTCCAACCAAGATTCCAAGAACCATGTTCTTTATAAGAAAAAAAAGATAAGTAAAGAACAAACTGATTGTATATCATAGCAATAAGGACAATAATTTTTGATAAACAGTTATATTTTATGCTAAGCTACTATTTCAGTTTTCCTTTTGTCATTCTTGGGAGTCAACCAGGAGCCTTTACTCCTAGCTATATCCTCAACCCCTGGCTTTTTTTTTTTTTTTTTTTTTGAGACAGGATCTCATCAAGCTGCTAAGTTGCCCAGGCTGGCCTTGAACTTGTGGTCTTCCTATTACCTCCTATCACAGACTCTCAGATAGCTGGGATTACAAGGCCTTTGTACCAGGCCAAGATCACTCATCTTTATGGTGATAAAGTGTTGACTAATTGCCTATTATAGAACCTGTGTAATGAGGTATAATTCTTTCCTTCAAGGAGCTTACACCCAGAATAAGAGTCAAATCATGCCCAAGGAAAGTTGAGGCCATAGCAGGGTCTGCATGTTCTGTTACATGTTGGCATGGATATTGCATGGCTGATAGGCCAGAGAGAGAGAGAGAGAGGACCATGGTGACTGGAGCAGGGTGTAAATCCTTAGTGTATTGAAAGAGGCCAATGTGGGCTGGAAGGGGCTGGGTCATTGAAAAGAGGCTGCAACTTAGGAAAACATCCTGTGGAAGATAGAGGTGGGGAAAACATCCCAAGGAGGGGCACACAGGGCTGGGCATGAACAGGGTGTATTGGGAGAAGGATGAATAAACTTATGTGGCTGGAGGGGAGACAATTCCAAATGTCTCCAAGACTGTTGGGCATCACTATAAATTGCCCAGTCGGTAGCTGTTATGGTTCCAATCTTTAATGTCTCTCAGTACTCTATATGCCAAAGGCTCAGTGGCCATCCTGTGGTACTAGTGGGACCTGAAGGAACTTTTAGAAGACGGGGCCCAGTGAGAGGATGTTAGGTTATTCTGTGTGTGTCCTGAGCGTGATGTTGGGACTCTAGTCTCTTCGTGTCCATTTCTTTTATTTTCTGGATGACACAAGTGTTACAGTTTCCTGGGCCACTTGCTCCCACCATGATATGCTCTTTTGTCACTGGTCCACAGTGCTGAAATCAAGTGGTCATGGACTGAAAATTTTGAAGTCATGTAGTGGAATAAGCCTTTCCTCCTTCTTGACTAGTCATATCAGGTGTGTCGTGACAGTGTAGGGAAGCTGATTGACACAGATGTCAGGCCAGAGGTGGGGGCTTTATGGCTGGGGACAAAACCTGAGCTGGCATGTGGGATGGACTGGGCCTATACTCAAGAAATAAGCCAATAATTTCAAATAAAAATCTTGATAATTCAGAAGGTCTTGTTTTAAAATGCAAATGCAAGTTTTAATTCTGAAGATTGCTATTACTTACTGGATTTCCATGTATAGGGTGAATTAAGTATGTTAGCCTTCATGACCATGATGCTATGCAAAAGGAAACTGATCAGAGAGGTTGAGTAACTTACCAAATGCCAAAAATTTCCCAAATTGGAAGACAAAGGCTCGGTTCATGTGTGGCTACTGTCAAGGCTGTGCTCCTTAATTCTCACATGTTTTATCTGTGTGGGTGTTCAGATATTGTGTTGACAGGGAGCTGTCTGTCCATATTTTAATCTTAATTATTCTGACTATTGACTTCTTAATCTATATATGAGTAAAACACAATTCTTGAACGTTTCTTATTCTGGTATAAAATGTAGGTGCTAAGGCCAGAATAAAGAATGGAGACAGTTGGTGCCCTTTCTTAGAACTTTAAGAAAGAATCTCAGTCAATGTGCTCCTTTTGTATCCTTGACTTTGACACCACAACCAGGTGACTGAGAGTGTTTTCAATCATCCAACTATCTAGTGCTAATATTCCTCTTTATGTTTAAAAATGCATCTGCCTTCAGGAAGATTACATCATTTCCAATATCCACATTGTTATTTAAAACATGCATGTGTACACACACACACACACACACACACACACACACACACACACACACACTCGGTCTCTGTACTTGGGGGAGAAATTTGGACAGAGAGTGGAAAATGTTCTGGCACGGGAAAGTCTCTTCCCTACCCAGTGAGGTCCATGTGGCAACCGTGCTGCAGGGGTGCAGGGGTGCAGGGGTGCAGGGGTGAGGTGCAAGGGTGGGGGAGGTCCTCCTCCCTGACCTTTCAACCCAGGATTCTGGCACCAACACATACATTCCAAACGTCCTCTCTGAGGGCACTGCTTGGAGTATGAGTCCGCTTGCATCAGGCCAGGAAATTTCATCCATATGTTTCTGATTCATTTACACTCATAAAAATGTGATTTTTAAGAGCAACGTGACATGCAATAAGCTTTCTCGGTCATCTTTCCTGCCCCGTGTTTCTGCTTATGAGTGTGGGCATATACATTTGGCCAAGAGAAAACCAATTCAGACCGCAGGATTCTACACCCCAGGGGCAGAAACAGCAGCGAGGTGCGAGCCTGAGGGGGCTCCCAACAGTGCACAGCAGACTGAACCTGTGCCTGATCCGGCTCCTGCTTCTCCCGGGGAGCAGGGGCTCAATAACCCGGTGATAATGATGACTTTTTTCCTTCTGTTTTTATTTTCCCTACTTCTCAGCCTTTCACTGGTTTTTGTTACCCCGGGAACATAGATTTCCCTGCTCTGTTTCTTGCTCTGAATACTCTGTGCCCCTACTATGTTCTTGCTCCTTCTGATTATACCATCTTGAGGCAATCTACTTATGTCCTTTGTTTTCTATTTTCATTAACTGAGTTACTTCAAATTGTCTCACCTTTCTGTTGTCTTTAGGCTATTGGGCTCAAGAGCTGTGTGCCTTGGCCTCCAAGGGGCTGAGGTGCTCTTCCCACCCGTTGGTCCTGTCTTTTGTGTCTTTGGCTTTACTCTGCCGCTTCTGGAGATGATAGGTAATGTTTGGGATCATTTCCAAGGGATGGAATGTCACCATTCCCCCTAACAAGAAGACAGAAGCTTAGGAATCCAGTGGATCCGTGGAACATCCCTCCCCATATCACCTAGTTGTGCAACCCTGGTCTTCAGTCTTCTTTTCTATACAAGTAAGATTATAAACTTCATCTCACAGAGTTGTTTCAAGGATTTGGACAAGCTGCACCATATTTACTCCTGTGTTCACAAGTCTTAGCCCAGTGCTTGGAACGCAGGAGGGGCCGCTTCACAGAGCAACACCTTTTAGCCCAAGGCCACAGGAGCAAGTCTGTAATTAAGCAGGGTGAGTGTATTCCTCAGCGCAGGAGATACCACACCTGCCGTGATAGGATGCGGGGGCATCTCAGTAAGAAGACAGGTGAAAGTGCCTGTTACGGACCCTAATTGAAGCCAAGTCATTCGGAGGAGAGTCTAGGGAAGGGAATTTTGATGCGCTCAGAAAGTGTGGCTAATGATATGGTTGGGAATATTGGTAAATCTGATTCAATAGAAGGAAAAAATGCAGTAGAATAAAATAACATAGTAAAAAATTAGTCATTTCTTTTGGCACAGAGGTAGGAGTATTTGGCTTAGTGCATAGCACAGTGGCCTTGCTTTGTCTGTTCTTTTTCTTCTTTGTTTTCTTTTTTTCTTTTTTTTTTTTTTTTTGAGACAGGGTTTTGCTCTGTAGTCCACGCTGGTTCTGAACTCACAATGGAGCCCAGGCTGACCTTGGACTTTTGGAAATATTCCTGTCTCAGCCCTTCAAGTGCTGGGATTACAGACATGTGCCACCATATCTGGCTTATGTTGTGCTGGGGAATCAAATTCAGGTACTTAGAGCCTGACTAAACCATTCCCTCCGCTCTAATTTTGTCTGTTTTTGACCCAGCTGTGAGGTGTATCTTCTTCTGGCTTATTTCATCAAGGTCTCAGAGGGCCTTTCTCTAAATGTGGCATTCTGGGAATTGTTTACATGGATCGGCAGTGGATGCCAGGTTAGCTTCTGAATGTAAGAGGTTGTTCTCTTTTTATTTTTTCCCCTTACTACCCTCCTCATTCTCTCTCTCTCTCTCTCTATCTCTCTCTCTCTCTCTTTCTCTGTCATAGGAGAAACAGGCTGGTCATTTGGCCAGTGTGTCTGTAAGGAAATCAAGTGAGGGGGCGAGTGGCCCACATGTTCTATAACCTTGAGTGGAACTCATGGAACTCAAGTCAGAGGAGAAAAACCACAAACAAACAAAACAAACAAACAAACAAAAAAAACCAGAAGAGCATTTAGGCAGAGGCAGGAGGGAAAGCGAAGGCACTGGGTAAGGTTGTGACTGTCGAACACGATCTGAATTCTTGCTCCTAATAGGTGGGGATGAAGGGTCCCATGATCCAAGGCTGGGTTACGTAGAGGTACAGAGCAGGGAGCCAACAGAAGCTGGGGGCAGAGCCAAACACAGACTGCATGTGCTGGCTCTCATCTGAGAGAGGAGGTCCAACACAGGTATGAACACAAGAAGAAAAACACTGTACCTGGGAAGAGTGTGAAGAGACTAGCTGAGAAGCTCCAGGCATTGGAAATCAGGCCAGCTTTATAAAGCATAAAATGGAGAAGGAAGGATTCTGTTAGGTGTCATTATTGTCTCCTACTTACAGAACAGTGAGACTCTTGAAGATGCTGGTTCAGATTAGATAAAGGCAATGTGTTAGAAAACCATGGGGAGTAACATTTACCTAAAAGTTGGAAAGGTTGTATTGATGAGGTGGTGCCAGAGTAGGTCTCTGTGCAGGAACTGGCTGTGGGTCACCCTCATTGTCCACGATAGGCCATGCAGGCACACGGGAGCACAGGAGGTGGCTGTCCTTCTCTGTCTGCAACTCCTGCCCAGCTCATTGTGCCCACACAATGCCCCGATGCATTCCACTGTAGCATATGTTTCTTTTGTGAATGAGTTTTCAGGTATCCCTCAGTTCTAAGGAAGGTGTTTCATGCTTGGTACACTGCTCCACATTGCTTATGACATGCATAGCTGTAGTCGTTTGGCCTCCTTCAACTCTGCCTACAAAACTTTTCAGCTCAGTCCCCTTCTTTACTCTAGTTCCACACCCTGAACACCCAGTCCCCGTCTGTTCCTTGACTTTCATTCATTATATATATTTTTTCATTTTTTCCGTCTCCTCCAGGTATAAAATTTTTCAGATGCCTCTTTCCTTTCAGCATAAAATATTACTTTCTATTTCAGAAGGAAAAGAGAGGTGCTGGCAGGCAAAAGGTCCCCCTCTTCCTCGGCCTCCACTACACAAATGTTCTTGTGCCCATGCTTGTCATTCTCTTCTGTAATCAGAATGCAGCTTGTGCTCCTCTTCCTGTTGAGGGCTAGTGTCTTCCTGTTCCCAGAGAGACGTGTTAGCATCCTTTGTTTTCCCCAAATTGTGTATTTGTCTTAACACCATCACATTTCGTCATTCTCTTCCTACTGGCTTAGAATGTCAATTTCATCCTATTCTGAGTTCCACGTAGGTGTCAATTTTGGAGCTTTTGTTTTGTTCTGTGTACCCACTTATTAATTCTTGTGCCAATACCACAGAGTTTTAATTATTAAAGCAGTATATCATGTGTGCATACCTAATATAGGTCATTAAGTATCTGCTTATTTTTGTTTTCTTTTAAGAATGTGATTTTCATGAAGTGATAACTTTGTCGTTTTTGCTTCCCTGAAGGACTCCAGCACTCAATAGGTGTGTTTCTCTTAGATCACTAAGTGAATTGTCCATCTTCAATCTGCCCTTTCTCGATCGCTTCCATCCCCTAACCATTAAAATAAAACTCTTTCATTGAAAAACAATGAACCAACCCTTCCACTGCCCAACATTCCCTCTGATAGCGTCTCTATATTTCATTACTTTCGTAGTCATATGGCCTTTTCAAAATACTGTCTACACTGTATCCTCATTCCAATTTTCTCCTCCTTTTTTTGAAACCTGATATCTTAGTTAATTTTTGGTCTCTGTGACTCAATACCTGACATGCAAAAATCTGGGGGAGGAAAATTTTATTTTAGTTTCCAGTTTCAGAAAGTCATAGTCCATCCTTGGGTGGCTGCAACAGTGGAAGCTCACAGCAGAGGCAGATGTGGAGGCCAATCCAGGCAGCACTGTGAACAGGAAGCTAAGTCAAGTCCAGTTCAGAAGGAAGGAAGGAAGTCGCATATATCCCTCCAGGTTCCATCCCAGTGATCCACCCCTTCTGGGTTCAGTCTTAGGGTTCTGCCCTTTTCAAGTTTAAGCCCCCACCACATGCCCATAATCCAATCCGCATGCCTGTAATCTATAATCTGCCACATGCCTGTCTTCCAGGCACATACCCATAATCCACCCCTCCAGACCAGGCCCCTATCTCCTAACAGCACATAACTTCCAACTGCATGAGTCTTTTGGGGGACATTCCAAAAATCACGGTACCTGACTTTCACCCTTGTTGCTCCCTGAACACTTCCTTGCTATGCACACCTGGGACCTCTGCTCCTGCAACATGCTGGTGCCTCCAAATCTCAACCTAAGCAAGATGTCTCCTCTGAGGTCCAGGCCTATTTGCCTGACTTATGACAATTTTCACCTGCTTCATCAAACTACGCGTGATGTTTTTCTCCCATTTTTCTTCCTCAGAAGATGACATGTTGTACATCCAGCTAGTTAAACAATAGACCTGAAGCACCAGTGGTGCTTCCTCTTTCTCACCTTTCAGTCTCCAACGACATCCACCCTATGACCGACCTCTCCCGAAATATGTCTTGGGCTCATTCTCTTTCGTTAGTTCGGCCCAATCTCTGTTCACCTGTAGTACTCCAGCAGCTTCCACACTCGTCTCTGCCTCTCCTGTGTTTCTGCCAAGACTGGTTTTCTATTCTGCAGAACAGTTATTTGTAATAAAATTGCAATCATATTAACCCACTTTAATCCGTCATTGAGCCCGAGCAACTATTGAATGAAGCTCAAACTCTGAACTGTGTGCATACTATTTTTCAATATACAAAGGTGCACAAGTTTTTTCTGAGACTTTGTTTCTTGATCTGTAAAATGGGGATGATACTGTGAGTTCTTTCTGTCCTGTAATGAGGATGGCATGTCGCTAAATACTTAAAATATACAAATATACACGTGCTTTATGAAGTAAGGGATCAGAAATCACTGCGTGGTACAGATCTGTTGAGTGGAAGGACTGGTCGCCTGTCACGCTGTTCTTCTACCCAGACAGGGAATAAAGGAGAACACTCTGAGGGACAGCTTTGAGCTCCGGAAGCTGGGGATGATGCTTCACAATCTGGGAGCAGCATGCATAAGGCTGACTTTTTCTCCTCACGTGTCTTTATTGTATCCATCCATAAATCCAGCTGTGGAAGAACCACTTCAAATGAGCTCAACTCAGCATATATCACCACCCCCTGAGGAGGGGATGTTCTGTGAAGTTAAGGGAACAAATATAGATTTTTTTTTCTAGAAAAAAGAGAGAAAGGAAAGACTTTCACTTTTATTCAATTATCACTTTAGCAGCTGTCTACAGGACTTGAAGAATTCCCCTCACATCTCCGGATGGATTCTCCATTGTCAACTCCCCTCCGTCCCCCGAACACTGCACTGGCTGACAGAGACCGGTTTTAGTGCCAAAAGTATTTGATGTCAAAATGCAGAGGGAAGTGACAGTAGGATCGCTTACTCCACGGTAATCTCTTCATTATTTCTGACATAGATATTATAACATAGCCTCTGATTTAATAGAGAATAATGGTAATTCAATTCCGAGGCATTAGGTGGGATCTGAGGTGACTGTGGTCTAAATTCTTAATATAAAACAGATATTCCGTGCGTGAAGGTAAATGAGCTCCAGCACGGCTTCACACAATGGGCACCACAAAGGCATCGCCTTCACAATAGGGAGTGAGAAATGAACTTTTCATTGTGAGAGATGATTGACATCTTTTTGTGTCCATTCATGTCTGCAAAACTCCCAGTGTTCTAGCAGAGAACATGAAGAATTTTTCCAACAGCTGCGATGGAGACTTCCAGGCATGAAGTTATGGAAGCTTAAAGTCAATTGTTTCCAAAACTGCACAGAGAGATGGAATAATTTTGCACCTTGCTGTTAGTCAAGATGTTTCCTTCCAAGTCTTTTTTGGTTCACTCAGTGGTATCTAAATGATATATATCTTTCCAATAGCCACAGGTGGTTGATATCTGTTCCAAGGATTTCTGTGTAACTATTTCCAGCAGGCCCAATGGAGATAAAGAAACAAGAGACATCACTGGATTTGTCCAGCTTTTGAGCTCAGAGCCAATCTGATGTCCTAGAACTAACATTGTTCTTTTTTTTTCCTTTTCCTTTTTTAACTTGGTCCCTTGCTATCTTTCATGTGGGTTTTATATCTGGATTTGCCTCCTTTCTCCAATATTTCAAAGGATTAGGGATTCAGATCCTACATTTTGTGTCCTAATCTCTAACTTGATATTTGCTTAAGATAATTGTTTCAAAATCAGTCTCCTGACAGGTAAATGAAATGAGGCACCCTCTTTTCACTCCTGAGTCTCTACGATCACTGCCTAGGTTGGTCAAGAATATCTCTCAGGCCCCACACACTTGTTCTGGTAGGGAAATTAAGTGGTGGGATATCAAGTTAGCGTGATGAGGCCCATTATGTGAATAGAAACTGGAATCGGAAAAGTCTGTGAGTGGATGGCAGACCAGGTAAAAAATTCTGTTTTTCCCAAGTCCTTGAGTCAATGTTCTGATTCACAGGAGACTGACAAAAAGAATTGGAATGGCGATAGTTTCCTGTGTGTTTTGTAACCAAACTGTTTCAGAATACAACAAGGATTCATGCAGATGTGTAATTACCTATAAATATGGCTAGAAAAAAGGTTTTTTAAAAAATTTGGAAGTAGGTTTCTTGAGAGTTACTTCTGACACTCATAAAATAAAACGTCAAGACATGACAGGAAATTTTATTGTCATATTTACAATAAAAAGAAGAAAAAGAAATAACCCAACACTTACACGTGAAAAAAATTCTTGAAATATTTCAGAATCTTGAAATACAATATATCTTTCAAAACCATAAGCTCTCTAACAGATTGACATTAGATCTGTTTTCTGATTAAATTTACAGGAGAATGAAGACCATTCTATTTTATAAATCAGTATCTCCTAAAGGGCTAGAGAATTTGGATTGCCTTTCACTGAAGATAATGGACTCAAAAGGGAAATCATGATAAGTGATTCACATTACAACACCGAACTAACTGCTGAACCGAAGCTACCAAACCACACTTTGTCTTAGTAATTTCCCTATCACACTGGCCACTTGAAGCATGTTGTTAATAGAATTTTAGGAAAGAGAAAAAAAGAGATTTGGATTTGTAAGAATGAAAATAGAAAGAATAAAGACTGGGACTAAGAGAGAAAAGGGAGTTGTCACTGGTCGGGCAGCTTTGTCACAGTTGTAGGGAGTTTTGTGTGTTGAGTTCCTCCATCTAATGGTGCCAGATGAGTTACATACACTGTTCTTAGTTTTTACAATAATACTAAAATATTGTTATCATTATTCTTGTTTTGCAGGTGAAGAAAATGAGTTGGAGTGATTTGCTTAAGATTAGAAAATGATTGTGGCAGGCAGCTTCTGACGTGTGTGTAACCATCTATTGTGGTGTCTGGGCCATCTGGTTGAATACGGGCTTCTCAGAAACATAATATTGGAAAAAGTAATAAATATCACTTCTATTGTTAGTTTCTAAGAAAAAAAATGTAATTTCAACCTTTACCTTTTTTCTTTCTGATGCTTCTTCTTGGCTCTTTGCTCATTCTGATGAAGCCAACTGCCACTGTTAGGCATGCTCTATGAAGCAGCTCGCATGGCCAGGAAGCCAAGGAGGACTCCAGCTAATGGCTCATGAGAAACTGAAGCCTCACACCAATAATCCATGAATAACCAACTCCGTCTAACCAGTACATGAGTGAACTTCAAAGCAACTTCTATGGTTAAACCGTTAGTTGAGAATGCAGCCTCAGCCAACAACTTGACAATAGCTCCTTGGAGGCTCTAGGCCAGAGGCATCTGGCTAAGCTCTGCTAGATATTTGACCCACAAGAAAGTAAACTAAAACTAAACTAAACTAAACTAAAAATAAACCAAAAATAAATGGGAAAAATCAATTTAATCATGCATAAATTTAAAGAAAATAATTTTCGAGAGGACTTTTGGTCAGAGTCCTGTGACTGAGCTACGTAGGATTATATAGTCTAAGAACAAATAGACCTGACTCCATGCAGCACTTTGACATTAAAAGCAACACTGGCGTTATAATTTTTAAAATTATTTATGTATATTATAGGGTAGAAGAAATAAGTTATTTCAGGAACCGAGATTTTCCATGTAAGAGAAGAGAAATGGGCCATGACAAGACGTGCTTGGCCTGCTGTTTACATTGTTGGCCCTAACCCTAGGACGGGTTATTTCTCCAAGAAGATCTATTTCCTCTTGGTGGGAAGTGATATTTAACAATCACAATCTGGGCATTAGAAAACACTAAAAAATGACCTTGTTGTGTCCTTTTATTGCTTAGAGTTCTGGGTACAGCTGCTTTGGTTTAAGTTTTCCCTCCAGACGGCAAGCAGAGCAGGAGGGGGAAAGTCCAGAGAGGTTGAGCTCAGTTGGATGCACAGGGCATTCAGTGTCTGCTGTAAATCTGGGTGTTACTGACCTGGGGCAGGGAATAGTGTCAGCAACAAATGATGCGTAGTCTGATGCCTAGTATGTACTTAAGCGATATCTGGATCTACCATTGAGGTTCCCAATTCCTCTCTTGCTGGTATTTCCTAACCTAGTTAAAAAATGGGCACAACGCTACTTTGCAAATCCTGGTGTTGTTTCCTGGCTATGCCATTGCAACTACTTGAGGTCCTAGTCCTAACCTACCATAATATCACAATTTTAAAGTCAGTACTGAACTTTAAATATATGGGTAAAATTATACTGGGTAGCTTAACCCTTGCACCAATCCAGAAAATTACTTTTTGGGAAGTACACTTACCTTGTGGTTACAAATTATAAAACAGCACATCAGGGAAAAAGAATAATCAAAACAATAGTATAAGACAAGATGATGAAGAGAAAAAACATCCTCCTACTCTACTTTCATTTGTTAGAAGTTTTTGCTTTTATCTATTTGCTCCCAGTATTATATTAAATAACAGACCAGTAGTTGCTCATTTATGGATGTCTTTATGCGGAAGATGAAGGATTTAACTTGTCACACGCATTAACTCTGCCTACCTTTCCATGTATTGTGGTTGGGATCTGAATATGTCCCCCAGAAGTCTCATGTTTTTGAATGTTATGGATTCTCTAGGGAACCATGTGCTGTTGGGAGATTGGGGCCTAGTCTGGAGGGGTGGATTACAGGCATGTAAATTGGATTACAGGTATGTAGTTGGATTGATTACAGGTGTGGAATAGGGGCTTACCACACCTTCCACGCCTGGATCCAGGAGGGGCTGATCAACGGGATGAGACCTGGAAAGATATATAAGCTGCTTCCTGTCTTCCTTGGAGGACTAGTCTCAACTTGCCTTGACCTAGTTTCCTGTGTGTGATGTTGTGAGAAGCTGCCTCTGCCTCTGCCTCTGTCATGTACTGCAGTTGCTGCTGGCCGCCCCTGAATGGACTGTGACCTTCTGAAACTGTGAGCTAAAAATAGCCTTTCTTCCCCTAAATTTGTGGAGGTCAGGTATTGAGTCACAGCAATGAAAAAGTAACTAAGACGCCATGGTTCCCTTAAACTTGCTTGTTAAATTATCATTTCAGATTTTATGTAGCTTTTTTATCTTAAAAATGTACTCAAACTTCTACTTTTGATTCTGTTTGCCTCAGATGTTATCTGGCATTTAATTATTATTTAGGAATAAATGAAAATTTCCATACTTACTATGTTTTCTTCTCCTGCTCTACTTTCTGTGTCCATCAGTTTTGCTAACATGTTGGCATTGCTATTCTGTAGTGTAGTTACACTTATGTGCCTTGTTCACAATTATTAACATATTAAAGATTCTGAGATGTAAATATAATCCACTATAGAGCCAAACAATATGTGAATAGATCCAAAAGAAAAATAATGTGATTTTTATGTTTGTAAGGTTGAGGTTTGGATCGGGGGTGTCCTCCAAAAACCTCATGTGCCGATGGACACTATGAACTGTTGGGAGGTGGGGCCTGGCTACAAGCGGTGGGTGCTTAGGGCATGACCTGGAAGAGTGGCTCCGCCTTTCTCTGAGACTTACTCTGTTCTGCCGATGTTGAGGATCTCTGTCTACAGTCTCACCATGTGATTCCACCTTTTCCCAGAATCCCACCCCTGAACGGACTGGGACCTTCTGAACTTTGTGCTAAAATAAATCTTCTTCCCTAAAGCTGTGGATGTAAGGTATTCTGTCTCAGCAATGTGAAAATAACAAAGACAAATATTTAATTCTTAATTAATCCTTAATGACATTCAATTCACTTGTAAGAGAATATTTCAAGTGCTGAGGCCAATGGTATTCTCTTTTTAAAAAATATGTCATAAAGAGGTCAAATTAGAATATGCTTTAGTGCTCTTTACTTTTGATTCATAATTGTCCTTTTTCATTTTTTATTGGAGCTTAGAATTAAGTTTACTTCCTTTTTATTTTGTTTTTGAGAAAAGGAGTTAAACTATTATTGGCATTATATTTAGATCTTTCAGTTTCTTCTTACACCATAATATTTGTACAACAAATGCATTTGCTTTGAGGAAACTTTCCTTAGAAACTTCTAACTGCTGCTTCTAACCGATGGCAAGCTAGTTATTTCTTTGTTTATGCGATGTAATGGTTTCCTCGTTTCCTAGATAACATGACTTCTAATTTTATAGATTCCTTTCTTATTTACTGAAGTATTTCCTTAGTAACTTATTTTCCTGGAGTGTGAAGTAAGTAAACTTTTTGGACTTGGTTATATCATAAGAGAATATTGGTATTTCCCTTCAGAATGTTGAAGGCCTTGCTCCACAGTCATCCAGCATCTAGCATTTCCTAAAATGTCTACTGACAATCTTATCTTCAGTTGTTCTTTTTGTAGACTATCTGCTCTTTGTTTTCTCTGTGACAGCTTCTAGAATATACCTCTTGTCATTACTCTTTCTTAAATTCATACGGGTTCTGCTAAAGCTTTTAGAAAATCCTTTTAGGGTTTAGTTAATGCCTATCAATTTATCAATCTGTCTCTTGCATTTCTTTAGTTGGAAATTTTCTTCCATTCTTTTGTACCCCCCCCCCCTCGTCTTTTTCTTTTTATCTGGAACTTCTATTATGTAGACTTTAGTCTCCAGTGTACTTCTCTGCTTTCTTTTTAATCTCATATTTCTATTTTTTGTTCTTTTGCTGCATGTTTTAAATTTCCTTAATAAATTCTTAAACACTTTGGATTTTTAAAATTTGCCTTAACTTATTTTTAATTTCTAGTATTTATTTTTAAATCATCTTATTTCTCTAGAGTCATAGTAGTGTAGTTTTGTTTTTTTGTCTAAATTTGCTTAAATATCTCTCCATGTGTGAATTTTTATATTAAGAATCATATAAAACCTAACCCCAAAGTCCTATGTCAGTGATATTTGGAGATAGGGCCTTTGGAATATACTCAGTATTGTGGTTTGGATCTGGAATGTCTCCCAGAAGTCTTACGTATTTGGATGTTATGGATTATCTATGGAACCATGTGCTGTTAGGAGATGGGGGCCTGATCTAGAGAGGTGGGTTATGGGCACATGATGGAAAACAGACATGTGGTAGATTAAAGATCACAAGGATTTGGATTAGATTACAGGTGTATGGTGGGAGCTTAAACCCAGAAAGGGTAGAGAGCACTGAGGCTTGACCCAGAAGAGCTGGGACAGGACCTAGAAGGGTATATGCTACTTCCTTCCTTTTGTGACTTGACGGCTTTCTGTGTGTGATGTCATGAGGAGCTGTCTCCATCTCAGCCTCTGTCATGTACTTCCACTGCTGCTGGCTGCCCAAGGATGGACTGTGACCTTCTGAAACTGTGAGCTAAAATAAGCTTTTCCTCCCCTTAACTTGTGCATGCATGTTGGGTATACTGAGTCATAGTGACAAAAAAAGCAAGCCAGTCAAGATTAGACAATGTTATGGGAGTGAGGCCCTCATGATTGCAGAAGTAGTTTTAAAGGAATGGAAGAGAGAACCAAGCTAACATGCCCACCCTGCCTTGCCAAATGCCACACTTACCATGACCCAAAGAAAATCCTCACCCGATGCCAAGCCAAGGTTGGAAACATGGGCTAAGGAAACTTCTTGTATCTTGCCTGTAGCATCCAGTTAGAGCAATAAATAAAGCTCATTTTTACTCATCTGAAATCAGGTATTCTTTGTTCTTTCCTCCTGTACTACTAGTTTCCTCAAATATGTGTGGATCTTGATATCTTTTTGTATTTGTGAATACGCACAGAGGCATGTAGTACAAAGGAAGGGTGTAGGTTTCCTCTGCTCTTATGCAAATCTGAGCACATTCTCTATGTCCAGATGGGATGGTCATGGAAATTTTGGTAAATGGGTGGCAGTTTTCAGATTGCAGTTGTTGAGGTGTGAGCAGACCTTTCCTCTATTCAGACGTCAAAATAATACAGTGATATTTGCAATGACAACATCTATCTGTGAAGTTCTCAGCTTGATCCAGGTGTATTTTCCATGTCTAGATAGTTCCCTGGTTTATGTTGTGAATAAACTCTGTGTCTTCTAGTCTTTTTGTGCTCTAGAGGCTAGGGCATAAGAAAGATGCTTTTGGCACAGGTGTTACACATACAATTTATTGGTATCACTGATTTTACTAAATAAATCTCCATCTAGTTTTCCCTTACCAACTTATGTCCTTCCTTGGGGGTACAAATTATAAACTAGGTGTCAATAGACATTTTGGTTGGTTATCCTTCAGCAAGATCTCAAGGGACACTCATGTCTCTCTGTAGGATATGGGAGCTTTCTTCCTTGGCCTCAGCGGAGTGAAAGTAACTGCGTAGTCCTGTTTAAGAGCCACTTGTGCTTAAGTGAGAACTGTGTGGTCTGTCCACTGCCTGGATTCTGCCTTCCAATGAAAATCTCTATCGTCTTCCTTTCTGTCCATCAGAGATGCTGGTGTCAGACTGAACTTTGGCGTGAGAGCAGGAGGGGGTTTGTAAAAAGATTAGGCCATTGTGATGAAGGTGAGCCAAGAAGGGGCCTGCAGAGGAGGGGAATGAGGATGACAGAGTTGAAGGAGGAGAAAAGCCCGTAAGTTCCTTTTTGTCAAGCTGAAGGTCCAGGCTGGGAGGTTGTGATGACCTAATTACCCCTGGGCCGGAGCTTTCTGGTTTTTTTCCCCCCCTAGAAATAATTTGGTCCAGGCAATAGACTGAACTTTGTGAAGTGTCAAGCCCCGGGGCAAAAGGAGAAACAAAAAGAATCCTGCTGGTTAAAACTAGAGAATCCTCACCACCAGGGATGGGCTGTGAAGTCCCGCTCTTGGGCAGCTGGCGAAGGGGAGCCAGCTGCCTTGTGTGTTTATGCCTTGACTCAGAAAATGTGCAATTGTGTTCTTCTGTCAGGGGCGACCTTCTGACAGTTGTGAATGCTCTGCAGGAGCATTCAGAGCAGAGCTGTGAAGGCTGTGAGTAGACTGCGCTTTGCAGGCTGACAGACCGTCACCGCAAGGCCCTGCAGCTCCACAGGGGAAGACATGCCAGAGAGAGCAACAAGACCTGCAGGCCACTCAGAAGGAGGGTTTCCACCACTGGGGGGAGAAGCCATCTTTTTTGTGGGGTTGAGGTAATTAAAGAATCAGCTCATGTTTTGTGCGACAAAGGTGCTTACAAAAATCTTCCCTGCCATTTCAACACTCGTAATTCTAACCTGTGGCTGCCCGCGTTGGTTCCGTGATTCCACTGGCATTCCTATTAAAGCCTGGAAACAACATATTAAGAGGAGCGTTTCGTCCACCCATTATCACAGGCTCAATCATCGAGTGCTTTCCGCACAGTGTCCTGTTTAGATTTACCTCTTTTAGAGAACGTGTTGTTTCCATCTCACATGCGAGGGGAAAGCCAATATTTAAAAGCATTTATTTCTGACCTAAGAGTGCTGTGTTTTCCTCCATTAAAATATATGCTTATTGAACTATACGGTACTTGACAATCATTGGGTTAAAGTCCTGTTTAACTTATAGTCAGATGATTTTTGCATAAACTAATAGTTTAGGGCTTCAGATTTCTCATCTGTAAAATGTGAATAATAATAGTACCGATCTTATAATTTGTTGTGTGGGTTAAATAATACTCTCAATATCTCTCTTTATATCATTTTCCCATTTTATTGATAGGTATAGAGGCAATACATAATGCTTACATTAATCTTGAGTATTTTGTGCAAACATATCGTGGCAAAATTACAAATCCTTCCCTTCCCCTTTTTAATCCTCCCCCCACCCCCGCCCTTTCAATTTTTGGAACATGATATACATTTATTAGATCTTTGTGTAGTAAATGAATGAAAGTCAGTAATAGTCTTGTGGAATACCTACTTCCTTGTAGCAGAGTTTCCCAGCCTTGGCACTACTGGGCCCTTGGGTTGAGTTATGGGACTGGGCTATGCATTGCAGGATGCTTAGCGGCATTCCTGTTCTCCACCCACTGGTTGCCAATAACGAAACTCTTTCCTCTCATATCGTCACAGCCAAAAACATATCTAGACATTGCCAAATGTTCCCCAGAGGGGAAATTTGCCTCTTGGAGAACCACAGACTTTGATGGAACGACTTCTCTCTTGGCTAGTACAGGGCAGCGATCTGTAAATAGTAAATACTTGGAGACTTTGTAGACTACATAATCTCTTGTGCAACTAGTCAGCTGTGCCACTGTAGTACAGAAGTAGTCATAGGCAATGCATAAACAAATGTGTTCTACTATGTCCCAATAAAACTTTACTTATGAAAACAACGTGACTACAGTTTTCTCTTTTGTTAATTGTTTTTTGAGAAAAGGTCTCTCTGTATAGTTCAGGCTGGTTTTAAATCACTTTGTAGCCTGAGGCTGGGGTGAAATCATGGCAATCCTCCTGCCTCAGCTTCTCCAGTGCTGGGATTATAGGCATGAGCCATCATGCCCAGGTAATTTTTATGTCATCCTGGGGAATTGAACCCAAGGTCTTTTGGATGCTAGGCAAGAGCTCTAACCACTGTCCCCAGCCCAGCATATCCTTTAATTATGCCAGACTGTTTTTGTGTCTTACAGCCTGGCACCAGCCCTGACTGTAGGCAGCAGTGATTTTGTCTACATGTGGACTGTGAGAGGTACCTCTATCACGGCCTCTGCCTCAGAGTCTGGACACAGTGTCAACAACATCAAAGAGAAGGACCATTTTTGATGGAATCAAGCTTTGGCCAATAACTTCTTCCAGAAAGCACCTTCCTGTAAGAAGATAAAGCTGCTCTCTGTGAGTGCTCCCTACGTGTGAATACGTTCTTTATTCATAGGGAATCTTGGTTTTCTGTGGCCACAGACTGACCTGGAAGAACAAGGAAGTGAGGCAAGAGAACAGAGCCGGAAGAAGGGACCGTATAAAAGGTGTGCACCAGGAGCTCAGAACAGAACTTCAGCTGACTCCTCAAGCCTATTGATAAAGAATAACTCCAGTTTTTACTAGGGCGGAAATGACACAAAAGTCAACTCTATTATTTGGCAAGGCTGTAATTAGGCTTATAAATGGACCTTCATTAATAAGGAGGGCTGAAATCCTTCTCTAAATAGTACCCTGCAACCATCATGACAGCAGCCTACAGGTGGAAACATGTCCCTTGGACCATGGTGCTCTACAGTTCTGTGCTTGCAGTGCACAAACACCAGCCTGCCGTAGACACTCCGCACCAGTGCCATGGTGAGAATCCTCATCAAGTGCAAATAAACGGGAGTGGACAGGAAGTAAGGAGTTCGAATGAGATTGTTCGGGGCCCACTGCCTTCCTTCATTTCACTCAAATTTACTTCCTGTCAAACAAGGAAACATTTAAATTATCTCTGATATGAGGGCTGGTTTTCTTTCTGATATTATTGCTCTGGATTCTCTTGTAGATTGAAAATTCAATGAAATATAAACACGAGTCCTAGAGGTTTCAATAAAAACTCTTCCAAAGAGTTGACTTAGTTGTTAACTCCCTTTTAATCCCTGTTGCCTGTCTCCTCTCTCCCTGTCTCCCCCCACCCGCTTTTTGCCTGAAACTTGGTTGTAATGGCTGGAGTTTTTACAACCACCCGGTAATCAGGAGACTGATTTGTTGATGACACAATGAAGCTGCACTCAAGTCCTGGACAGCATATCCTTGAGCTTACCACTATAAGAGTGAGAAAGAGAAAACTCACCTTCTTTAAGAAGTTATCCAGGGACTTTTCTGTTACAACAATCACAGAATCTTAAAGACATCCACAAATACTTTTCTACTGGTGCTAAAGAGAGATAAAATTTGTTCCTCTATCTTAAAATCTGGCCTAGCCCTGTGAACTGTTTTGAACCTGCAGACTGTGGCTACAGCTGTGTAGTGTATTTCTGGGGGTGGGACTTAAGGGAACGATATCCCACTGAGGGTCTATTTGGAACTCCATTGCTATGCTCCACACACAGATGAAAGCTTCAGATGCTATGATCAATAAACCAGGTTTTACCTCGGTTGATTGTGAGCACTGGCTGCCAGCCAAGTATGCCAGCCCAGTCAAGCCTCCTAATTATTGCAGCCTTGGTGAACACCATATCAAGTCAAAGTATCCCACGGCTGAGTCCAGCCCTCCAGATGAAACTGCCTTGAGCACCAGGCACCGGAAGCAGTTTTCTCAAATGGTCCAATCCACCGAGTCTCCAGATAAGTCTCAGCAGATACTACCCAGAACAAAAACCAATCAGCTAAGTGCAGTGAACCACTAGCCAAGCTCAGGCTGTCCAGGGCCACAAAAGATGACAGATAGCCATTGTTTTAAAACACACCAAAGCAGTGACTCCAAAAGAAAACCACTATGGAACAGGACAAAATGAGAAAACTGGAAAAAGTGGTCCCACAAGAAAAACTGCACCCATTGCCTGGAGGACTTCTCTGAGCACCATTACTGAGCTCTGAGAAGCCAGAGAGTCAGTCTTAGAAATGTCAGGTCTCAGGGACACATTCACAGTCCAGTAATGTGACAACCAAATCCTCATCCTAAGTGTGCACTTTGAAAGCCTCTAAACAGAGAAATAAATGTAAAACATGGCTAAGAAGAATGCATCTACAGACACCTGAACTGTGCAACAGTGAAGCAACCCCAGCAGTCCTCCAGGAGGACTCCAGCCACAAATGATATTCTCTCACTCAGGATGAGCTGGTGGGTGAGTGTCACGTGTAAAGAAACACATTGTGTGACCTGTACATGCAGCAAGTGAATAAAGGATCACTACCAGACTCGGCGGGCAGCAAAGAAAAAAGAAAGGGATTGTGAAAATAGTGTGTTTAAAATATTTTTCTAAAAAGATGAAGGATTAAATCTGTAAAGTAGTAATGGGATATCATGAAAAAGAAAAGTGCTAGTTGAACAAAAACTGAATAGAAATTTTATGAATGAAAAATAAGGTAATTGAAATTTGAAGAGTCTCAGTAGATGCAATAAACAACTTATGTGCGTGAGTGTGTGCCTGTGTGTATGGGCACACACATGAGTGAGTAAGTTTGAAGCCAGATCTAAGATGTTTCTTAAATTATAGAACAAAGAGTTACCAAGACACAAAGCAGAAAGGAGATGTTGAAGGACCGAATGAGAATTTTAGGATGAGAACATAAAATGAATGCAGCAGACTGTGATTTTTTCCAGATATAAATACCTGAATCTTTGAGTTAAAAACTTATCCCGAGTCTCTAATAGAATTTCTTGCATAACTGAATTGCAGACACATGTCATTTATACAAAATATGCAATCTATGTGAAATATTGGCCTCATTTCATGTCATAAACATATGAACTCATTACCATAACATGTCTTTTGTATTTTTCACTGATGGTGAAACTGATCCTTTGGTTTATCTTCCTTACATTTTCTGGCCTCTTCCCTTTAACCCGGCTATGTGCTTTTTTTTTTTCCAGGAAAGCCCAATTCTGCCTCCAATGTCTGCTTGAACACTCCCCTCTGAGCACTCTGGCAAAAATATTTTTACTTTTTCTAAAATCGACAGCTCTAGGGCTTGGGGGATACAGCTCAGGGGTAGTGTGCCTACCTACACGACCTAGTGCTGAAAAATAAAAAAACCAAATGCTACAGCTGTGTCCACTTGTTTGGCTTACGGACCGTTGGCTTTTTCAGGATGGGAGTCTCAGTTTGTTCTTCTTTGGAGTCCCTTGTTACCTAATTTGTTCTCAGTAAATGTGAGTTCATTGATTGATGGCTTATCACCCCGCATCCTCCAAAGATTTGGGAATAACTCTTGGAGGAGCAGAGGGGCAGTGGGAAAGGGCATTGAAAGCTTCAGATAAGAGCATGATGTTAAGGGGGTGACACCTCACAGATAGAGCAAGCCCTCTTACTGCCATCGCTGCCGCCACCACTACTTCCATATGGCTACCACTGCTAGTGCTATTCTTATCAGTAATGTCTGACCACGGCCTCAAGGTGAAACACAAAAATCTTGAGCAAAATTTTCCAGTGAAACTATGGAGTAAGACCACTTGAAGGGGAAAGCAAGTGAAGTCAAGAGCTTGGGGGCGTGGGGATTCAGAAAGTGAGTGCGACCAGACAGTGACAGGAGAATGAACTCAGTGAGGGGGGAAGAAAGGGGGAGTGAGATGCACTCAGCTTTTTTGGGAACAAAAGTAATTAACAAGCGAGAGATCCACAAAAATTCTGCAATGCCATTTACTTCCAGGAGAGGGGCAGACGCTTAAGGAGACTGGTCTTATCTCAGGTGCAAGGCTGGTTTGCCTACAAGCTAGCCTGAGGAACAGTTCAAAGAAATGTGGTTTGTCCAGTCTACAGCCCCATTTTCCTGGAGATAGAGCATCTTCAATTCAGTGACCCAGATCCCTTGGGATAATTGGGAACCATTTCAGAGGTCGTGAAAGCTAGAGGCCAAGAGCTTTTTTGATTTATTTACTTACTTACTTACTTTTGAGATAGGGTGTCACTCTGTAGTCCAGGCTGGTTCTGAGCTCATTATGTAGGCCAGATTGGCCTCAAACTCACACTAATCCCCCTGCCTCAGCCTCCCAAGTGCCAAGATTACAGGCGTGCTCAGCTTCAACAGTCTTCTTAGAATACAGCCTCACGTAGCACAGTGTGGGTGAGAGCTAGAGCTTCATGTGTTTGGCAGCATGGCTCAACCAAGGACCGAGTGCTTTGATCACCACTCCCCATGTGGTGAGCCTAAAGAAAGGCTTGGATGACCAAAGCCACCAGTAGTTTTCCCACAAGCTTTGACCCTTAATCACTATCCCATTGGGTTTAGTTCTGTAGCCTGTAGTTACCATCTTCAAAGGGAAGATACCTTTAAATCCGATTTTTTTTTCAGTCTTCTAGACTAAGTTTCTATCATTTTATCCATCCACAGTCAGATTGTTCTTTTCTCAGTTAATTTATTAACTGAGCTTCCTACATGGTATGTGATGGCTTTTGATTCAAGATTTCCTGCTGAACACATCCATTTGTCACGTTGCTGACTCTCAACTTCCTGGCTCAATCAATCACAAAACACCCTAATCCTTCTCGGCTTGTCCCAAATTGCCTTTGGTACCAGTCTAACCTTATCTTTAATAAGCTCACCTAGGTAATTTGCATATAACAAACAAATTAGGTCTCCCAATGATTATATATAGGATGCCAAAGCCATAAATCAATCTGGAAACAACCTGTTAGTACAGGCCTTTTGGTTAAGTGTAGGAACAGAACCCAAGAAACAAATTAAAGTTAATTCTTTCTTTCAAACTTGATTTCTTCTTTACAACTATGCAGCTTTGCCTGTCATCTAAGATTAACTGTTAAATTCATATCAAGGATAAAACTCATGTTACAGTTCTGGATGTTTGGCCTCAGTACTTTTATTCCTTTGAGCACATGATCACAGACTTGTGGTATTTTTCTGTGGCTCTCTAAAAGCTGTCTTGTGAGTACATGTGTGGAACTTTAGAGGGCCGAGACCTAGGAGGCTTGGCGTCACCTTCTGGTTCTGCCATGCAGAACCTAGGAGCTGGGTAATGTGATGACATTATCTTAATTATTCACTTCACATTGAAGAGGAAGAGCCCAGGAGTGGGTTTAAATATTCTGTGACATTCAAAATGACATGCAACTTTTTAAATGAGCTTGAGTACTCATGCATTCTACAGGGAGCCTGGCAGTTGTCACTAGCATTATCTCTGACATCAAAATATTAAGAAACTAAAAGTTAGTATATTTCAATCTTTCTTCAGCACTTGCACAATATAATTTGAATTTTTAAAATATTCTCAAGGGAGACATCCTTAAGAAGTTAAAATTTTATACACCAAGCTGTGATTTCTCAATTGAATGAATCTATAATTCAGGGTTGTTGCAAAGAAGAATAGGCTTTCGGTAAGTTATCCTGGGATAATAACAAATAATTTATACAGAAGTTCCAGATATAAGAATGAGAAAAGCTACAATTAAAATCTTTTTGATGATATGTGAGAATATCTAGCAATAAAATTTGTCTAAAATAAGATAAAAAGTACATGTTATAGAACACTGAAAATTTTTACTACATGATTGTAGCAAAATTCTGTGTGATCAGAGACTTCTAAACAAATTTTAAAGACATACCACAAACTACAACAAGGTACTTCAAAAGCCTGGAACCTACAAAGTGCTGATATGTAGATTATATTAAAACTGGTCTATGAATAAAAAAGTAGAAACTATGCAAAATGGGGAAAAGACCTCAACAGAAAATCCAAGAGAAAGTCACTTAAATGGTCTTTGCCATTCATGTATCTTTCAGATCCCACAACAGTAAGATTGATTCTTTAAAGAATAAATGAGATTGATAAACCCTTAGGCAAACTTACCAAAAGATGGAAAGAAAAGACTCAAAGTAATGCAGTTAAAAATGGAAAAGGTGAAATAACAGCAAATACCACCGAAATCCAAGTGATTAGAAGAAATTACTTTGAAAATATATTTTAATAAATTAGTGAATCTGGAAGAAATGAATAAACTCCTAGACACATACAACTTACCAAAATTGAACCAAGAAGATATAAAAATCCTGAATAGAGCACTGCAAATGAGGCTGTAATAAAAACTCTACCAACTCAGAAGAATCGGGGACCTGATGGACTAGCTGCTGAATTTGATCAGAACCTCAGAGGGGAATGAGTGCCAATACTTCTCAAATTCTCCCACAAAACTGAAAGGGAAGGAACACCGCCAAACTCATTCCTTGAGGCCAGAAATAGTTTGATACCAAAACTGGACAAGAGTACAACAAAAAAGAAAACCACAGGCCAACATTCTTAATGGACATAGATGCAAAAAAAAAAAAAAAAAAAATCATCAAAGATACTTGCAAACAGAATGCAAGAAGTCACGTGCGTCATGACCAAGTTGACTTCATCTTAAAGATGCAGGCAGGGTAAAAAATATGTAAATCAAGTAATGCAATATGCCATCGAAATAGAAGTAAGGATAAAAATCACATAATCATCTCAGTTGACGCAGAAAAAAGTTTAACAAGAATTAACATCCATTCCTGATTTTTTAAGAATGACAAAAATAGGTATAGGAAAGCCTTAGCTCAAACTGACCAAAGCCATTTATGACAAAGCCACAGCCAATATACAATCACACTAACTGGGGAGAGACTGAAAGTACTTTTTATACAATTAGGAACAAGATAGCAAGAATGTCTACTCTCACCACTCCTGTCCAATACAGTTCTCAAAAAGTTAGCCAGGGCAATCAGGCAAGGGAAAGAAATACAAGGGATATGTATCAATCAAGAAGAAGTCAAACTATATTTGCAAATGATACCATTCTTAATATAGAACACCCAAATATTTCCACCAGAAGACTCTCAGAACCATCACATTCAGCAAAGTGAAAGGATTTTCAACACCAAAATTCAAAAGCATTCCTGCACACCAATAACAAACTTGTCAAGGAAGAAGTCAGAATCAAAACAATCCTGTTAGTGGCAGCTTCAAAAAATTAAACATGAGGAAGCTAATCAAGAATGTGAGAACATCTGTCATGAAAATCATAGTACTCTGAGCAAAGAGGTTGATCAGAACATTAGAAAAAGGAAAGGGCTGGGAGTGGAGCCCGGTGACTAGAGGGCTTGCCAAGGAAGCATGAGGCGCTGGCTTGATCACTCTGCACTACATCATAGCTGGGCAGGGTGCACACCTATGAACCCAGCACTCAGGAGGCTGAGGCAGGAGGATTGCCATGAGTTCCAGGCCAGCCTGGGCTACATAGTGAGCTCAGGACAAGCCTGGGCTCCAGAAAGAGACACAGTGTTAAAAAAAATAGACATTTCCTATTCCTGGATAAGCAGAATCAATGTTATTAAAATGGCCACAGTACAAAAATGCTACATCAAGAGCATTTTTCACAAAACTAGAAAAAAAAATCATAGTATTTATATGGAACCAGAAGAGACCCAGAATTGGCAAAGCCATCTTGAGAAAAAAAAAAAAAAAAAAGCAAAGCGGGAAGCATTACAATCTCAGATTTTAAGTTATATTACAAAGCTACAGTAATCAAAAGCGCATGGTGTTATAAGATTCACCAGAGAGAAAGTGAAATCAAAAAAGAGAGAGTCATTTACTAGCCTGCCAGCGACTGCAGGAACAGCAAGATGCTCTAAGCAATGCAGCCCCGAGATCAGGGCTGAGGCAGCTTCTAAACTCAAAAAGCACAAAAAACAGGAAACCTGGGCAGAAGTGGTTTGCAGAAAATAGATGTCATGATTAACATGATGATACTTGTACACGTGGGGAAGCAATATAGAAAACGGAATGCCCTCAAAGTTGGTTTTTCCCCCAATCCCCCTGGAGTGGAGGAGGGTATAAAAATATTCAAAGCAAGCCAAGATGGAGTTACAGTTGCTCATTAAGGAGGAGGGAGGACAAGTTATAAGGCTACAGGAAGTTTTGGGGCCCATTTTAATGATACTTGGAATAAAAATGGACATTAGAAGAAGACGCAGAGCTGCTTTTGCATTTCTAGCCTTCGGATATTTGACAAAAGGGCTAAGAACAAACAGTGGAGAAAAGATGGCTACTATGGTTTGGGTTGTCTAGTGTATTTGGATGTAGTGGCTAACTGTGGAACCACGCGCTCTTGGAGGTAAGGGCTGGCTGGAAGGGGTGGATGTTGGGAGTTTGATCTTGAGGGATTGTGTCAACTTGTAGAGCTGGGGGGGGGCATACGAGGGTAAGCTTTCAGGTGGGTGTTGTTGACTTGTAGGCCCTGAAGGAAGGGAGAGATACGTCCTCTGAGTGTAGCAGATTGAGCTAAGTAAAAGAAGGAAGAAGAAACTTGCTACAACTTCTTCCTGAGAAACCTCTACACTTGCCTGGTTCTCCAGATCCACTGGCTCCCACTTTCACCTGGTTTCTATCTCCAGTATCTTGAGCAGCTCTCCAGCCTCTGCCATGTGCCTTCACTGTCGCAGGCTGCCCCATGAATGGACTGTGTGTATAAAATCTTCTGAAACTGTGAACTAAATAAAAATGTACTTCCTTAGATTGTTGATGTCAGATATTTTGTCCCAGCAAAGAATAAATAACTGAAACAGTAGCTTAACAAATAGTGCTGTGGAAATTGGTTACCCACATGCAGATGAACCTAGACTTGTACCTCTCATGCTCTAATCAAATAAAAATTGGCTAAAGACCCATATATATATATATATATATATATATATATATATATATATGAACACTGAATCTTCCAGAATAAATGAGTGAAACACTTGAAGACATAGGCATAAGCAAAGTCTTTCTGGACAGAACTCCAGTTTCATAAGAAATAATACCAAGAATCAACAAATGGGATTGTATAAAATTATGAAGCTTCTGCAAAGTAAAGAACCAACAGGGTGATGAGACCATCAACAGAATGGGAAAATCTATTTCCATCTCTGATAGAGGACTAATACCTGGGATACCTGAAGAACTCAAAACACTAGGCTCCCCGAAACAACAACAAAAAAAATTCTGTCAAAAAATAGACAATTGAAATTGATAGATACTTTTTACAAGAAGAAGTTTAAGTGGCTAATAAGTATATGAAAAATTTTCATCATCCTTTGCTTTAGAAAAATGCAAATCAAAACAATAAGATTATGTCATACTGCAGTACAGTGTGAATGAATATTATCAAGAACTTGAACAAAATGTTACTGAAGATGTACCAAAAGGGAAGCTGTTGTGGTTAGAATCTGGAGTATTCCCAAAAGTCTCATGTATTGTAATGTTGTGGATTGTCTATGGAACCATGTGGTGTTGGTGGATTGGGGTCTAGTCTGGAGGGGTGGATTACAGTTAAGACTAAAGGCGTATGAGTTAGGATTAATAGTGTGTAGTGGCCACACCTGGATGCAGGAGGGACTGGTTACTGGGCGGAGACCTGAAAGGATATATAAGCTGCACCTGCCTTCCTGGAGGACTGGAACTAGTCTCAAGTAGTCTCAGCTTGTCTTCCTGTTTGTGATGTCCTGAGAAGCTGCCTCCACCTCTCTCTCTGCCATGTACTTCGATTGTTGCCGGCCGCCCCTGAAAGGACTGTGACCTTCAAGACTGTGAGCTAAAACAAACCTTTCCTAAGTTTGTGGGTGTTGGTTATTGAGTCACAGCAACGAAAAAGTAACTAAGACAGAAGCTTTCTACATAATTGTTAGAAATGCAACTAGTATCACTATTATGGAAATCAGTTTGGAAATTCCTCAAAAAATTAGAAACAGAAATCCAGTTATATCTCTCTTAAGTTTCTTCTCACAAAAATTTAAGTCGTCATATTACAGTGATACATGCATTACCACATTCTTAGCAGTGCAATTTACAATAGAAATGATAAATTATGGAAAGAGCCCAGACACATGGCCATGTATTGGTACATGTACATAATGGACTATTATTCAGCCATAAAGAAGGATACATTTGAGTCATTTGCAGAAAAAAATCAATGGATCTTGAGACCATAATTTTAATTTAAATAAATCAGACAGAGGGCTATCACATGTTTTCTCTTAAGCAAGGAACCCAAAATATAAATAATTTAAATGACAAAATAAAGATGGTAGGAAATGGGGAGACAGACTTTTTGAGATAGAAAAAGGGATCTGGAGAAAGGAGGAATAAAAATGATCAAGATATAGTATGTATCAATTTCCCAACCAAAACTATCATAAAAATATACTAATAAAAATTAAAAAGAATTGCTGCATTTGTATTGCATGTTTTATGTTTAAAGATATTTTTAATTTTTCTTGTGGTTTCTTCTATTGCTCATTTGTTTAACAGTATCTTGTAAAACTTTTACACATTTGTGAAATTTTGAGTTTTCTTTCTGTTACCATTTCTTGTTTCATTCTGCTGTGATTAGAAAAAGATATTTCGTATAATAACAATACTGTGAATGGCTTATACATTTTGCTTTTAGTCTACTATTTTGTTTTCTTTAAAACATAATTGAGCAAAATACATATTCTGTGCTTACTGATTGGAGTGGTCTTTGTACATCTGATAAGGTCAACTGATTTCTAGCATTCTCAGTTAATCTATTTCTTTATTAATCTCTGTGTTATCCACCATTAAAGAACGGAACGGGGTGCAGAGCTGAGATGGCAATGGTGAAGGATCATTTCATCAGTGACTGTATGATTCAGACAGAAGACAGAAATTTATCAAAGGAATTTCCACTATGGCCTACAATAGGAGGGCAGAGGACCTGCTGGACCTGAATGGTGACCACAGGGCCAGAGGAAAAGTGGTAAAGATCACCATCAGATAAACACAAATTCCCAGAGAAGGAGAGAGCCTCTGTCAAGGCCTGGCAGAAAGGGCCTAGAGCCACAGAGAACAAGTGCTGTGGACTGTGAGGAGCAAGCACTTTGGGAAGACTGCAGCAAGGACCACAGTCTAGAAGGTGCTGATCAGTCTGGTGGCACCGTGTCCCAACAGCAGCCTTGGGCTGCAGTGTGCCAGAATGGGACATCACTCTAGTTGTGGTGAAGGAGGGAGAGGCTTCATCTTAAGGCTTCTGAACTTGTGGACTCCAGACTGAAGACCAGGCCCTGGACTCACAGTGCTGGAGCCACGGCCAGTGTCTGCTGGCAAGATCAAAGAGCAGAACTGGAAGTCCATTGTGAGCTCTCCCAGAAGACAGACTGTCTTCTGGGGGTCGGGGGACCCTCCTTGCCTTGCTCTAGGTAGGGAAGAAAGCCAGGAGTGAGGGCAGGGAAATACTGTGCTCCTCTTGAAAGATCTTAACACAACAAGATTGGGTCTCAGAAAGCAATGGTCACATTTCTCCACCCCCAGAGCATAGGTGAAGGACAGCCAGGTTATCCATGTGTGGTGTGCACAGGGAGAGGGCAGTGTAAACACCTTTGGACACAGAGCCATTCTGCTCCTGCTCAACTCAGGCAGGAAATACTTCAAAGTGGGACCTTTTTTTGCAGACTGGGATGAAGACAAAAGAGAGGGAACTCCAGTGGATAGGATCCAAGGTCTTGGGAGTGGATACTTTCCATACAAACAACACAGGGGTTGGGGGAACAGGTAATATTTTTGGACTTTAGGCTCACTCCAGTGGTTTTCTGTGGATATCTTGAACTTGTATTTTTTGTGCTATTGATTTGTGAGTTTTTGTTCTCCTTTTTTCTCTTTTTTCATCGTTTGTTTCCTTTACTTTATTTGTGCTCTGTTATTTGTTAGTTTCTCCAGTTCTTTCTCCCTCTCTTGAGTGGTTCTTTATGCCCTTTTTGCAAGCATTTCCACTGATTCTAGAGACATACTTTCTCTAAACCACTCCCGACTCTTCTGCTCTTTCTATTTCTGTTGCGTAAGCTTATCCGCTTTCTTCTCATGTGGTGTGGAGCTGCTATGTTTTTCTCTATCCCATGAAACTCTTCTGTTTTCTATCACATTTTCAAAGATAACCTTAGTCTTGGTCTGCTTCTTCCTAACCTCATCATTCCTATTAATTCATTTTTAAGTATTGATAACTTACAGCCATAGGACTTGACATGGGAAGGAGCAATTGTATACTATTTAGTTAGGCATAGATAATTAAGGTATTTTTTTATATCATCAAGAACAATCTAGCGTCAGCTTCAACATGGTCTTCTAATATGTTACTAGACAATCTATATAGAAAGCTTTATTAATGGTATAGACCATTTTTCTAATGTTAAGGGTGAACTCATTGTATGAGTTGAAATATTGTATGTTAATACTTGGTATGTATTAAGTTTAGCCATTGATATGAATAGTCATCATACTGTCAAAGAGATATAGAAGGTGGATTCTATTAAGGGTTTATAACTTCTGGGGGTTTTGCTTAGTCTATGTAAGCAATATAAGGAAGTATTTCATTAGTGATGGTTATATAGTACTGATATTAGTGGAACACTTCAATAAGTCAATATTAGATTTATTTAGATAGATACATTGATGGTGCAGACTGTGCCTCTTAATGTTAAGGGCAGGATAGTTGACATATTAAACTTTTTAGCAGGTTATGTCAATAATTTGTTAGTCTTAGATTATGATGTTATTGTAAATATTTATTCAAAGTGTAGCCGATGGCATAGATATTGAGCTCAATTTCCAACATATACCAAGAAATATATTGTTTTAGACCACATACAGTTATGTAATCTGTTTCCCCTTTATTGAAAAGTGCAGACAAGATAAGCTCAGAAGGTTAGTTATTAAGAACCCCCAAATTAATAGCTGAATAAGCTAAAAACAGACCTAAATAATAAAATCTGAACAAATTCAAGGAAGTTCCAAGGAAAGAAATAGTCTAATTAAAAAAAATATGCATAGTAGACACAGAGCCCGTTGACACAGCCTGATCTGCAACTTACAGCAATGGAACCAAAGGGAAACGAGGCAATAAATCACCTGTGAAAAAGCTTGAATCTCCTAGCAGAACCTATAGGAAAGAGTAAAAATTAAAAGCTCACCTATTGATCAAAAAGCTCAAACAAGATTCGTTTAAACAAATGTAAGAGCTGCTCAGTGAGTTCAAAGAGGATTTTAATCAAAGAAACAACGATCTTAATAGATAAAAAGGTTAGGAACTACAAAGAAATACACAAAGAGAAAAACAAGACAATATAAGAAATAAAGGAACATTTCCGTAGAGACGTAGAAAGACTGAAAGGATTCCAAGCTGAACTCCAGGATACGAAAAGACACACAAAAAAAGGGAAATTGACTCGAACATTTTGAAAATAGGTATCAGATTGTGAAGGTAAGGTTGACAAACTGGACCACAGGGTCAGTGAAGATTGAAGAGCAAAAGGACAACAAGAAAGTAAATGCAGCAGCTGATGGATGACTCATGGAGAAACCATCTCAGAATCCCGGGATGCAGGAGAAATTGGAGGACAGTGCAGAAGGTACAAAGGACATGTTCAATGAGATTAAAGAAGGCAATTTCCTAAATCTAGGGGAAAAAATGAATGCTCAGCCACTGCAGGCATATGAAACGCCAAATAACTTTGGCCAGAAAAGAACCTCTCCACAACACATCATAATCAAAATCCATGAACCTGAACAAGCAGAGTGCTAAAAGCTGCAAGGGGAGAGCAGAGAGTAACCTACAAAGACAAACTTGTCAGACTAACTGCGGACCTCTTGAGACAAAGCTTAATGGGTAGGAGATCGTGCAGAAGTACAATTAGAGTGTTAAGAGAACACAAATGCCAACCCAGACTGTTATAACTCACAAAATTATCCTTCTAAATAGAAAAATAAGTCAAAATTTTTATAATAAAAAAACTAAAGAAATTCATGATCTCTAGACTGGCATCACAGAAAAAAATTTCAAAGAATCTTAGACAGAGATAACACCAAACAGCAACAAGTATGCCAGAAAAAAGGAAACAACAAAATATTAGAATAGATTTATTCTGCACTAAAGCAGGAAAAACAATCAATTCTGAAACATCATAACAATGACGGGATATGGCAAATATAGCACTCTACTCACTCTCAGCTGTGAATGATCTCAACTCTCCTAGTCAAAGACACAGATTGGCTGATTGAGTCAAAAACCAAAAATCCATACTTTGTTGCTTGCAAAAGACACACTCTACCCATAAAGAAACATGTCTATTAAAAATAAAAGGATAAAAATCAATGCTTTATGCAATGGGACTCAGAAAACCAACAGGTATAGCCATACAAAAAGACAGCAGATTTCAAGCCAAAACAGATCAGAAGAGACAAAGATGGACATTATATGCTGGTTAAAGGAACAATCCAACAGGAATAAGTCACAAGAAGTCACCCCACATTAGAGCACCCAATTTTATAAAACGAAAAATACTGAGCATGAAAGGACAAGTGGATCCATATACAAGTATAGTAGTGGACATCAGTACCCCACTATCACAAATAGATAGGTCAACTAGACAAAAAAATTGCAGCTAAACCACACTATGAAACAATGGGACATAACTGATATTTACAGAGTTCTCCAACCAACATCAACTGAATACACTTTCTTCTAAGCAGCACACAGGTCATTTTCCAAATACACCTTATTATAGGCCATAATACAGATTTAAATAAGTACAAAGAATTTGAAATAATTCCTTGTGTACATTTAGATCATTGTAAAATAAAACTAGAAATCAGTAGTAAAAGAAACTACAGAAATTATACAGATACATGGAGACTAAAGAATATATTATTAAACAAACAATGGAATGGTCCACAGGAGAAGCTAGAAAAGAAATCAAAACTTTCCAAGAGTCAAATGGTAAGGAAAATCATTACGCCGGAACTTGTGGAAAACAATGAAAGCAGTGCTAAGAGGAAGATGTATGTCAACAAACACACACATTAAAAAAAAAGAGGCGAGCAATCCCAGTAAAAAATTTAGTGATGTGTTTCAAGTTTCGAGAGAAACAAGAACAATGTAAATCAGTAGAAGACAAGAAATTATAAAGATCAGAGCAGAATTAATCAAATTGAAACTAATATGTACAAAAAAATCAATGAATTGAAGAGTTGACTCTTCAAAAGAATAATCAGAATTAATAAGTCTTTAGATAAACTAAAAGAAGGAAATGAAGAATCCATGTCAATGAAATTAGAAATGAAAATAAGTAAAATTATAACAGACACTGCTGAAATTCAGAGAATTATTAGGAACTATTTGGAAATCTTATACTCCAGTAAACTGGAGAATTTGGAAGAAAGGAATAAATTTCTAGATACATGCAAGATACCAAAATTGAACTAAGAAGATATTAAAAAAACCTGAAGAGATCTATAACAAGCATGGAAATTGAGGCAGTAATAGTCTCTGTCCACAAAGAATTGTCCAGGACTAGATGGATTCACAGCAGAATTCTACCGGCACTTCAGAGAAGAGGTATCACCAATGTTTCTTAATCTATTCTGTGAAATTGAAAGAGAAGGAACTTTGACAAACTTGTTTCTGGAAGCTAGCATGACCCTGATACCAAAACCAAACAAAGACTTCACTAGGAAACAAAACTATAGGCCAGTCTTCGTAACATAGATGCAAAACCTCCAATAAGACACTGGCAAATAGACTTTAACAAGTAATTAAAAAGATCATACACCGTCATCAGGTTGGCTTCATTTCAGAGATGCAAGGATGGTTCAACATACATAAAAGAATTAATGCGATACACCACATAAAATAAAAGCAGGAACAAAAATTGCATGATCATCTCAATAGATGCAGAAAGCCTTTGACAAAATTCGACATTCATCTATGATTAAAAATACTGAGAAAATAAATATAGAAAGATCTTATCTCAAACTGATAAAAATCATTTATGCAAAACCTACTGCTAACATTTTACTAGATGGGGAAAAATTAAGAGCACTTACTCTTAAAACAGGAAAAAGACTAGGCTATCTACTCTCACCTCACCTACCCAACATAGCACTCATACCCTAGGCAGAGCAATCAGGCAAGAGAATGAAATAAAGAAAACATGTATTGGAAAGGAAGAAGTCAAGCTATCTTTCTTTGCACGTGATATGATTCTTCACACAGAGAACCCCCAAAACTTCATCAAGAGACTGTTAGAAATTCAGCTAAATTTCAGATATAAAATTGATAACAAAAATACCATTCTTCTACACTAACAATGACCTCACTGAGAAAGAGTTGAGAAGAATAATTTCATTCTCAGTAGCCCCCCCCCCAAAAAAAAAAAATTAGGAGTGAACCTAACCAAGGAAGTGAGCAACCTCTACAATGAAAATTACATTATACTAAGAAAAGAAATTGAAGAAGACATTAGAAGATAGAAAGACATCCCCCCAATCCTGGATAAAAAGAATTAATATAGTCAACTAGCTATGCTACCAAAACTGATATACACATTCAACATAATTTCCATCAAAATATCAACAACGTTTTTCACAGAACTAGAGAAAACAATTTTTAAATTCATATAGAACCCAAAGAGGCTCAGAATAGCCAAAGCAATCCTGAGAAACAAGTCAAAAGCAGGTGGCATCACTATTCCAAACATCAAGTTATTACAAAGCCACAGTGATTAAAAAATATGGTATTGACACCAAAATAGACAAGCCAACCAATGGAACAGAATGGAGCTTCCAGAGGCAACCTCAAGTACCCTCAGCTATTAGATCTTTGACAGAGAGGCCAAAACATACACTGGAGAATGGACAGCATTGGCAATAAATGGCGCTGGGAGAACTGGTTATCCAAATGCAGGAAAATTAATCTAGACACATACCTGTCACCATGTACCCAAATCAAATCAAAGTGGACCAAAGACCTAGATATTAAAGCAGAAACACTGAATGTCCTGAAGGACAACGTAGGTAAAATCTTTGAAGATATGGGTATGGGAAGAGACTTCCTCAATAGGACACCTGATGGCAAAAGAACCCCCAAAATCAACAAATGGGGTTATATCAATTTAAAAAAAAAAAACCTCTGCATGGCAAAGAAAACAACTAGCAGAGTGAAGAGAGAACTGACAAAATGGGGGAAAATGTTGACCTACACCTTAGACAGATGGTTAATAACCAGAAAGTACAAAGAAATGAAGAAAAATAGACCTCTCAAAATCAAAGACTCTATTAAAATAGGCTATTGAAATGAATATATAATTCTCAGAAGAAATACAAATGCCAGTAAATATATTAAAAAGTTTAACATTCTTAGTTAGTAGAGAAATACAAATCAAAACAACTCTGAGATACCATCTTATCCCAGTGAGAATGGCTTATATCTAGAGCTCAAAAAACAATAGACGTGGGAGAAAAAGACACATTGTTGGTGGGACTGTAAATTGGTACAACCACTACGGAAAACAGTATGGAGGTTACTAAAAAAAGCTGAAAATAGATATTTCATTTGGCCTAGCAATACGTCTCTACTGGATGTCTTTCCAAAAAAGTTAAAAGCACCACCTAACAGCAAAGATATATGCATACCCATTTATAGCAGCACCATTGATAATAGCTAAGTCATGGAGAACACCAAATTATTCATGAATAGAACAATGGACTAAAAATATGGTATATATTCATGATGGAGTACTACTCTGTCATGAAGACAGAGATATGAGTCAGTTATAGGAGACAGATACAATGTGAGACCATTATGCTTAGTGAAGTTCGTCAGATTCAGAAAGATTGAGTATCACATGGTTTCTATAATATGAGAAACCCAAAGTGTAAATAAATAATAGAGTCAAATAAAGGAGAAGTTAGAGATGGGGGGAGGAGAAGAGGGTGGGGTTGTGAGAGAGGGGGCAGGGAAGGAAATGTGAAGCTGTTGCAGTATATGCGTGTACAAACTTTCATTGAATGTAACTGTTGTGTATCACATATGTGTACTAATAAACATGGGGAAAACCACGGATAATGGAGTCACCAACTGCTAATTGTTGTGGAAGTATCTGTTTCTCCCTGTACCAGTCTTCTTTATCTATTAACCATTTCTCGTGTGTTCTAGCAAAGTCTGTTTTATATATTTTGAGGCTGTGATGTTTGGTGCATATATGTTTATGATTACTAAGTCTCTTTCATATGATGACCTTTTTAATTAATATATTACTGGTTTTACGTACTTATCAGTTTTGAACTTGCACTTTATCTTATTTAATATTAGCATAACTATCTGCGGTCTCTTAGCTATCCTATGCCCGAAGCATTTTTTTTCCATCCTTTTGTTTTCAGAATTAAATCTTTAAAGCTAAAGCAAAGCTAGCATATAACATAACAATGTTTTAAAAACATATTGTGCCAGTACAAAGTATTTGTCAAAAATGAAAGATGTACTTTTCTCATTTTGTAATCAGTATCTGTTTATGTCTTACAACATTTTATTCTTTAGTGCACTATAGTTTTCTTTTATATTTAATTGATTTTTGAGGTGTCGAGTTTTAACTTTTATCTCATTTCCTTTTGTGAAAATCTTATAACTTTAGTTTTGGTTAGCATGTAGCATAGGATTTCATCACAACATAATCTGAATTGCTATCCACGTAGTGAGAGTCTCTTACAGCACTTCTCCCCATCTAGAGCCTCTCCTTCTACTGTCTTAAGTACATCTTTACCTATTATGTATTCACTAATACCGACATATAGCTTGCAATTATAAATCTTGTCTTTAAATGGTGCAAATTTCAAAAAGGTAAGCTATCAACCCGAGTCCCCTAACACTGGCTTTTATATTTACCCTTGCATTTACCTTAACTGAGGACCATTATATTAACATGTGAATTCAAGTTATCACTCAGTATCCTTTTCTATTTTTGTATAGCGAAGGCATCATGGTATCAGACTCTCTTAGATTTTGTGTATCTTTTAATCAAATTTCCCTATAGTTATTCTATTAGTATGTGCTTGCAATGCATTATAATTTCATTCAGCGTGGGGAATAGGTGTATATACGTATCACATCTGAGAATATCTTAATTTCTCTCTCGTTTTGGAGGAACGGTTTTGTTATATATAAAATTTTTGTTGACAGTTTTCTTCTGGTGCTTTAATTATTTCATTGTCTTCTGGACTACAGGTTTCTGCTGAGAAATTGACTGATAATATTGAGAATCTCTTGGATCTGACAGATTGTTTTCTCTGGTTGTTCCCAAGATTCTTTGTTTTTCACTAATTGATTATAAAGTGCTTCAGTGTAGATTCTTTTAAAATTTATCCTACTTGGAATTTCTTGGCCATTTTCTGCTTGTAGACTGATGTATTAAATCAAATTCAGGAGGTTTTTTTTTTCCATTCTCTCTTCAGATGTCCTCTCTTCTCTCTCTTTTCTTCCATGGCATTCACAGAGCACTTATTTTTACTCCCAGTGCTATTCCACACATCCTTTATACTTTGTCTACTTTGCTTCATTTCTAATTTTTTTTGACTTTCAGGCTCAAAAATGTCAATTTTATTCTATCTTTACGTCCACTGATTCTTCTGCCTGCTTCAGTCCCTGTAGTTATTGCAATCCAGTTTTTGCCTTTTCTCACCTCCAGAATCTGTTTGGTTCCTTTCCATATTCTCTATTTGTTGATGTTTTTCTTTTGTTCATATAGTCCTTATTCGCTTATTATTTTCCTTTAGCTCTTTGAGCCTGCTTAAAACAGCTGCTTTGAAGTCTTTATCTCATAAATTCAAAATCTACGTTTCCTCAGAATGGTTCTTACTCATTAACTTCAATCCTTTGAGTACATTACATGTTGCTGTGTATTATTTTTTGTTTCCTTGTGCATTTTCTTCTAAAAATTTTAGATATTTGAAACAGCAATAACTGCCCCTAGTCTTTTCAGGCTGGCTTTGTGCCCAGGCCACCACTCACTGAGTCGCTGATACCTCTGAGCAGAGATCAGCCTGAGGTGAAATCTCTTCTCAGGTCTATTTTGAGCATGCATCTTGCCTGGGCTTACATATGGCTTTCTTAATTTACCTGTGTACAAATCTGCATTTGAATGTCTTAATTTCCTAAAGACTCTCTCCCTAGATCTCTTTTGGAAAATTACCTTGTCTACTAAGCATCTGTTCCCGTGGTACTCATCCCAGGAATCTGTGGGCTGACATCTCTTATAAACAGTGGTTTTCTCCCACTCTGATTTGGCAAGTCAGAGCCAGTTCTTCAGGGGCTCCCAGACAAAGCTGGATCCCAGCAAGAACAGACCGGGTTTCTGTCTCTCGCTCACGAGAGGGAGCTGAGCTATAATCTCTTCATGTTCAAGGGTGTGCGCATTCGTGAGGGGCTAAGGCAAAAGATCAATAATTGTCTATACACTCTCCTACCATTTTTTAAATTTTGTAAATAAATTTCAAATTCTATAACACATTACAGACATGGGGCTTGGGGAGTCCGTGAGCATCTATGTCCACCCTTCTTCAGAAGTTCACCCCTTTCCTGGCTGACCATTGCCCCTCTTGTTACCCTGTCATTCATGTTGGGGCCTTTTTATGCCATGATTTTTGTGCATTTCACAAGAGTGACACCCATCTATAGTCAGTCTTTTGTGTTTGGTCCATTTCACTGAGCATTATTGACTCAAGGTGGCCCCATTTTCATCCAAAAGTTTCATTGCTGTCTGTCTTTATAGCTGCATAGTATTCCATTGTGGGTAGGTACCACATATCTTTAACCTTCCAGGATTTAGCCATTATGAATTGTGCTGCTATAAATGTGGATATGCATGTGTCTTTTTGGTATGTTGGCTTTATTTCTTTTGGGAACATGGCTTTTTCTTTGTTAGGCATTTGCTCAAGCACTGCAGCCTTTTTCTTTTTTCCCATGATTGATATATGGTTAGTCGAGCCAGTTTCTCTCTCTCTCTCTCTCTCTCTCTCTCTCTCTCTCTCTCTCTCTCTCTCTTGTTCTCCCAAGGGGTAACAAGAGCTTGAAAGTCCCTGTCAACGATTTTGCTACAGTATTTCCTCCCATTTCCAATGAGAGCATCTCACGAAATTATCATTGTGCATAGCAATTTGGGAAGGGTAGATAATTTGTGTTTTAAATTTACAAATACTTAAACCAAGAAGGCTGCAGCAGGAAGCCTCATACATACCTGAATCTGATGGCAATGAACTCTGAACTTTGACCGAGAAAACAACTGAGCTAGCCACCCCCAGGACTTCTGGAGGGCGCCATCTTAGATATCACCCCACAAATAATTATCTTTCTTGTAATACATTCATCTACTGCTACCAGGAAGTGAGTATACTTCTCCCTCTTTTGATCTAAAATAGTCTAACTTGCTTTGACTGATAGAATGCTGTGGAATTCATGCTCTTGGACTACAAGGCAAAGAGCTTAGAAAACTTTGCGACCTCCACTCTAATCCAGCCATTATGTAAAGGATCTTGGGTCAGGTGGCTGAGTTATGATAGGCCATGTGGAGGGGTGGGTTAGGTAGAGGAGTACCAAAGCACCCAGGTGAAGCCCTCAGCTAAGTGCAGTGACATGCATGACACTCATCTATATTTTGAGCAATGTGTCACCTGTCTGAGCGCAGCTATCACAAGATATGACCTTCTACTGAGCCAGGATCAAATTACAGAATTTTAAGCAAACACAAATGGTGGTGGTTGTGTTAAGTCACTGAGGTTTTTTTTTTTTTTTTTTTTTGGGGGGGGGGCAGGCACATTGAAGAGCAGGAGGGACACGCCCAGGAAGACCGTGGTTATATAACACTGCCACATTGTATCTGAGAGAATTAGTCAATGGATTTTCATGAGTAATTTGAACCAATTTTTTTTTCATCTATGAAGCCATATTAGTCACTTTCCAGCCACTGGGACAAAATATGGGCCACATACAATTGAAGCAGGAGAGGTTTGCTTGACTCCTGTTTCAGAAGGCTCAGTCCATGTTTGTTGGCTCCAAAGCAGAACAACTATGGGAAAAGGGACTCCTGGAGGAAAGCTGCTCAACCCACAGCAGTCAGGATTCAGGGAAGGGGGGTGGGAGGAGGGAGGGAGGGTGGGAGGGAGAGAGAGAGAGAGAGAGAGAGAGAGAGAGAGGAATTAGATTCAAAATACACACTTCCAGCTGGCTCTCAGTGACTCATTTCTTCTGACCAGTTCCCATCTCCTAACAGTATGTTCAGCTGTTATAAGAACTAATGGATTAATCTGCTAATGAGTACAAAGCCCCTGTGATCCATTCACCACCCAAAAACTCTGCCTCCAAACACCGGAGACCCTTGGGGAGCATTTTATATCTAACTCCTAACAGTAGTAGCTATTACAAACTATCTGCTGTTTAAAATGAGTCTGTCTCTACACTATGTCTTTTGTCCTCTGTTAAGTTCCACATTCTAGGGAAGTCATAGCCTATATCTGGGATATACAATTTTGGGTATTAAATTTTCCCTCTGTCATTTATAGGCTACGAGGTCAGGCTAAACAATTTCATCTTTCTGAACCATGGTCTGCTTCTCTGTAAGATAAAGATAATAATTCTGTCATGGAATTGTTGAGAAATTAAATCCATATGGATAAGTGAACATAACCCATGTAAAAGTGTGTGGTCATACTTGAGTGTGAAATGTAAGACACAACTGCACAATTTCTGGCACAAAGTAGGCATGCAAATAGTAGTAATTAGGGTAGTTTTTTTTTATAAGAGAAGTATTCTTAAACGTTGAAATGTTGTCAAAGCTACATACCTGTAATCCCAGCACTCTGGGAAACTGAGGCAGGAGGATTGCAAGTTTGAGCCCAACCTTGGCAACTTAGTAACTTATCAAAACTAAAAAGAGACTAGAGATATAGCTCAGTGTGAAGACCCTGGACTCTATCCCACTATAACAACAACTACTACTGCTACTGCTACTACTACTACTACTACTACTACTACTACTACTTCTACTACTACTACTACTACACACACACACACACACACACACACACACAGAAAGAGAGAGAGATCTAAAGAACAATGGCAAAACGACAACCTGAGCTCATATTTGTGAAGGGATTGGAGCCAGGTCTGTCTGCACAGTAAGAACTAAATGAGTATGATTATTTTACCTAAGCAGGTGACTTCACCTGTCATTCCTCTAGTCACGCTTGGAAGCATTATTTGGATCTTGCTTTAATCCTGGAATCTACAGGCTAGGAACGATCTCTGGGAGCTGTCTGTCTCTCCCACCAGGAGAAAGTCGTCACACAGTGGATCCACACACCACACCCACCATCGCATCTATTTCATTCTAACTCCTTTGACTAGCCACACCTCCTGACGACTTCAGAAAATTTTGTTTCTTGAAGAACTAGAATGACTGTGTTAATATTCTTTGAAGAACAGAAACTTAAAAAAAAAAAGCTTGACGGTAAAAACTGAAGTATTCCTACAGATGTTTCCTGTTTTAAAGGTTCTTCTTTTTATTCTCTATTTTCTGCCCTGATTACCTATCTTGCTCCCAATGAATGCCCCAAACCAAAAACACTTTCAGTTTTACTCATACTAATTTAGCCACTTCTTAAATTAGAAATTTTTCAAGTCTTCATTTTGTGTTGACTTTCGACTTAGAAAATTTTGTCTGCAGTCTTCAGGACACTTCCTATTTGCTGTAGAGCTGGAATCCCACACGTAGTAAGCCTTCCAGCAAAATCTCTGTTGAGTCACCCAGATTCTATGGGCTCAGTGGTGGCATGTATTTCTGACCAAGCCTTGCTGAGAGTATTACTTATCTAATGCTGAGTAACAAACCATCTTAACCTTAGTAACTTAATAATATCTGCTGTCTTTCACAGTTTCCATGGGTTGGGGTCAGGAGTGACATGGCTGTGTGGTTCTGATTTTTAGGATCTCTCTTTAGGTGGCAGATGTCAGGTAGGAGCTACAACCATCAAAGATTTGACTGAAGCTGAAGGATTTACGTCCGAGATGGTGCACTCGTGTGGCTGACACATTGTGGCTTGTGGGTGGCAGGCATCTCGGTCGCTCTCTGTGTCGGTCTTTCTGTAGTTTTCTTACATTATGACACCTGGCATCCCTCAAGCAAAAGATCCAAGTGAACAAGGAAGAATTACCAGTGCCTGATGTGTCTTAACCTAGAGAATCCAGCCATGCTTCTCCCATGTTCTGCTGGGCACTGGACAGTCCTCAAGAGAATTTCACCAAAGTATTTAAAATGTAAGGACCACTTCAGGGCAATTTGAAGACAGACTACCACATCATTAAACCTCAGGGAGTTTTCTAGAACAGACATAACCCAGCTACTGACTAACTACCCATCTCAGGAAGTAGAATCTCTTATACTTTCACAAAGTGCAAGGCTTGAACTCTTAATACTGCCTAATAGTTTTAGAATTGGGTATTTTATTAATTCAATCTGTAATAACTCCTATTGCATTGGAAAGCAGGAGCAAGAAAGTGAGCGAGAAACAAAAGGGAAGGAAGTTAACAAAAAGTGAGCAGAAGTCCTTATTGTGGTTTGGCTCTGGAATGTCCCCCCAAAGTCTCATGTATTTAAATGTTATGGATTGTCTATGGAACCATGTGCTGTTGGGAGACTGGGGCCGAGTCTGGAGGGGTGGGTTACAGGCTTGTAAATTGGATGATCTGCGTGTAATTTAGGGTTAATGGTGTGTAAGTTAGGATTAACGGCATGAAGTGGAGGCTTACCACACCTTCCACACCTGGATGCAGGAGGGGCTGATCACTGGGAAGAGACCTGGAAGGATGTATAAGCTGCTTCCTGCCTTCCTTGAGGACTAGGACTGAGACTTGGACTAGTCTCAACTTACCTTCCTGTTTGTGATGTCATGAGAAGCTGCCTCCACCTCTCTGTCTCTGCCATGTACTTTGATTGCTGCTGGCCGCCCCTGAATGGACTGTGACCTTCTGAAACTGTGAGCTAAAATAAACCTTTCCTTTCCCAAAGTTTTGGGTGTCAGGTATTGAGTCCCAGCAACGAAAAAGTCACTAGACAGTCCTAACTAAGGTGTTTGGTCTTAGTACTAAAGTATTCTGGATCTCGTCCTGTCCAAAGGAGAATAGTTTTTCAGCAGTTTGCTTTCAAACGTCCATCCCATTAGTGGTTTCTATAATTACACTCCTACTGGCTGAATCAGCTTGTTCATCAGTACTATCTTCAAAAATATGGTCAATTTTGGTTTAGATCTCCATACATAAGAGAGCGATTATTATTTCCTATCAAATATGCCGAATGGATAGCAACTTATTGTTAGTGTCTCCCCTGCAGGCACATGTTTTAAAGAAATAAATATAATTTCACTTTAAACTCCAAGTCTCCATTGACGCTGCTGCCCACATTTGATTTTCTTTCTGAAAAACCGGGCACGTTTGTTATTCAGGTCATGGTTTAGACACAGACCTTGTTGTGAAGCAGAAAGATTTAGTCACGATAAGAACTGAAAGTACAAGAGTTGAGGCTCTGGCATATGAACTTGAGTGTGAATTATTATTAATGAGAATCTATTGGGTAGATTATTCAGATTTCTCATTTATAAAATAAGAATAATAGAACCAACTTTAGAAAGGTGCCAGTTCGATGCTGGTCCTCTCTGTCATCCTCAGAAACTTGTTTCTAAAATGGAATCTAAACTAACAAAGGTCCTTATGTTAATGTGTGAAGTGAAATCGGACCAGTGACAGAGCTTTGAAAAGCTAGGTCACTGTAGTAATATTCTGAACATAGCCCTACGGATTCTTCCAAAAGATGGGTTCAGATAATCACCACCCAGGGAAATACCCAGTTTGTCACACAAGTGGAGATATTCGGTTCAAAACAGCATAGCTAAACTTCAGCTTAAACATAATTCTGGTGATATTAAAGATCAAGTTGAATATAAGATGGAAATCAAGCTTTGATTTTTACAAGAAATATTTTATCTCTGTCTTTGATGTCTTGACAGATAAGGAGCTTTCTGTGCTAGTGGGGTCATCTTTTGATGGAAAACATCTGCCAATTATGTGGAGGCATATGAATCTGAGATAACTATTTTTATTTTTAGAATGCATATTTTATGTTAAAAATATACTCTAAAGTTCAAGAATACACACAAGAAATGAAGGTTTTATATAATGGACGAAGTAAACTCATGATTGTCAATTTTCCTTTCCATATTCCTGTGGACTAGCTACTCAACGATAGGAGGAATACAATTCCTACTTTGGAGACTGCTACTCATTTTTAGTTGAACAAGAATAAATAATCAGTTAAAGCAACAACTAGACACCATTTATATATCTATTTAAAAGGTGAAAATCCAAAATGTCAATGACAAATCATGGCAAAGATGAGCAGCAGCTGAAATTCTCACCCATTGCCAGTGGAAGACAGGTTGGCAAATTCCTGAAGACTAAACACGCCCCTACCACATGTCTCAATAACATACTCCATGATATTTATTCAGGCAGAGTGAGACTTACGCCCACATGAAAATATGCATATGAATGTTTATAGTAGATTTATTCATAATGGCCCAAACTTGGGAACAACCAAGATGCCCTTCAACAGTTGAATGGGTAAATAAATGATGATACATCCAGACAGTGAAATACTATTCAGTGACAAAAAGAAATTAGTTATAGAGCCACAAAATACTCCAACCAGCCAACCAACCAACCAACAAAAAAAAAAAAAAAAAAAAAAAAAAAAAAAAAAAAAAAAAAAAAAAAAAAAAAAAAAAAAAAAAAAAAAAAAAAAAAAACCATGGAGGACACGTACATGCTATTGTTAAATGAAATAACCCAATCTAAAAAGGCTACCTATTATATGTACCTAATGGCATCTTATTATAGCATAAATATTAAAAAAACCAGTGGTCACCAGTGCTCAGGACTTATTATAGGTGGAAGGTGGGGAGAGGGACTGATAGAATGGATAGATAGCAGTGAAACTCTTCTGGTATTGTGATGGCATACATATAACATCTTTCACTTGTCCAAACCCATAGAATTGCACAATGCAAATCTCGAACCCTGAAGTAAACTATGTAGCATAGGTAATAATAACATCAGTATTGTTTCATGAATTTTATCAACGTGCCAAGATGTCGATATTAGGACAAACTGGGGTGGAGGAAAAGGAAGCAGATAAGATCTCTCTACTTTCTGTGCACTATTCCCTTGAAACCCAAAACTGCCTTAAAAAGAAAATTTATTTTATAAAACACACACACACACACACACACACACACACACACACACACACACACACACACACAGGACAACTTTTAAGCAAGATAACTTTGCATCTGCGTCCTGCTATTATCACTACAGCCATGTGATTTTGAGGAGTGCACACAGCTGCTGTGAGCCTCTGGGGTTCTCACCTGTAAAAGGTAGATAATTTTATGACCAGCTACCTCATAAGGTTAGTGAGGATTTAATACAGGAGAGGTACGCAAACGATAGGGCAGTAGGCATCAATGACCGATCACGTTCGATGTTAGAGAAATTTGAGTAACTATATTTGAAAAATGATTACTATATACTCTACCTTGGCTCATGTACCCACTGGAATTAAGAATCATGTTGTCTATTAAAAATTCTCTTAATGACACTCAACTTTACTGAAGCATAGGAAATAACTGGAAACTGTAATACCTATAAGTAATGAAATAAAATGAGGCTAATGTAAATAAAAGTGGTTACTACTGGTTATTCCCAATTAATTAACATATGCGCATTCAATTATTCATACCTTAGGGAATCCATTTAGGCAATCAGGTATCCCATAAATATTCATCTTATTTACCTTCAGTGTCTCTGTCATTAGGATGGGAAATTGGCAGTGTTTTCTTAATATATTTCACAACTGGTTGCTTTGAAAAAGATTACCTGGGACAAAATTCATATGTCATTAATGGTGAAAACGACCCACACATGAAATCGAAATTAGCAAAGGGATGCTCAGTGCTGGTCGTGATCTCCTGCGTGTGGCCTCCTCATGGACCTCAGAGACAGAGCTCTTTCACAATGGGCAGCAATGGGACCTCAGAGGTGCGATTCTGACCTTCGGCCACTAGCATGTGCTCTTGAATAGTTTTTCGTGGGGATCAGATCCTGGGCCCACAGGAACCAAGAAAATGTTGAGGAGGCAGCAAGAAAAGGATTTATAAGTGTAAAAGGATTGTGCCAACAACACAGATGTGACCAACCTAAGTGGCTCTCCTGTATCTCATGAACACGTAAGTATAATCAGGAGGGGTAATCTAGTTTATAGGACCCAGGGAAAATGGAAATGCTGGGTCCCCTGTTCATAAGCCAAGAATTTCAGTGCAGTGATAGCAGACCCCCTACCCCCATCCCAACCCTTTCGAGCCTGTAGTTCTGGCCCATTGCACAGGTTTATGCCCTTGAACTCCTGAGTACAATGCATGCATGACCTTAACTGCCTGGCCTCAAATCGATGCCCATGCTAGGATGAAAATTACTTCTTGGTCATCAGAAACCACATTTTGCATTATAGAGTCAGTTTTCTGTGGTATCACTCAGGTATTGGCTCCAGAACCCCTAGGGACACCAAAATCTACGGCTGCTCAAGTCCCTTAGGTAAAATTGCATAGTATTTGGATATAATCAGTGCACATCCTTTCACACACTTTCAATTATCTCCCAGTGATTTATAGTATGTAATGCAGTGAAAATGCTATGGAAATACTTGTTACGCTGTATTGTTTGGGGAATAGTGATAATGAGATGAGTCTGTATATGCACTTATTATTATTATTTTACTGTTATTTTACTGTTTTCAATCCTCAGTTGGGTGAATTTGCTGATCCAGATCTTCTAGCTATAGAGGGATAATGAACTATACGTTTCTTGATCTGCTTAATAGAGCCAGGACCTATCCTTTACTGTCATTTGACCTCTGACCATTATGATACTTCCATACCCCAATAGACTTCAGAGTCTTCACTTTGCAGATAAAGAAATTGAGATTTAGAGAGAGAGAGAGAGAGAGAGAGAGAGAGAGAGAGAGAGAGAGAGGAAGCAATAAACACAAAGCTGGGAAGTGACTAGCTCTGGGTAAATTGGGTGAAAATCCACTTTCCCACACTGGTCCTGCTGCTTGGTAGAGCTGAACCAGTGAAAACTTCCCAAGCACACATAGCATGTGCTGTTTCCCATACCCAGGCATGTTACCACTTACCTTTAAAGATCTGACAACATCCCACCAGCTCCCTTCACTAGGCCTTACATCCATTTCTCTCAGCAATAGTAAACACTGCAAGAAAATTTTATGGGCAAATTACAAGCATCACTGCCACCCCTCGCCCTCCAGGATGCACAAAGGCCCTTTTCATTGTGTAGGGGTTCCCGTCAGCTGAACAGTATAAACTACCAGGACCATTTAGTTTCCAAAGAGGAGCCAGTCTAAACTTTTTGATCCACACTTGAAATAAATCAATCTGCTCCAGGAAGGGTCGTGAAAGACCTCTTTGAGGAGAGAAAGGTCTTCCGAAGGCAGAGAACGGTCTGAACGTTTCCTCAACTTTCCCACTCTCTAAATTCATAAAAATCAGGAACGATTAGGCGGGCAGATATCCTAGAATGGCCTCTTGAAAGTCCTTTCTTGCTTAATGGTAAGAAAAGAACCGAAAAGCGGCCTCCCCTTTGGAAGGAAGGCACATTTTGTGGGAAATTTCGCAGAGCGACTTTGGTTGCCATGAAGACAGAATCAGTATGAAGGACCTTCGCGGGCTTCGTCGGGACTGCACTGTTCATGGAAGCCACGGCTCTCTTGCAGCCAGCAAACAGCATGAGCGGCCCAGCCTTCCCAAAGCTCCGCTGCTCATTAGAGCCATCAGTTAACCCCCTGCCCCTGCCCATTGCCTACTTATTGTAATTAATTTTATGGGCCCTTTTAAAAGAGAGAGAGAAAAGAAAAGGGAGACCTCTACATTTTATGCTACATTGCACAAGCAATTGAAAGTTGCAGGGAAAGGAAAAAAAAGATCCAAGCGCCAAATGTTTAGCAGGCTTTTCTTCTATTTTAAATGAGCAACCTATTTAAATCAATTATCAGCTCAAAATGAGCAGGCTGATCTAATTAGTCTTGGCCCCTGGTGGGTTAATGAATAAAAGGGGGGTGCTGAGTAGATGTGGGCTTTCTCTGGAGTCTTCAGAACTGACCACACTTCCACAGACCCCTTCTGGGTTGCTGAGTCTTATAGAATTATAGAAAGGCAGAGGGTGGGGGGAGAGAGAGAGAGAGAGAGAGAGAGAGAGAAGCATTATATAATCTCATCAACAGAATGCAGAATGACTAAGCATTGCATGGCATATTTTCAGCCATGTTTTATCACACAGTGATCATTACCATTTGATAAGTAGCTCAGAATTGCAAATAAATCAATTCATGTTTTCTTTAAGCACATTTGAAATGGAACAACGTATTGACTTTGGAAGAAAACACGCTGGTGAGTGATGACAGCTCCAGGCCTGAATCTTGGCACCAGGATCCTCCTCCCTCTTGCCTTCCTAGACATGTGTTAGGCTTTATTTAATCAGAGTGGCCCCTGGACATTAATATATAGTTAATTAAGGAACTAATATCAGGAAGCAGGAGTGGGAAATACGATGAACAATAAGTTTGTGAGTGCTCAGCTGGAAGGTCTCAAGTTTCCCAGGATTTTTTTTAATACATCTTTTCGAGCATTCCTCCGTGCAAGGAAGCAGATATTTGCTTTTTGGGTTATGACATTTCTTACCCCAAATGTTAACTCTCTGGTAAATGTTACAAGTATTTATGATTTGGGAATTTGATATCTGTTACTTTTTGAATTATTCTTTTCTAGTGGAAATTACATGGGCTTTGAGGTCAGGCAGACCAGCCCTGCTGCTGAAATACGTGACTGTGGATAACTTTCTGCCCATCTCTGAATCTCAGTTTTCTCATCTTCGATATGAAGATAATTTTGCTGAGTTATTCTGAGGACTGCTGTGTGAAAAGTCATAATTGTTGTTCTCAGGTTCTGCACATAGGGGGACTTTGAGATGTGGCCCACCTCTGCATTTTCACTCAAAAGAGAGGAGCCTAAGGTTGTGTGGCAAAAGGTAGAAATGACCTTGTGTATTTATTTTTTTAATAACACAGTGAAAAGGTGAATTTTTCTGCATTGGTTTTTACTTGAATTAGAGACCTTATGAAGTGATAACACGAGTTGGAGGGAAGCAAGCTCTTGTCTCCAATTCAGGGTGAAGAAGACTTATGAATTAGCTCCACAGTCACCTGATTGTTTCACTGGTTGAAGCCAACAGGTCTTGCTGGGTTGGGAAAAAAAAGGAAAAAAATTTCAACGAACCGTCATTGTCATTACTTTTCAGGAGTTTGACCTGAACTGAGCTGAGCCTGTGCCGGAAGGAGGGACAGCTCCAAGGAACTGGGCATGGAAGAGCCATACTGCGTGGTATGAAAAAGAGGCTCTCCATGACTTTTCTACCCCATCAGTCTTCTGCTCTTGTATCCTGTTGTATTTCAGTGAGGCCAGAGAGGTTTGGGACGTACTGAACCAGTTTTGAACTATTAAAATAGTGTGTTTCCATACACCACAAGATACCTGCCTCTTTCACTTTCTTTCTTTCTTTCTTTCTTTCTTTCTTTCTTTCTTTCTTTCTCTTTCTTTCTCTTCCTTTCTCTCCTTCTTCCTTTCTCTCCTCTTTCATTTTTAAAATGCAAAACATCTATGTTCTTTAGGACATTTAAAAGAGATCTCGGTCTTCCATCAGTGAAATGGCCAGAAGTATTGGCTAATATGAAACTCAAAGTCCCATTGCTTTATAACAGTTCATTTTTCTTTTCATCAAGCTTCCAGCCCGAGTGAGTACCAGTTGGTTCAGATTGGAAGGTCTCAGGGTAGAACTACAAAAATGCCTTTTTGGAGATCAAAGTGGTCAATTTTGGAAGATGAGGAAAAGTTGCAGAATCTCATGTGAACTGAATTTGGCTTTGTGTGACAGAGTGGGCGTGGGAGCCTTCAGGAGCACATACAAGGGAATGCTGGAAATAATTTACTATTTTTAGGGACACAGAAAGACACAGAGAAAAAAGAAGGAAAAATCTTTTGCAGCCAGGAAATGCAAACTCTGTAGTTCATCATAGGTTCAACACTGATTCTTACAATGACGTGTTCAATTAACCTCTCGCCTGTAACCCACCCCCATGTGCAGAATCTGAGAACAACAATTATAACTTTGCTAACGAGAAGCCGGGTAAGTATTAAATGTTTAAAAATCCCCCTATTGGAGCCTCATAATTTTTAAACATATAATTACCTCTTTTATTACACTTTGATTAGATTAAAATTAATGCATTATTAAGTCATGATATGTTCAACCATCTAGACCTCTGTATAGACACAGATAGCAATTCCTTTTCCCCCTTCCCCAGGTCTAAGTTAATTAAATTCCCTTTAATTATAATTTACTAAAAAGCTTCACTTTTGCCACTATTATGTCTTTTGAACTTTGAAATTCAAAAAAGGGCCTTAAAATGGTCTTTTACAGGAGAAATGAACTGTCAGCGAATTCAGGCAAAATTAATTATTTCAGCTTGATAAACCTTTTCATCTATTTGACTCCTTATACAGAAAAGCCAATTAATAATGTCAAACATGCTTTGCCTCCAGGGACCTGCAAGTTCTAATGAGTCTGTTTACTGTGGAGTGGCTAGCAGAATGAGCTTCATGTAGAAATTTCCTAATCGCGCCACACCTGTCAAGCGCAGTCTCATTATCTGTGTACCAAGGGCAAACCTCGTTTTGTCAGTAGTGGTTTTCCAAGAGCTAACAGATGCCTGGGGGAGCACGCACGACTGTCGGCCAGCAGACGAGTCACTTAATTACTAATCAGAGCAGCGGGGTGAATGCCTAATACTCCTTAGTTGCGACCTCCACCCCAGCTCCACACACCAACCTTATCACTGACCAAGAGCCTCCTTCTCCTCAGCGCGCAGGCCTCCTCCACCATGACCCCTTTCTCCTGGGTCCTCTGAGGTGATGATTGATGAAGCGCCTCCGAAACAGTGATTAATCACTTGTGTATGGTAGCGCAAGCGGGGCAATCTGGGGGGCACGGCTCCACCTGCCTGGGAGCTGATAATTATTTGGTGGGTGGCGGCGGAGCCTGGAACAGAGGGTGTTCACACCGCCACCCCTAAGTGAGACCACACATTCCCTCCTCCCGCCCATATGTTTCTCGGACTCCCAAGCTGCCCAATTCTGCAGATGTTCGGCAGCACACAGGACCTCGACACCCTGCAAAGTATGCATTCTGCAGAGTCCCGCTTCTCAAATTTAAAGCACCTCTGTCCCACCTGGGGATCTTGTTCAAGCCGGATCTGGACTCAGAGAGTCTGAGAAGACCTGAGGTTCTGTACTTCTAAGCTGCCCGTGCTGGTGCCGCAGGAGTATGGGCACATATTGGAGCCAGAGTTGAGATCTTGGAAAGCTGTTTAACCATCCTGGAACTTAGACTCCTGCCTCTGGCGCACTGCAGAGACTCTGTTCCCCCTGTGCCTGAAGAGTATCATGGAAGCTCACTGATGATGCGCTGTACTTTGCACCCTGCCTGGCCTCCCACGACTGCTTCCTTTTGCCTCTGTGACCCATGGCAGCCTCGTTGCAACCTCTTCGAGTTGGGGGCAGAATACATGAAGCTTGAATCAAGCCACTTCTTCTCTGTCACTCAGCCAGGTCCTTCCAGGCCTGGCCTCGGGTAGAGCCTGTCCTTCCCTTGCCTTGCCCAGGAGGTCAGGGTAGTTCTAGCTTTTGCTTCCGGCTCCTGCCCTCGCCTGTCTGCAGAAGCTGCCTTCTTGAGCTCTTCGTCCTGTGCCTACTCATCACTCATTTCTCCATGCTTAGATCAGCAGCCTCCTTTCCAGTGTCTCTGATTCTATTTGCTTCCTGTCTAAGCCACTCTTAACATTGTCTCAAGAATCCTTGCCTGAAGTTGAAATCTGCTTATGCTGACGGCTACTCCGCCACCCCCTCACCCAGCGTCCCTCTCTCAGAGAAAGAATCACACCAGCTGCCAGCATGGGCACTAAAGATCAACACACTTCTTCAGACTCATGTGTGAAGAGAACTGATTTGGCCAAGTCCACATCCACAGGACTCAGGCAATTTTATCGTGTCGCATCATGCCCAGGAAGGACTGAGATTTGCAAAGTAACCTGATGCAGCAAATTCAGGGCACTGATGTCATAGCCCTGAATTGAAAATAATCAAGGCCTATTGTTACCTGGTTTTGTTCTGATTCCGTTTCCTTTTAGAAAAATTAAAGGAAAACATCTAATTGACCTATGGTGAGGATGATGTGGAATAGTGGTAAAGTTTAATAAATACCAGGTATTTATTATGGCTTATTGAAATACTCTGCGAAAGGGCCCTGAAATCAGATGAGTACCATCTACACACAAGGCTTCATTACTACACCTTTGTGGTTTTTATTTTTTCCACAATTGCTTTTTTTCTCTGTGAGCAATGCAATGTCACTGGGCCATGTGCTTAAGGTCTAAAAGAAATCAGACAGTTCACATAACATCAGGCAACGGGCTTTGAGGAAATCAAACATAGTTAACCTCTCCTTTCATTAGCTTTGTCTCCCCAGGAAAACTGTGTTTCAGGGGAAATCTCAAAGTGTATCTGATTCAGGCAGGGCTTCTAATTTCTTAGCCCAGGGAGCAAAAGAACACTCGAAATCAGAGCCTGATTAATTCTGTCAACACTTTACTGGTTTGCTTTCCGTAGTGCCCTACTGTTGAATGTCAGGCAGAGGGGTGGCTGGGCATCAAGGGACTCCTGTCCAGTGTGTGTTCTGTAGCCACGGTGGTGCTGTCCTGGCCTTCGTAGACCACTAAGCCGCTAGCTACTAGACAGTCTTTCTGGGCAATGATTTCTTTCAAGTCTCACATTTATTCCTTTCAGTATTCAAGTAGAAGAGATTCATTCATTCCATTATTGAGTGTGATATTTTTCAATACCTATGTCAATTTGTTTAACCAAAGAATGCATCTCTAATTTTACGGCAATATATCAAAGGGACTTGGGTCTTGAAGAGGAAAGAAATCATTTTAGAGTTACACTGTGTCTTTTGGGCGAGAGATTTTCACATTGTGTTCTGTGAGGACTTATGTTTCCAAAGAAATGCATTGATCCTGTTTCCAGTGCAAAGAACCGAGGAAGGTCTGGAGCCACACATTCCCCATCCTAGATCCAGCTCTGTTTACTCATGTCTGTTTTACATATTAGGTTACACTAAACTTTCATTTGAAGTGGTCCTATATGTTTTTTTTTTTTTTTTTAAGTTGGAAATCATTGTTCCAGCAAGGCTTGGACAACTAAGTCAGAATTCGTGATGATGAAGATGTTTAAGATCTTCTAGCTTTAGGGTCACCTCACTGCTTTTATTCAGTGTCACTTACCAGAACCACCATTGTTTATCATGTCCTAGCACTGACCTGTCGTTTGCACCCTTGCCCCAACGGCCTTGTTATCCCAGAGAGGTTTATTCTATATAGGAAAAGGAACAAAGGGTCCACAGGTCGTCATGTTGACATCATTACTGATCAGTAGCTATCAGGAAGGCTGTCCGTCTGGCCTCCCTCTCTGCACCATAAGGCTCACCAGAGTAGGAGCAGAGCATGTGTGGAGAAGGTAACTTGCTTAATACAGACACATGGTGGTAGGTGCTTGGTGGTAGGCGCTAAGCAAGTTCTTAGGAATTCCAAGGCTTTCTTTCTCATGGTCTTTTTTTGGCAATGCCAAACGCACCTCAATATTTTAGTGATGAGCTTGTTAGGTGTTGTCAGTTTGCCTATGGAAAGTACTTGCACTTTAAGCTCTGGACTGTCTATGAATGAGGTAGATACCTCACTTTGTTATGGTGGAAGAACTCCAGGCTTAAGAGCCCAACAGAATTTTTATTTTGCAATTCTGTTTTTTTGTTTGCTCGCTAGATACCATTTTGTTGACCTAAGTTACTTTTGAATCTGTGTTTACTAATTATGCAGGCTAAATGGTTTCATTGTGGCTTGTTTGTACAGGCGTGTAACATATTTGATTGTTTCTACGTCCCCGCTACTCTTCCTCTCCAGTTCCCTTCCTCTTCTCTAGTAGTCGATTTTGATTTTCATGCCACCTTTTTTCTTTTCCTAGTTTCCACATATAAGAAGAAACGAGGTATTTGTCTGAGTCTTATTTCACTTAATGTGATGATACCCAATTACATCCATTTTCCTGAAAAAGATGTGCTTTTTTACTCTGTATGGTTGAATAGTAGTCATATATGTATACTGTTTTCATTATCCCATTTATAGACATTGCAAATTGTCCTACAGAAAACATGGGTACGTGGGCATCATTGTAGCATGCTAACTGTAACTCTTTCAGGGATATCCCTGAGGGGTATAGCTGGATCAAATTGTACTCTTAGTGCTCTGTTTCTCCTTATAGTTCTGGGATAACAGAGCCTGCGCCCCCCCCCCCCCATCCTGTCTCATGATCAAGAGCCAGCTTTTATTAATGAAGATATTTTGGCCAATCTGAAATGCAAGGGGCATCTGATAAGAAAGACAACCTTAAAGATAGTTTCAATTTAATCTAATGTGATTCACTCTTTATCTAATAAGCTCCTATCTCATGTCAAGTGCTGTCCAAGGTGCAGTGAAAGGTGCTCGTGGAGGTGAGTCAAACAAGCACACCAGAACAGAGAGATGCGAACTCAACAGAGTCAAGCCGGGACAATGGCTACTGCTGGAATTACAGCTTCGACTCCATGAGTGACCAGCTTTGTGTTGTGCAATCCCTCGCTACCATTCAGATATTTGCTTTCCCTTTTAGCCTTAAGATAAATACCCAAGTCATATTTTAAAATGTCGTAAAGCTGTTAGTTTCAACTTCCATCCTGAAAATAACTGGTAAATCCTGCTCCCCTCCCCTGGATGCTGTTACACCATCAGAACATTCGAGCAGGAAACCGACAAGGCAGTCACATGATCCCATCTCTTCACCATGAGAAAACCAAGGTCTAGGCATAGAGAGGGCTTATTAAGGTCACATCGCTTGTCCTCTAGGTCACAACACTTCTTATTCCAAGTGTCGACTCTAGGACATGACCTCTCATCACCGGATGGTCCCTCCTGGGCAGGTTGGCACTAATTCCATATTCACTTATGCTCCAAGTCTCTCCTCTTTTAGAAAGGCTGGAAGCTTTTCCTACTTTTTAAAAGAATGTGACTATCTCTCTTCACAGCTTTCCCGTTGCATTACTGTGTCTGTCCAGCTCTCCTGGCAAGCCCGTAAGCATTTCTGAGCCCTGCAGAGCCCTGTGGTTAGAAGGGCTAGGGAAAGTTAATGCTGATTTCTTGCTGCATGTCAGTTTTGTGACCCCCCAAAGTGTGCTTCCCCAAGCCTGCTCTTATCAAAGTAGCTAGAAGGGCTGGAGGCAGGTGATTCGTATGCCCAGTAGTTGGAGAAGCTACGTGGGGACGCCATGGCTAGTAGTATTTAAATACAGTTTGTCTCATTAACTTACCAGGACAGAGCTAGAGGCTCACACTTGTTTTTCAGGGCTAGGATGCTCATGAAGTACACTCTCAGAGGAAATTTCACTGCCCAATTTCCTGAGAAGCCATCATTTGCTCAATTTTTTTCATTTTAATATGATCATAGTCTCTAGTGAACATTTTAACTACCCATCCAATAAACAAAGCATAGCTATATTTGAGTGGTGATAGGTTTTTAAAAAATTATACGTTCACCTGGCTTATCATAGGCCAGACACTTTGCTAAACTGGGAGGATTAAGAGGTGAGACTGTTACAGGACTTTACTCCCAAGGCAGTAATGAAGAATTACAACAAAATACAAGCTTACAATACAGGATAATAAGAAAAATAACAGATATATTATATATAATATAAGAAAAATAATTTATATTGACATAAATATGTAGAAGAAAACTTTGTAGAAGTGATAAGAAGTAAATCAGATTTCCAAGAGTGAGTGAGAGTTTTCTGGGGGCCATTTCAAACAGAAAATTTCCTGGGAAGTTCCACTGGATCTTAACAACTAGACCCTGATTCTCAAGGCCCCACAAATCCATTTGTTATGGAAGATCTTAAGGCAGTATCATATAATAGTTTAAGGGATTCTGGCTTGAATATGAAATGGTTGTACCAATTCTTAGCAAGTCATCCTGCATACTTATCCCTCTGTACTCATTTTCTTATCCATAGGATGAATATAATAGTTACTTCTGTGTAGGTGTAAAATTAGATATTAGAGCTAATTGGCATTAATTTCTTAAAATAATGTTTCACATGTGTTAAACGTATAGTAAATTCACTGCTGTGGTTTAATCGGCCTTTCCCACACTCTAATACTCCCAATACTCTCCTGTCACATTGTGTACCTAGAGTGTTAGTAGTGTATTGAGAAAGAGAGAAAAACATTGTTATATTTGAGGCAAGGTCTTGCTGCATGGTCCAGGCTAGTCCTAGACTCCCTACATATCCAACATGGCCTTTGACTCCGGGCAATCCTCCTGCATCAGCCTTCCAAGTGCTGGGATTACAGACATGTGCTACCGCATCCATGCTAGGTAAGCAGTTTAATCATTGTCTTTTGAGGTCTTCAGTAAAGTATGGGTGACTTCCATTTGAACTATTTACTGTGAGGGGAAATCAGCCATCGTGTGATGAGGTTACACAAGTAATTCCCTGTAGAGGTCCACAAAGCAAGAAGCAGGCCCCCTCACCAACAGTCTGTACCAACTTAGCATCCGTCTGTCTGTGTCATCTTGGCATGAGGTAGCACAGCCCCAGTCAAGCTTTTGGATGAGCGCGGCTCATGCTGACACCTAGACCACAGCCTACAAGAGACCCCCTTGGCTACAACTTCCCAGCTAAGCTGCTTCCAAATTCTTACCCCAGAAAAGCCATACAGAATAATACATAGTGGTCATCATTTTCCTCACTATAGTATATATATATACTATATATATAGTATATAGTATAGTATAGTATATATATATACTATATATTGTGTGCCATATATACATATATATATATATATATATATATATATATATATATATATATATATATATATATGGTACACAATAGTTAGATTGAGCCTGCGTGCTTTGTAAACATATACATCATATCAACTCTACAATCCCTTCTCGTCCCCTTCCTTTGACCCATGCTGCCTGTGTCATCCTCCCTGACTCCCAATATCACACCCATTTGGTTCTATAAGATGCCTGTATTTTGGGTTTCTTGTATTAGAGAAACCATGCAATATTTAATCTTCCGAGTCTGACTCATTTCACTAAGCATGATGGTCTCAAGTTGCATCATTTACCTACAAAAGCCTCAAGCCACCTGTCTTTACGGTACGGTATATTCTGCTGTGTGCATACACCACATTTTTTTTGTATCCATTGGTCTGTTGTAGAATGTTTCAGCATCTTCCACAATTTAGCTATTGTTAGTTACGGTTTTGAAACTATGGGTATACATGTATCTCTGTTACACTTTGTTTTTTACTCTTGTTTCTTTTTAAATGATTCCTTTATTAATTTGTATATGCATGAATTCCAAATTCTATAACACATTAGAGACATGAAGCTCGGGGAATTGGTGAGCGTCTATGTCCACCCCCTTTTCAGAGGTTCGCCCCTTTCCAAGACGACCATTGTCCCTCTTTCTACCTCATCATTCGTGTTGGGGCCTTTTTACCCATTATTTTCATGAATCTTATAAGAGGGGCACATGTCCATAGTCAGTCTTTTGTGTTTGGTCCATTTCACTGAGCATTATTGACCCAAGGTGGCCTCATTTTCATTCAAAAGCTTCATATCAATATTTCTTCATGGTTGCATACTATTCTATTGCGTATAGGCATCAAATCTTCTTCAAGCTTTCCTTTATTGATGGGCAGGTGGATCATTTCCAGGATTTGGCTATTACGAATTGTGCTGCTATAAACATGGATGTGCATGTGTCTTTTTGGTGTGTTGACTTTATTTCTTTCAGAACATGCTCAGTAGAGCAATAACCAGGTAAAATTGAATTTCTATTTTTAGCTTTCACATGAATCTCTAGGCTGCTTTCCGCATAGGTTGTACCACAATGAATTCCCACCAGCAATGGAGTAGAGTTTTTTATTTATCTATATATTTTTTTTGAACTTTTGACAACAAGTGTTGCTTTTTGAGTTCTTGACATAGGCCATTCTCTCTGGGGTGAGGTAAAATCTCAACGTTGTTTTTATTTACATTTCTCTGATGGCCAGTGATAAGGAACATTTTTTCACGTGCTTGTTGTCCATCTGTACTTCTGTTTCAGAGAAACTTCTTTACATTTCAGCTGCCCACTTCTTGATGGGATAGTTTATTTTAGTGTGTTTCGTGTTTTTAAGTTCTTTGTATATTCTGGATATTAATCCTTTGTCTGAAGTATTACTGTTGAAGATCTTTTCCAACTGTGTGGGCTGTCTCTTCACATTGTTGAGTATTTCTGTTGCTGTGCCAAAGCTTTTTAGTTTAAAGCAGTTCCATTAGTTGATTTTTGTTAAGAGTTCTTGTGCAGTTGGCAATCTGTTCAGAAATTCCTTTCCTGTTCTTATGTCTTCTAGGATTTTACCTATTTTTGTCTTCTAGTAGGTTCAGTGTTTATATTTTGATGTCTAGTTCTTTGATCCATTTTGATCTAATTTTAATGTGTGGTGACAGATATGAGTCTAATTTCATTCTCCTGCATCTGGAAATCCAGTTTTCCCAACACCATTTGTTGAAGATGATTTCGTTTCTCCGGTAGATGTTTTTGAACCCTTTGTCAAAAAATCAAGTAACTAAGGGTATTTGGATTAGTTTTAGGGTACTCATTTGTTTCATGGGTCCTCCTGTCTGTTCTTATACCAGTACCAACTAGATTGAATCACTGTTGCTTTGTAGTATTTTTGAAGTCTGGGAATGTGATTCCTCTGCTTTTCTCTTATTATTTAGAATTGCCTTAGAAATTCTGGGTCTTTTCTGGTTCCATATAAATTTTAAAGTTTTTTTTTTTCTAGTTTTGTGAAGAATGCACTTGGTATTTTGGTTGGTATTGCATTGAGTCTGTGCAGTATCTTTGGAAGTATGGCCATTTTGACAATATTAGTTCTTCTTATCCAGGAGCATGAAATGTCTTTCTGTTTTTTAAAAGTCCTCTTAAATCTCTTCCTTCAGTGCTTTATAGTTTTCTTTATATAGGTCTTTGGTGAGATTTATTCCTAAGTATTTTATTTTATGTTTTGTTGCTATTGTGAAGGGGGTTATTTGCTTGATTTCTTTCTCACTGGATTTGTTTTATAGGAATGCTATTGATTTGTGGATATTGATTTTGTAACCTGCTACTTTGTGGAACTTATTTATTGCTTCTAAAAGTCTTTGGATGGAATTTTTGGATATTCTATGTAGAGTATCGTGTCATATGAAAATAGGGGTATCTTTACTTCTCCCCTCCAATTCACATTCCTTTTACTCCTGGCTCTTGCATGATGGGTCTTGCCAATATTTCAAGTACTATATTCAATAGTAGGAGTGACAGCGGGCATCCTTGTCTTGTTCCTAAATTTAGTGTGAATACTTTCAGTCTTTCTCTATTTAGGATTATATTGGCTGAGGGGTGGTTGTAAATAGCTTGGATCATGTTGAGGTAGGGTCCTTCTGTTCTTATTTTCTTCAGCGTATCATAAATGGGTGTTGGATTTTGTCAAATGTTTTTTCTGCATCTATTGAAATAATCATATGATTTTAATCTTTGCATCTGGTAATGTGCTGTGTTACATTTATTGATTTGCGTATGTTGAACCATTCCTGCATGTCTGGAATGAAGCCTACTTGGTCATGGTATAATCTTTATGATTGCTGCATTCTATTGGCCAAGAATTTAATTGAGTATTTTTCTGTTTATATTTATTATGAATATTGGCCTGTAGTTTCCTTTTTGTTGGGTCTCTTTCTGGTTTTGGAATTAAAGTTACGTTTACTTTAAGAAATGATTTGGACAATTTTCCTTCCTTTTCAATTTCTTGATAAAGTTCGATGAGCATTGGCATTAAATGTTCCCTAATTTTTAATAGAATTCTGCTGGGAATCTGTCAAGTCCTGGACTCTTCTTGGTTGAAAGTGTTTTTATTACTTCTTTGATTTCGTAGGCAAATATTGGCCTATTCAGAATTTTAATTTCTTCTTTCAGTTTTGGTAGTTGATAAGTGTTTAGGAACTCAGCTGTTTCTCTTAGATTTTTGAAATTATTGGAGTATAAATTTTCAAAGTAACTTCCTACAATCCTTTGATTTTTCATCTTATCTGTTGTAATCTCACTTTTTCATTTATAATTGTGTTGATGTAAGTTTTCTCTTTTCTTTTTTGTGAGTTTAGCAAGGGGTTGATCAATTTTTTTATTTTTTCTAAAAACAACTTGTTTCACTTATTTTTATATCTTTTTAGTTTCTATTTCCTTAATTTCTACTCTAATCTTTATAATTTCTTTCCTTCTGATGGTTTTAGGGTTGTCTTGTTCTGGGCTCTGAGTTGTGTGGTTAGACTATTTATCTGGGTTTGCTCAGTTCTTTCCATGTGTGCATTTATAGAAATGAAATTCCCTCTAAACGCTGACTTCATTGTGTCCCAAAGGTTGGATTGGGATGTGATACCATTACGGTTTGTCTCTGTGAATTTTTTTTTATTTCTTCCTTGATTTCTTCTGTAACACCATATTTATTTAGAAGATTACTGTTCAGTCTCCATTTGTTTGCGTTGTATCTTTTGCTTGTGTTGTAGTTGATTTATAGTTGTATTCCACAATGATCTGACAAGGTACATGGGGTTATAACAATTTTTGGGGGTCTGTTTAAGTTTGGTTTGTGGCCTAGGATATGGTCTATTTTGGAGAATATACAATGAGCAGCTGAGGAGAATGCGTAATCTATTATTGCTGGATTAAAAACTCTGTCAGATCCATTTCTTCAATGATATAGTTCAGATCTGATATGTCTTTGTTGATTTTGTATCTAGTTGACCTGTCTTCTTTGGAGAGAAGAGTATTAAACTCCCCCAGTATTATAGACTTTGAGTTTATCAGTTTTTTGAAATCCAGTAGCTTTGGTTTTATGTAGTTAGGTGCACCACTGTTTGGGGTATAAATGTATATGATTGTTAGTTTCTCATGCTGGATTGTTTCTTTTACAAGAATGAAGTGACCCTCTTTGATTTTTTTTGGGGGGGGCTCATTTTGTCATAAAGTCCCATTTGTCAGCAGCAAACAGTATTGCTACCACTGTTTTTTTTTTCTTTTTTCTTTTTTTTCTTTTTCTTTTTTTTTTTCTTGGTCCCCTAGCTGAGTGGATATAGAATTCTATCCTTTTACTTCGAGTTTATTTATTTCCATGTTTAAAATGTGTCGTCTCTTGCCACCACCGTAAGGCTGTGTTGTATTTCTTAATCCAGTTAGCCAATCTATGTCTTTTTGATTGCTGAGTTGCGCCATTAACATTTAGGGTTATAACTGATGGGTGAGTCTCAGGTCCTGCCATTTTGTAATCCTATGAATATTGAATTTTGTTTACTTATTTGTAGATGTTCTCTTTATTAAAAATAAACTTGCCACTGGGTTCTTTGTGTTGGTTGTTCCTTATTTCCCGATCCAGCAGATCTTTGAGAATTTTTTTGTAGTGCTGGTTTGGTTGTCAAAAATTTCTTCAGGGTTTCTTTGTTATGGAGGTTTTTATTTTGATGTTGATTTTTTTCTGGGTACAGGAGTCTTGGTTGACAGTTACTATCTTTTAGGGCTTTGAGGACTTTGCTCCAGGCTCTTCTGACCCTTAGAATTTGTGTTACCCTGGTAAGTTTACCTTGATATGTAATTTGCTTTTTTTTTTCTCTTACAGCATTAGAATTCTCTCTTTGCTTTATATTTTAGTGAGTTTGTATAATATGTCTAGGGAGCTTCTGTTTTGGTCATATCTAGTGTGTGTACAGAATGTCACTTGTGTGTCTGTTTTATTTTCTATGTATGGGAAGTTTTCTCTTATGACTTCAGCAAATAGATTTCTTAGTCCTTTAGTATGAATTTCCATCTTTTTCTTGTATTCTTGCTATTCTGAAATTGTTTCTTTGAGTCTTCTATAATCTGTTATAGTCCATTTCCTTCTTGATATTGAATTATTTTGTGGTCCTTAGCAGTCTGGACCATTATTTTGGTTTTGTCCTCTAAATCAGAAGTTCTTTCCTCATTTTGTGTCATTCTGCTCCCTAAACTTTCCATGGAGGTGTTCGTCTTCTGGTGCTTTTCCTTTATCATGTTTTTAGAATTCTTTAGTGAATTTGTCATTCGCTTTCTATATTGACTTCTGTTGCTCTGCTAGTTTTGCATTTGTTTCCTCCTTAATTTCTTAAGCTAAATCTCTTTTAAATTCTTTAAGTGTACTGTGTAGTTTGCTGTCTGAGTCTCTCTTGTAGTCTTCCAGCACACTAAATATTTGTATCAAAGTTTAGGAATTGTGGATCTTCTTCCGGTTCTACCGGGGCCTGCCTTGGTGACTGGGAGTTTCCTGAGGCATCCTGACCCCTTTTGTTCTCATCTTGCTGTTGCATTTTCCTTTGGCTTGCTGTGGTATCCCTTTAAGCAATCTCTGTATTCTAGTAGTGGAGAGTGTTGTTCTTTGGCAGGACAATATGCTGACTATGTCACTGATGTGGGACTCCTCATTGCAGCTCATGTATTTCTTACTGTCAGACCTGAAAGTTGCTACTTGGTCCAACTTAGAAAGGTTTTCCACTGTAGATAAAGCTGTCAGTCCCGTCATTCTCTCGCCGTCAGTTGGATCATTCAGGGTTGGGGGTTGTGGGGACAGAGAGTATAGAGCAGGGGTACCCCTGTATTTTTTATGTGAAGCAGGCCCTGGGCACTGGATCTTTTAGACTGCTTAGCATTCTATCCATTCAGTGTTCCTGGAGAGTTTTTTGAAGGGCTGAGCATTGTTTCTAGCTGGTTCTGGTGGCTTCTAGTTAGTGGGTACTCTCTCTGTAAGATACTGGTATTCGTGGTGCCATTGGCAAGTCAGGCCCTCTGGTGTAGGAGTCTAGGCTCGTGGTGGTGTCAGTGGTGATGGCATGGATCTGAACATGGTTGCTTTGGAACCTCCAAGAGGCTTCAGGACCCTTGCTGCTTAGGCCCAGCTGTGTGGGCTCTGAGGTGCAGGTGGGAGTTCTGAGTGTGGCTGCCTGGCTGCTTCCAGTGCACTCAGAAGAGGTATTGCTGGATCAAATGGAATATTTATTTTCAGCCTTTTGAGGAACCTCCATATGACTTTTCATCTTGGTTGTACCAGTTTACAGTCCCACCAGCAATGTAAGAGTTTATTTCCCCCTCACCCCACAACGGGGGGAGATTTCTGCTGCTGATATTTTGGATTAGTCACGCCAAGTCATATTTAATCACTTTAAAAAACATTTATAAAAATGAATCAGACTGTTCAAAATATTTTGAACTATTCTTTTATCTGTGAATATATCCTAACCATATTTTGTGTCATTATTTCTTCTACAAGGTAACATTTAGCAACTGCAAGTAAAATTTCATTTTGATTATATCATAATATATTTAACAAGATTTTTGTTTTGTGCAACGGTAGGTTGTTACCAATTTTGGTATAATAAAATTATGCAACAAATATAGATAGATAGATAGATAGATAGATAATTATGCACATCCATGATTACTAGTGTAAAGTTTTACAAGTAGTTTAACAAGGTTAAATGTAATGCATAAATATTGCTGGTATGTGTTGCCAAATTGCTTTTCCAAGAATTCCACCAAATTTGCTCCTACCACCAAATGTGAAGATGATCATTTCTCTACACATTTACCAGCAATGGGTATCAGAATTTTAAAGAAAAGCTCCTGTTGAGTCTTTTATTTTGAACTAAATGTATGATTCTATTGATGATTCACTCAACACTGCCCAAGGAAGCTTGGTGGCAAACATGCACACGCTCATTAGAAACTTTCATGAGGTTCTCAAATACTGAGAGACTCATACATAACATGTAAAGAACTGCCCGGTGACTGTGTTGGTGAGAAACCAGAGCTATTAGCTTCCAAATATAAGTTTGTAACAATTAAGGGAGAGTGTTACTACCAGCCTACGGCAAGTCCTATTATTCCTAGTGGCCGTTGTGTTAGAGTGAGGCCCTAAGGATTCGGTCCAATACAGTGAGGTTGCTTGGCTGCAGGGCTCATTAGCTGCCTGGCGTGAGCCGCAGGCTATGGGGCGCTAGTCCACAGCCATGTGCCTTTCAAATCTGCCTGAAAGCAGGGTGGGATCTCTGAATGTTCCTATCTGGGTGCCACCTGGGTGTTGTTAGTGCATGAGGCACTGTCATTGTTCAGTGAGGTCACTGATGCCCTGGGTCACACAGCAAAAGCAGGTGGCCAGACCTGAGGCTTGATTCCAGTGAAATTCCAAACTCTTTTCCCCAGGCCTTATGTATTTCTTCCTGGTGGTGCTGAAGATATCTGCCTGTTCTGGCTAGTTCAGTGCCTCTTTCTGTGATCCCCATATTCTGAATTTAATGCTGAGATAAGCAGAAAGCCACAAAATCATATTGTGCGTCGGAGTGTCACTCTCCACAATGATGCGTGCCCTCTTTGAAAGTCCGTGGCTCTCCTCTTCGCAATATCTGCCTTTGTGATAAATTCTTGTTAAGTGTTGCCAACAGATTGGGAAAGGATAGTAGGAAAAGAGAAAGAGAAAGAAGGAAGAAATCATGGGTTTTAATCTTGCAGTACTTTGTCTGAGAGACTAGGAGACTTGTGACCTGAAGTATTACATCTCTCGTGTTTGTCATTAGAGAAGCAGATGCTAGGTTCACAGTCCTGGATTCCTGGTGGTGGCAGAGCTGTGGAGACTAAGACCCCAGGCAAGTCTCCATCCTCTGGGTAAAAACCAGCCTGTCTTAGGCCTAGAGTTTTGCGCTGGAACCCCAGGGCTCCCGGTGACTCTTAATAGCTGACAACAGTCCTGAACTCGCTGGGTGGTGGTGAGTCTCCTTCCATCTGGAATGTTTCCCAAAACCCTCTGAACTTCCTTTGGGATGTGCCAGCCCTACAGTTCCCATTGGGATCACCACTGGAACCACAGCAAGGCTTGCTTCTAGTCCTCTGATGGAAAGACATTTTGGAAAGGGTATTACCATATAACAAAATCTTTTCTGAGCAGGAGCAGATCTTAATCTAATGTTTTTATGCCATCTTTTAAAATTTTTTAATACAAGAAAATTATGCAAAATGACATGCTAGAACAGTATGGCTTTGCTGATTTTTTTTTTTTTTTTTGAGAAATCCTTACACAACAGATTCTGCGCAAGGAGCCAGCAGGAGAACGTGCTCTTCAGTGATATAGTTTAACACAATAATTATTACTAGTCACAGCAATAATGAACCACATTCACCTTAAGATATAAAATAACAGTCATCATAAGACCTCGCAGGGTTGTACTGCTTTTGCAATCCAAAATCACATTCAAAAACATGATCTCATTAGATTTCCACACCAACAGGGATGAGTAAGTATTAGAACGGTTGGTCCCATTTCCAGGCCAAGAAAGAAGTCAAGTACTGGGATTAAGGTCATAGAGCATGTCAGGAAAGAGAGAGCCTAGCTATGCTGTGTCTTCTCCAACACTCGGGGCAACTGACAAGACTGCCCTTGTGTCCAGCTGAAAAATGTAAGTCGATTCTTCAAATCTTCCCTCTTCTTATGTGCCACAAATCCTGTCAAGAGCACAGCTTCAAAACAGTATTGTGTTGGTGTCTACTCCCCCCAGACATTACCCTTGAAACCTTTGAGATCCTGGGCTACTGGGCTTTTGGGAGACAAGCTTTTGTCTACAGATAAGATTAGCAGATTGTTTAAATTGAGGCTACTGAAAATATATCATCTCCTTTGGCTGTAAAATGGAACCAAGTCATTTAATAATGTAGGGATAGCCTTGGGTTCTGGAACAGTTCTTAGGTTCTGGGAAATTAAATTCAGGCTCTGATTCTTACCTGTATGTTAACTTGGGCACAGTACTCTCCAAGCTGTTTTTCTTCTTTCATGTGGAATTTGGCTGGTAAGAGCCCGTGCCATAGATGATTTCGATAATTAAATGAAGTATAAAGCACTGAACACATAATAAGTAATAATTTGTGTCTTACTGTTAGTATTCATATTACTACAACTAGCGTGATGGAAATTTACCTAGAGACTTCATTCATGTCCTAGTCACTTGGGTCCTAAAGAGGGCAGGGATGCTAATATCCTCATATTCACAATGTTCCTAAACATCTGACAACTGAGGCCGCCAGAACTCAGCATTCTTATCTTTGGTGTTGTATTAGCTTCCTATTGCTGCTGTAACAAATTGCAATAAAGTGAATGTAAAACTTAAAATAATGTGCATGTATTGTCTACAGTTCTATAAGTCAAGATTCTGAGATGGGCTAGCTGGTTTAAAATTGGCAGGCTCGTGTTTTCTTCTGATGCTCTAGGGCTAATCAGTTTCTTTTCATGTCTTTTCTGGCTTCTAAAAGCTGCCCACATTCCTCGGCTTGTGGTCACCTTCCTACATTTCTTTCAGGCAGCGGAAGTGGGCAGACACAATGAGTCATTTTGCTTTATCCTTGATTCATTGTGACCCCTCTCTTCCACTTTTAAAATGCCCTTGATTAAACGGTGATAATGTGGGAGAATTTCCCCATGTTGCTTAGCAATCTTCACTTCACCTTCTGCCTTCATTTCCCTCAGCTTTGCAGATTAGGACAGGGACATTTTGGAGTGGCTGCCTATCAGACACTCTCTTTACTCACTGAATTGAAGCCTGAAATTCAGTCCAGCATCTCAGGAACCAGTGTCAGAGGAAGGGCATGAGGAAAGCCGCTGGGCAGGCAGACTGGTCCCCAGCCCAGGAACGGCACAACTACGGTTTATTGCCAACTGTTTGCTGGACATCTTTTGCATTTTTCACCTTTAATCTACACAATCATATAAAGTAGGTGTTATCAGGCACAAGAGCCCAAGACTCAGAGGAATTACAATAGTCTTCCTTCATCTTGCTTTGCTTTTGGTGGTTTCAAGTATCCGCAGTTAGCTACGGTCTGAAGACACTAAAGGCAATCGCTTCTTGGCCTTAAGGCTAAAATTAAATGTGAAGATACTAAGTGGAAAATTCCAAACACCAACAATTTAAAAGTTGAAATAATTCTTGCGAGCTGGGGGCACAGCTCAATGGTAAAAGTGCTTGCCTAGCACGTGCAAGGCGCTGGGTTCTATTCCCCAGCACAACATAACAATTAGCTGTGTGTAGTGGTACATGTCTGTAATCCCAACACACAGCATGGTGAGGCAGGAGGAGAGCTGTGAGTTCAAGGCCAGCCTGGGCTACGTAGTGACCTCAGCATTATCTTGAACTGGAGAGCAAAATTCTATCTCAAAATAATTTTTATGACAGCATATTATTATAATTTTTCTATTTCTTTACTGTTGTTATTAATTTTCGCTGTACCTAATTATAAACTTAACTGAATCAGAGGTATATAAGAATTTGAAAAAATAGTATATACAAGGCTCCTGTAAATCATCTGTGGACTTAGATGAGGGCAGAGTTTGCACTTGGCTTTGACTCCCAAAGCCTCGACAGGTGCTTCCCAGGGATTGTTTTGTGTGTCATCTGCATCAGAGTTTCTCTTAGGATCTGTTAGGATGCAGATCTCTGGACAATTCCCTCCCATACCAACATCTTGGTTTACCGACTCTATAGTGGGCCTTTGAACTCTGCACTTAAAAAGTTTTGAAAATGTAGATCAATTGATTCCTCCTTCAGAACCATTGCTTGAAGGCTTAGACCTCAAGGTTAGTGTGGCTCCAGCCAGCAAACGTAATCCAGAGACCTGCAGTGATGAGGAAGGACAGGGGATCAGTCTAAGTGAAGGGGATATAAGATATTCTATAGGATTCTCCTGATGGCCTGGGCCAGACCAGGACCAAGAGAGGAGTCAGAGGCCTGGCCTCGGCCCTCTGCTACTAGGGATGAGAGTCCTGGCCTGGGGTTTGCACGGCACATTTTGACAAGCTTGGGAGCTACTCAGAGTGAGGAAGGTATTCACTGGATGTGGCTGAAAAACAGAGACCTATTGAGTCTATGAGATAGCTGGTGTGCGAAGTCCTGCGCACAAGTGACTCCTGGGGCTCTGCTTACTGCTGAGGAGGCTGCAGAATCCCTGGACTCGGGCCTCACCCTGCCTTCATGCCTAATGCCTTTCTGATCCAGCCCCTTCTTCCCAGAGGTTAGGAGGAGATCATTCTTACCAGGGAAGATGTTTCTCGTAGCCGTAAGGCCAAGAAGTGATTGCAGGCTCCAATTCTCTCTACCCGAGCTGACCACTGGCTCCACACCTGTTCCACCGTTAAGTAGACCCTGCTTTCTCCATGAACCTTCTAAACTCACTTTTCTTATTTCCTGGTCTTTCACTTAACCGGGCCTTGTTACCAGTCTTTCATTTTAAAAACTCAATCTGCATAGAAAAGAACACAGTGATGCTGTGCCAACAAAGAGAATGAAATTTGAAGTGGATGACTTTGATGCGAATTCGCTTGTCGTGATCTTGAGCAAGTGTTTCAGTCTCCATGGAACTCATTTTACTTGCCTGAATCACTGGGTCATTATAAAGATTAAATGAGATAATGTATGTAAAAGTGCATTGTGGAAAGTAGTATATTACACATGCTCATTACAGATTTATTGAAACCATTTCTTGTCTCTTCTGTGCCAGGCCCTTAGCTAGGCAGTGAGGACACAGATGCTTGTGACATGGCCAGCGCATACACAGATCATGCCCAGGGCAGAGATTTTATCACTGGGATTTCTACATTTGAAAATGAACAAGCCAGCCCTGGTGATAAGGGTGCTTGGCCACATGGGGACCCTGACCTTGGCAAGGACTTGGAAACCAGGGCTTGAGGACAGCTGTTTCTTCTTAGTAGCCTGGAGAAATCTTCTGTGATGGGACCTGGCTCACCGAGAGTATTTTTTTGTTCGTGATCTTCTCATCCCTAATTTTTCCCTATTGATGTGGCCCTGGATTTTCAATCCATTCTACCTGGAATCTTTTAACTTTCGGCATCTGCCAGGCTTTGATAATTCGGTTCCTAGACATGAGACAGGCTCAGAGTTCCTTGTCCAAAGTCTCTATGGTTTGAAGTAGTTCAGAAATTATCTTTGGATTTTAGAAATAAATAGCAGCTCATATATTCTAGATTAAGTAACACCCTCAGCAGGGTCTGAACAACACCCTCAACTGGACTTGGAAATATTTCTGCAGCAAACAACAAGGTGATTTCCCCTTCGGTGGAGTAGTAAGATGACAGTCAAGTTGACAAATTAATCATGGTAAAACTTGATTTTCATAGAGGTTTGAGTTTTGGAGTTGTGAATAAAAGACAGTGGATCTGTAATAGTTCAATACGTGGACTTGGTAGATGCGTTTCTACTTGCCTTAGATCTATAAACTTTTATAACTTCAAATTTTGATAATTCAATGTATCCTCAGCTTGGTTTTACAGAGGATGGAAGGCATTTTGGTCCACATTGCTGGTCTGAGAAACTCCTCTTATTCTACAGCTCTAGGTAAGCACTATGTACCCTCTTCCCTGCGATATTTTGACCACTTTAATACACTAAGGTAAAAACAAACTAGCTAACTAATAAGTAATTTAGAAGAGAGAGAGAGAGATTTAGAAATGGACCCTCATAATAAAAGCACCTTTTCCAGCACCACCTGGATTTGCATAGCTCACTATCACAAAGGATCTTCTTGACTTCAAATGACATGCACTCCATCCTCATTCACTTTTTCAACCACTGCTTACTGAAGCAGTCACTCTTTCATTTTTAGCCCTTCTTTTTGTTGATCAGTGAAATCATTCACCAAAACACACACACACACACACACACACACACACACACACACACACACACACACACTGTGTGGATACTTATAGTTCAGATCTGAAATGTCCCTTAAAAGCCACGCACTTGCAGGTGGGATGAGGTCAGGAGGGGCTGGTCCTTGGGGGTGTACATTCTTTCCCTGGATCCTCTTGTCTTTGCTTTCTTGCTGCTGTGGCAGAAACAATGTTCTTCCCTCAGGCCATCCCACCGTACTCTTTCTGCTTTGGAGCTGATTGACTATGGACTGAATTCTCTAAAAATCATGAGCCAAAATAAGCCTATTCTTCTTCAAGTTGTGGATGTCAGGTACTTGGCCCGGCAATGGTAAAGTGACTAATACATTTAACAACCAATCTGTGCCAGTCCAAGGGCCAGGTCCTGGAAAAGGAAATCAAATGAGATAGGATCTTGCTCTCTTGGGCTCTCGATCAAGTTGGCAAGACAAACATGAAAACTTGATGTGCTTCCAAAGAGAGTAAAGTTGAAGAGAGGGCCCTGAGTAAAAGGCCATGGTAGAACAGATAAGCAAGGTAGTTGTGTTGCTAGGCTCAGTGACACAGACCTATCATCCCAGCACTCTGAGAGATTGAGGCATGAAGATTATAAGTTTGAGCCTAGCCGGAGCAAAGTGGCTAAGTGTGAAGGCCCTGTATTCAATCCCCAGTAACACACACACACATGCACACACACACACATATGCAGATATGTATGCACCCCCACCCCATATACAACAATTGTTGTGGAAGATTTTGTGGAAAAAGGTCTATGCCTGGCCCTGAGGAACGACTAGATTGAAACAGGCACGGAAAATGGGACAACAGAAGATGAATGTGGCGATCCAGATTGGGAAAGTGCACGGACCTGTGGTGCTGGCAGTCACGGTGTGTTTTGGTCTACTAGAATACAGGCTACAGGGCATAAGTTCAGCGACAGTCCAAGAACTGGGCTAGAAGGACAGTACTACAGGTACTACAGGGAAGGTATTTAGGGACGGCTAAAGTCTCTTTAGTAGTGATGTATCTTACAGCTGACTATTACCTGGTCCTATCTTGGCTTCAAGCATGTATTTAAGCTTTCTTTGCTAACCAAAAGCCCAAAGGCAGGATGTGTAGAGAAACACAATGGAATACTACTTTTCCATAAGGCTAGATAGATTCAAAGCATTTATAGGTAAATAAAGGCAACTTGAGACCATCAGTCTTAGTGAAGTAAGTCAGACTCAGAAAGTTAGATACTCTATTAGGGGAAATCCAGAACAGAGTCAATTTATAGAATAAACTGGGTGAGATAGTAGGAGTCAGAGGGGAAGAAAAAGGGGACTAGTGGGTCAAAAGGGGGGAAGGAGAAGGGATTGTAATGATGTGATATATATATGCACAAAATTCTCAAGCTTAATGTAAACATTATATATATATATATATATATATATGAATTCAAGTGGGAAAAACGAGGCTACATCTACCCCGAGCTTGCCACCCCAGGCTGGTTATTAAGTCAGTGGCATGATTTGTAAGCCACTGGGTGAAATGGATAGAACATTATTTTGGATTTTGCTGCTTATCAGCTATCTCAGGTGAACTGCTTCATCTTGTTGGGCCTTAGGGTGTGAGAGGTGAAATTATGAGTAGAGATCCTAGCAAATAGGTTGCACTCAGAGATTATTTTTAATGTGAAAGCTACAAAAGCAGGAGTTTAAATCAATTTTGCTAATTCCCTGGGATCTTCACTTGACTGGTACAGAGTAGGTATAGGCAGATACTTGTGGAAGTTGTAAAGTCCTCATCTTTTAATGGTTAAGACTTCCTTTCCTTGTTGTCTTAAACTTTCTTTTTCATGTTCAACGTCTTGTGTGTTCCTTTGATTTGGAAGCCTGGAATTGAAGAGTCATGATGCATTTATTGACCAGACTCAACCCAAGAGTTGGAGGGACCCATCATTAATTGAAAAATTTGAACTCCTTTTGATTACCTCAAGGAGAGAAATTATATAAAATAAAATAATAATTAACTGGAAGAAAGAGTTGTGAAGAACCTGAAGATAAAATCGGAAGCCCTTTATCTCCAGCACCTCACACAGGAATTGAGAGATGTATAGTAATAACTCAATGAATGTTGAATGGAAGAACAAAGAAATGAATGAATATGTGAACACATTAATAAGAGGAGAAACAAACTTAAAACTTAAAGCATTGAAACTAAAAACACTTAAAATTTTAATTGACATTTAGTGTCTTAGCTTCTTGTTGCTGAGACATAATACCCAACACTTACAATAACAAAGAAGAGTCATATTCTAGTTTACAGTTCAGAGGTCTCAGTTCATTCATGCATGGTTGCCTGGCAGTAGTGGAAAGACTAAATGGAGAGGCCTGGGAGAGAACAGCTGCTCATCTTGTAGTGTCTGGGAGCAGTGAGAGGTTGGAATGTGTCCCTTCGGGCCACACCCTTAGGGATCCACACTTCTAGACCAGGTCTCACCTCTTAATAGCATATGAAATCCATACATTAATCCACTTGATCTTATCAACTCCCTTCACCAACTCCAATCACCTCCCAAGCACGCAAGGCCCTTGGGGGCCATTCCAGATCCAAACCATACATAGAGTAATTGCTCATGCTTATGGAATGCAGGGTGTTATTTCAATGCCTGTGTATACAATGTGAAGAGATGGATAATAAGTATTTACCATGTGTCAAATTCCGTACCAATTGTTTAAATATATCCAACACTGAGAAAGAAGTCTTGATTTTGCTGAGTCAGCATTTCCCCTCCCTCTCCCTCTATTTTATTATTACAGATACTTATCAAATTTTTACAATGTAAGAGGTATCATGTTTTGGTCTCTGCTAGTTGGTAAGGGACACATGAAAAACAGTGAAATTTCAGTGTGGATTATAAAATCATATATATAACCTATAAAATATCACTGTGAAATGGCTTAGAAATGAATATTTTGGCTTCTGTGGATAATGCTGCTTCACTTTGAATACATATAATTATATTTTCCAATTAAATATTTAAAACAAACTTTAAAATTTTGTTTTGCTACAGTGAAAAAGTACGATGGAGTAGAAAGCAAGATTATTGATTATGAGAAATAAGATTCATGACAAATGAGAGAAATAGATACTTGCCAAGATAGAAAGGAAGCAGGTGATGGCGGTCTACTCTTGTAACCTCAACTACTCAAAGGCTGAGGCAAGAGGACTGTGAGTTTGGGCTAGCCTGGACAATTTAACAAGATCTTGTTTAAAAATAAGATAAAAAGAACTAGGAGTGTTTTTCAGTTGTAAAGCATTTGCCTAGTAGGTGCAAAGCCAAGGGGTCCATTTGTAGTCCATTACAACACACACACACACACACACACACACACACTGATGGACAAGAAGGAAAAGTACGTTTCCTTGTTTCCTATTTTCTTAAAAGATCCAGTAAATTAATCAGAGTCCATTTCCTGAGCTAAAATAACAAGGACACATCTTTGAAAATATGTCCTAAATTCTTCATTCCTTTGAGTTAAAAAATTCTTCATTTTATTAGTTTTACTGAGTCAATGTTTAATTAAAAACAACAGATTTTCAGCACTTTATAAAATACTATTGTACATATATGTGGATTCTAAATACTTAATTTTCTTTCTCAGCTGAATTCTTCTATTTGCTAATAAAACAAAAAAGCATTTCCTGCCTCAAACTTATGTTGACAATGACCTCATCATTATCCTTGACCTAATTCTTTACAGAGAATGTCAATAGCAGAATGTCACCCTAAAGTTTGGAAAGAAATGATGACAAGACAAACTGTAACTCCTCCCCACTTTGTAAAACTCTTCAATTGCCTCCCAGCACCCCTCACTGCCCGCCTTTCCCAGACTCTGAGGAGTTAGCAAGAGCAACCTCTCAACTCACCAATCACCACCCTTCACTACTTCTTCCTCTTTCAGTGCTTTCCTGCACTGCTCCCAAGTACCTTAAGAAAGCCTTTTGATAAAGAACTAAGAACTATCTCTAGGGAGATATAGAAATTTATTAAACACTTAGTATTTTTATTGTTGCTTATATAGATCACTGATAACTATTAGAAATTAGCTTGAGGTTGTTATTCTGAAATTACATCTTGACTTTTGTATACACCAAAGAGCTATTAGATGCCAACACCTTTTTACAGGCTGGTGTTGTAATGCCCAGAAGAATTGGAAGCTGGCCACAGCTTGGGGTAGGGATAAGCTGACACAAGCAAGCTTGGGGGTGGTGAGGGTGTCCTGGCTGTCATAGCCCAGGAGGGGATGAGAGGAAAGTGTCTGAAGAGGAAGGGGAAAAGAAGAGGAAGGGGCAGATTCACCCTTTGAGCAAATCTAGGTTAACTTATTTAGATACAATCCTTGTTTTGAAGACAATTTATATAACCAAAGTCCCCAGGGCCACATCTCCATCTCCCTTTGCACAAAGGTCTCCTGGTCCCTTCTACAGACTCAACTCAGTCACAGGTCTTATAAACAAACCTGTTTGTCACCAGAGGCATTTGGCTATTCAGCACGGAGCTCAGCCCCATAAAGACTAAAATCTTCCTTTGAACAATTAACGATACGTATTGCATCAGCTACAGCTTTGGTTTGTTAGGCACCCACTGGCCTTGGATGCTGTCCCCTTAATGAATAGCTATTTAGGGGCTACTGTCATACTACCTGTTGTTTTAGGTCCTGGGGAGCCAATGCAGAATGTTCAGACATCACCTCCATAAGGTTGAGATCCCACATGGGGAGGCTGCATCCAGTAAGAAATGACTCAGTGGCGGTTCGGTCAAAGTTGTGTTAACGTTTTCAAAGCTGAAGCCCAGTGAGGGCTAGAGCAAAAAGTCAGGAAGGAATCTCCTCAAAATGGGCATTTCCTTCTGAGTCTTAGCGACAAGTGGGGACTTGCCACCTGAACTGCGCTATGTATTTAAATTGATTGCTTTTGCGTGCTTATTCCGTTTCTTAAGGAGGCATTATGTTATTACTCTATGGGAAAAGTCAAAGTCACTTGCAACACGAAGACAACTGTAAAGATAAACAACACGTGAGCGAAGGAAAATCATTTCATTTTGGCAGACCCCGCCAGTCTGCCACACAAGTGCCACATCTCCTCCCGGATGTGATCAGACTTCAGAAGCATTAAGAGAGACTCACTGCTCTTTGTGCACATGGTTTCATGCGTTGCCTGCTTTCCCTCTACAACCTCCATGCAAAGCCTGCGGGTACAGCCCCAAACCTGGGATGCCCTGGTCAGGCAATTCCTCGTTAACTAACAAGAAGAAAGAAGCAGACAAGTGGCAAAGAGGAAAGTGTGTAGAAATGGCTTCTTTTGGCAAAGGGGGAAATGAACCCAATACCGTGCTACCTTGCTCTGCAAGAGACCAATGTCTCCTCATCCCGTGTCTTCTTTCTCTTTCCCACTCATTGTTAGATGAAGAAGGAGAGGGCACATTTGGCCTCAGCCCCCCATGACCATTAATAAGAAAGAAAGAGGAATGGGCTGAAAGCCAGGGGGCCTCACCCTGGTGTCTGCCAACCCTGCTCATCCTGGCAATTCCTTCGTGTCCCACTGAGGGTGGGGACAGACCCCACAGGTCCTCACTATGTAGGGCAACTTCCTGCAGCCTCATCCTGTTCCCAAATCAAAACCAGACCTCTGAGGTCTCTGTGTTTTGCATTCTGTGTGGATGGTGGGATCCTTGTGGGGTACCGCTCCCAATCTGCATAGAAGTGAGCTGTGAATGATGAGAATCATAGATCATCTTGTTTGTGAGTGGCACCTTAATATGCTGAAAATAATACGAAGCCATATATCTTTCTGCATGAGCATATCCAGATTTTGGAACAGCTTAATAGCATACCCACCCCCTCCAGTGACTGGTGAGGTCCATCAAATGGCATTTACCAAAAGAAATCATGGCTTTTGACCAAAACTAAAATTTCCTGTCTCTGATTTCCTGTAATTTCAAAGTTATTTCCCTTATGCCCTCCAACTTGCAAACTCAAATCCCCAAAGTAAAAGAGGCCCTATACCTTAACTTCTTCCACAACCCCATAATAAATAATTAATATCTTACTGTTTTATGGGGCTGCTTTGCCCTCAGCAAAGATTGTAAGACCTTGCACATTCCATGAACTTCCGTGGATGCTCCCTTACCTCTCAAGGAGCCAACATTGTCAGTCATGTTAACTTTTAATTAAGATGTTCAGAAAGAATGAAAAGCCCATAAAAGATTCTAGGTAGTTTATGACTAATATTTTTTGAAGCAGAGTCTTCCATTTGCTTCCATATTAACTCTGGGACATCTGTATATATGCTTCTGTAACCCATGATTACACTCTTAATGCGTGCACGGTCTATGAGCACTTTCCAGTTATTCTTAAGTCATCTTTAAAAACCATGCCTGATTTTTTCCTAAAAGGTTTGCTCTTGCTTCTGTTCTCCTTGAAATTCTAGGATATAAAAGACAGTGTCTTCTTTTTCTTTCATTGGTTCGGTATGGTTGAAGTGTTTTCAAAATCTCTCACACATAAGACTAGTTCCAGAGTATTCCAATGTCAAAATATTTTGGGAAGCAACACATACCCTATTCCACTTTGAGGATTTATAATACTCATCAGCCTTTTAAAGGATCCAAGAATTCTGCTAGTGGACAGGTAAGTAAACTGCTTAACATTGTGTAAGTATATTTTTTCAAACCCATGTTACCATTCAGGGATTTATCTGTCACAGATGTTTAATAGTTGTTTATAGAACAATTTAAATTGAATAATCGTGTGCCTAATGGCAGTATCGTAGTTTTAAAATATGGCATCAAATTCTTTGACATTATTCCCTGTATTCATTCACTATTGGAACATGGATGGGCTCAGGACTGTCTCGTGCAATGGAAGACCACTGAAGTGTACTCTGGGCATGGAAGAATAGGCCTGTGTTAGTCACTTTCCCACTACTGGGACAACAAACACCTGCCCCCTGCCACTTTCAGGACAGTAAGTTTATTTGGTTCATAGTTTCAGAGGGTTCAATCTACGGTAAACTATGTCCAAGCAGAAAATGCGTGACAGAATGACTTAGTTGAAGAAGGCTCATCAATTCAAGGGAACCACAAAGCAGAGAGACAAGGGACAAGCTAGGACAAGTATAGCTCCCGCATCACCTTCAGTGACTCACCTCCCCCACTGGGCCCCTTCTCTGGCATCATATTCAGCTATGAACTCATGTGTGGATTTTTTTCGATGGTGGGCATAGTAACACCATGGTCCAATCACCCTCTGAAGGCCTCATATCTGAACATCTCGACTTAGCATTTTAGATCTAAATAAACCATAGCACTGCCCATATAGCTTGTATCTTGTCACTTTGGAATTCTAAGCCACATATAATGTCTACATATCTTGAGACTACGATGTGGCAGGGCTACATGAAGGCATGTTGGTAAACAGCAAAGCCCAGCTTCAGTCACCCGCTTCAAGGTACCTGTACGTAAGGGAAGCCATTGTGGTTCCACTAGATCCAGCTCATTCACCAACTGAATACCATTAGTGGATCTCAAGCGATGCCCTATAGAACAGAATGTTCACCCAGCTAAGTCCTGCTCGGATTCCTGATCCACAAAATTGTGAGAAATGATGAAATAGTAAATGGCTATACCTCTAACATTAGAATTAGTTAATTTCATAATACGGGAGTCCTGCAGCAGCGATGGTTGAGCTCTTGGGTGGGAACAGAAGCTTACGTACTTTCTCTTGGATATCCCAAGACTCTGAGTGGCAGAGGCTCACTGTGGAAAGCTTAGTTCTGGAGACTCCTAAGAGGCAGCACTTCAGTGGGTTAGAAGAACTATAACCACAGGAAGGAACAAAAGGAAAAAAGAAAACAAGGACATCTCGTGGGTGCCATACTTGACCTTTCTTGCTTGGTGGTTTATAGATAGGCTAAAATGAGATGGGAAAAGCGTCTCTGCTGTATAGACCTAAATCTCTGGTGTAAACATGAAGGAGTCAATTTCAGTCTCCTACCACCAAGATCTTGTCCTGTTTGTCAAAGACGTAATTATGGGTGTATTAAACATAAATATTCTAATGTCTTCGTGGGTATGGTAGAAAAAGAAATGACAGTAATAGTAAATTTATTCTGGAAAAGTCAAAGTAACCGTATCAATTACTGGAGGTCATAAAAATCTCAATTGCTGGGTTTATTTCCTTTAAAATTCTGCCCTTTTAGGACACTCAGCAGTCCTCTGAGAGCCTGTTGCATCTTTCAGTCTTCCAGTTTTCTGTCTAGAGGTTTCTGTTGCCTCTTGCATCCAAGAATATATTATCAGGCACCAACTTGTTCCGTGGAAGGCTCTGGGTCCTTCCTACTTACGCTGCTTCCAGCCTGACCCTCACCTGAGCCCAGACAGAAATCACTTGAAACCAGAATTTGACATGGACTCAGGATAGGAATGAGAGAGAAAGCATACCATAAAATGGCTGCTGCTATGTGCAGACTTTCTTACCCAGTTGGCCATTAGAACTTGGCAACGCTGTCTTCTAAATACATTATTAATCTAACACATTTTAAATCACTGCTCTACTCAGCCTCTCAGCATCTCAGTTTAATATTTGAATTCTGATTCATCTTCCTCCTTCTAATTTCTCCCCAACTGTTGCTCTGGATTTTTCCAAAGCATGGATCTGACATACTGCTGCTGCTTCTCAATGCACAAAGGACAAAATCTAAAATTTATCGTATTGTTAAGTTAGTTATAGTCTGTTGAAAATGTAAGTGATGCTAGGTACTTCAAATAGATGGAATTTCATAGGAAGATGAATTATAGAGCTAATGGAAGAGTGAAGAAATGAGAGGATGCTGAGGGGTGTGGGTATTCACAAGGAGGAGGCAGTGCCGCCGAGAGGATGGGTGCAGGGCTGGACCAGAAGCTTCAGGCACAAGGAGCTGGAAAGGCCACTCACGGCAGCACAAAGGGGAGAAGCATTTTGGCTTCTGACTTTGCCTTTCCTCGTTCAAATATTGAGGAAACTACTCAGCACGAGATCTTACTGCCCAGTGGCCTAGAGAGTGAGTTTCTTCTATGTTTTGTTTCATGAAAATTTTTGCTCTTTGATGGAAGGCATAGATATTAATTATTTTTGTGACTTTATGTCCTTTATTTACTTTGTAAAAGCTGAGATTTTAAAAATGTATTTTGGCTTATATTCTACAGTTAGTTGGCAATATTTTGATATTGATTTTCTCTTTACTTTCATCTTATTATGTTTCTATCTATTGTTTTATTTTGGACTTTTCAAAATCTGTCTCAGGAAAGTCTCATACACTCCAGAGAGGTGGATTTCCTATTACCAAATGTGAAAACATTTTCCTTTGAATAGGTAAGCGAAGCTCGTTTGCATTTATCCATAAGAATGTTCCAATTATTTTCTTAGCGTTGCCATCTAGTTTTGCTGAGCACACAGGTGTGTGTACATATATGTGATTTATAACATGGTCTGTTTATTCATTAGCTCTCCTTGATTTTTCTCCTGCTACTGGATAAGCTCATATTTTTGTCTTACTCTACTTCAATGCATAATTTAATATGACACCTTTAATTTCCTCTTTATTAGATGGTATCTATCTGCTTCTTAATTTGAACAGTATTGAACAAGGCAAGAATATCTCATACCTTATTTTCTCTCCGTTTCCACCTCTGCAAATATTCTCCCCCCAATAGTTATTAATAAGACAATTATCAAGCTTATTTTACCTTTTGCACACTTTTGCCTGCCCGAAACATCATTTTTTCTGTTTGTGATATATCTACACTGTTCGAACAGACTGCACCGACTGCTTAAATTCTGCCCCTCTTGTCCTCACTATTTAACCCTCGTTCGAGGAATGCTTATCACTAGTCCTTATGCCTACGAATTTTCTGAATCTCTTTTTGGTTATCTAGAAACTTTTAGGCTGAATTATCTCAGATAATAACTACTCATATGACTGATTCTCAAAGATGTCTGGCTGCACATAAACTCCTTGGCTCCTATTTTATTTTCTAGAATACATTAACTGTGTTATTTTCCTTCTTCTTTTCTAATATGGCTATTGAAAAAATTAATGCAAGCCTGACTTTTTTATATAAATAGAGTGACGACGAGGAGTGCCACCTTGTTCCAGTTTGCTCTGCCCACTTTTGCTTAGCAATGGCTCCTGTTCGTTCTATAAGTTACTCAGCAGTGATCTGGTCACCCTGCGGATAAACGACTTGGTCTTTTTGCCTGCAAAGGTGAGGGTAGTTTTATGTTCATAATTCTCATACTCCTAAGAACTAGTTGAGATTAATTTTCTTAGGTACAAGTACGATCTTGTAATGTAATTCAAGATGATTTTTTCCTCCGGAAAATTTACTTGGATTATAAGTCTAAGCATTAATTCTGTTTCACTTTGGGTTTTTCTTTTACATATGTTGAATCTTCTTTGCCTTTAATTTTTCTTATTCTTCTGGAAATGTTTTTCCTCGTGTTCATCTAATTTTTTTCTCCCTTTATTTTTAGCCTTGTATGGTACTTTCTGCCATATTTTATGTTCTTTTACTCTAATATTTATTTTTTAAATATTTTAAATTTACAATTCTTTCTTGAGATTTTCCAGATATTTTCTACATCTTTCTTCTGTTTAGCATTTTAGTCTCCAAATTTTCCAATACCAGTTTGTATCTCTCTGTTATAGTTTCTGTCTAGTTGGCCTTTTAATATCCTTTAGTTCAGTTTATTATTAGTTGGTAGCTTTTATTTGTTCATATTTTTTTCTAGCCTTTGTGTATTTGCTGGGGGTAGATTAGAAGACTCTCAGTGGTGTTTGAAATCATAGGTAGTACTGAACTCTACACATGCTATAAACACACACGCACGCACACACACACACACACACACACACACGCACACTAAGTGTGTTTTCTATCTTAAGTCCTTCTTACACATTGTGTCCACCTCTTCCTTTTGTAGTTTGAGCCATGACAATACAAACAAAGTGAATTTCTTTTTGTTTCTTCAGAATTTCACAGATGCAAAATTTGTATCCTCCTTCCTGAGTGGAACCCCCTTCCTTTGGGGGTGTGGCCATAAGTGATTCCTGGGTCCCTTGGTCCTCAGGCCCTTCAGAAATCTCTTCTTTGTATCTTTGCTTCTGCACAGCCACTGCTCCAATAAAGCTTTTACTTCCCGCTCTATTTATCTGTATTTTGAATTTTTCTATTATTTTGTTACCTCGTTCTGCTGCTTCTGGTTTTCTTTTGCTAGCCTATTGTTCTCCTTCATTTTTAAAAGGACGGTGGAAATTTAACTATAATTCTGCTGATATGCTCTTGCTTCTCTTAACTCCTCACAGTATCTTAAATTGAAACCAAAGAGGGTCACATAACTATAAAATAATGTATCTACTTCTATGTCTTTTTTAAAAAATGAAATGGGTTTCTCACATACGATGTTCCTATTTTTCCAGTGCATAATAAGAGATTTATGAATGTTTGTTGAGTGCAACAATGAATGGATGTCTGAGCAAATAAATAACAGTTGTCAAGGAAAGAATAAGTATCATAGATTTGTCAAGTAGAAAAGAAGAAAATAACAGAAGACTGTACCTCTAGCTGTCATTTTGAAATCTGGGGCAGGGAAAAGTGCGTGAATCTGTGAGTAGCGGATAGTTTCATGTCTGGCGATGTTTTCTCTTGTGCTTCCTGGAGCCGTGCGTACAGGAGCTAGGCGGTCGTCTCCAGCGTGAGTCTGCACCGTGAAAGGAAAAGCAAACACTTGCTTCCTTTAAGGAGATCATTTGCGGAGTCCCGGTTCTGCGGCTCCTGGCCACGTGACCTCTGTGCAACATATGCCACAGACTATAAAATTTTAATGAACTAAAATCAAAGGCGCACGTAACATGAGGTAATCGCTTATGAAAAGTCATGTCCCATCCATTCACCATCTTGTCATTTGCTGTGCTGTAGTGTGTGTAAGTACCTTCCACCTATGGATTAAAAAGGCTTAGTCCTAGAATTTTTAAGGGGTGAGGCCTACAAGGAGGTATTCCTGTCAGTGAAGGCCCGGCCTGGAACAGGACTGTGGGGCCCAGCTCTTTGCTCTCGCTTGCTTCCTGGCTGCCAGGAAGTAAGCACCGTTGCCTCACCACTCATGCCGTGCCATGAAGACTGCCTTGCCACAGGCCTAAAATGTCAGTGGACCTGTTTTTGTAGTAGGTTCACACCCCACAATGTCAAAGAATGATGAAGCTGTGGACAAAGGAAACATGGTATGAAACAGTAAGTCTTTACTCAGAAAAAAATGAACAGAAAAGCAAAAGCCCCCACTACCTGGAGAAAGTCCTGAGTAGCTTACCCCAATGAGGATCGATACTCAGAAACTACCCAGTGATTTTTGACTGTGTTGTTTCTGGTATTTACTGACTGCACTCAGTTCCCCCAGTTTCCAGCCTTTCCTACTCCTAGCTACCTGACTGCTTCTTCACACTAGGTTTTTTAAATGGTGGGGTCTAGTAGGAGGTTTTCCTGTCCCGGAGGCATGCCCTTGAGGAGGACTGTGGGACCATCTCTTTCCTCTTCCTCTTCTGCTTTCTGGAAGCCATGAGCTGAGCAGCTTTGCCCACCACACACTCCCAGCCATGATGCGCTGCCTTGCCACAGACCCAAAAGCAATAGGCCAATAGCTGATAGCTCTGTACTAAGATCTTCTGAACTGTGAGCCAAAAGGAAGCACCTGTCTTATTCATTCGATTATCTGAGGCATTTGTTATCATGAGGCTTTTCATTAAAGTTTCTGAATAAGAAGGCTTCGTTAGACCTAAGATAGACACATTTGATATGGGTGGAGTTTGGAGATGAAAGAGAGTGAAGAGAGCTTTAGAATCAGTGTCAGGCTGGGCCTGCTTTCCCGGGCCTGCAATCCCAGCTGTCTGGGAGGTTGATGTAGGAGGATAGCAAGTTCAAGCCCAACCCGAGCAACATAGTGATTTAGTGAGATACTGACTCAAAATCAAAAGTAGAAATGGTGTGGGGGTGTAGATCAGTGTGAAGGCCCTGTCTGTGAGCCCCAACACACACACACACACACACGCACACACACGCACAAGCATGCACGCACACATACTTGATGTCAGTCACTTCTGCCTTCCCTGTGCTTCCTCCCATTCTTGTTAGCTTCTACAGGGTCTGATCACCACATTTGTGAAAGAGACACAAGTGCCAGGCTATATCTGTGGTGGCCCACAGTTCTGTAGCAATGGTGTGCCACTGTCACAAAGCCAAGGGGGATCCCTGCAGCAGGAGCTCCAAGTGTGTTCTTGCGCCTCGCCCTTTGCACACGGATGGGGGCGCTTCCCCTTTGAAGCACTTTTGTTCTCTAACTTCCATCCTGACAGAGTGGGTCAACCCCAGCCTCCCGGGGAAGTCCAGACTGCTGGTCTTACTCTTCTTGCTGGGCTTTCTGAGCCTCTGTTTTTTTTTTTTTTTTTCTGCAAGCTATTAAGTCATTCTTCCTTTTCCTCTCTTCCCCACCAGGGCTGCCCAGGAAGTGGACAGACTGCAGAGAGAATCCCATTGTTAGCTCCTGCTTCTTGGTGAGCAGCTTGAACCTCCTCCAGGAACCAAGGGAAGGACCTTTTCACCTGGTACTCAGCCTCTCCTGGTCTCTGCTGCGATTTTCAAATCCCTCACTGCTGTGGAGAGCGCAGCACTCAGGCTTGTTTCCTCCTCCGCAGTAGCTCATCCATTTGGACAGTACTCCTGCCCTCTTGTTTTCTCTTTCTGTTTTTTCCCCTCAGCATTCCTACCACTCTTCTACTTTAATTCTGTCTCCCCTCTCCAGCCCATTAGTGAATAAGACAGAAAATAAATGACATTTTACCCACTGTCCTACCTGTAATTTACACACTGACTGTGAAATGCTGCAAGTTCCTGTGAACTCAGAGCATTGGAAAGGATGCACAGGCGACATTCAGATCCTGGAAGGGTCGCAGAGAAGCTGAGAAGCATTTATGGAAGGCTGTTAACTAAATCTTTCTTACAAAAAAAAAAAATGCTGTACAACCACACCCTAACTTGCCTAACATGGGATATGCAGACTGCAAGATCCCACACAATTTTGGGTTACATGTACAGCAGATAGATCCACTTTTGGAAAAAAGAGCCCACTAGTAAGGGAGGAAGGGCAGGCCACTCCTATCAAGTCCCTCAATGTGCACTCGGCAAAACCGCCATGCCAGACTGAGAATCCTTGCCCTAATGGTGGCCCTGGTGAGACTCCCCTGGGTCCTTGTCCCACACTGGGAATATTTTGGAAGGCATCTTCTTCTTGAACTCATTTTAAATTACATTCCGGCAGCACTTAGATAAATTCTATCTGTCTTCTGAGCACCCAGGAGATTGCTGCTTATAACTGAAGAACGCACAGAAACTGAAACTTGACTCAGGCAGTTTGGGTTTACTCGCTTTGTCACTTTACGTGCATGGTTCCCCCAGGGGGCAAGAGGATAAGCTTGCTCTGGAGTGAAAATGCGGAGAGGTCCTTACCGTGGGGCTCTGAATCACGCTACATAAAAATGAACAGTCAACTTTTGAAAGGCGTGCTTTTAAACACAACAGGGTAAGTCAAATGTCTTTGAATCTGTGTCTAGCCTTCGTGTAAACATCCAGCCCAAGTCAATGGTGCAGAATTGCTTCATCTAGCGCTTGTCTGTCCCAGGCAAGAGCACAGTTATGAGAAACTGGTGTTCATGACTTCGGGGCTATGGATATGATATCCCCACTGACGGGGTTCTGCCCAGGCTCCAAGCTTTAGGTAAGATTCAGTATTCCCCAAACCTCCGAGGTCAGCCTGCGGTGTTTTCATTTTGGATCCTCTGTGTCTGAGATGTCACCTGCCCTCATGACTTCAATTTCTACCAGGCTGTGAGGACAGCCTAGAAGAGCTGCCATCCTTTTCCTGTCTCTGGTGTTCTGGCTCTGAGACCCTGGTCAGGTCCCTCTCCTCCATGGCATCTTTGCTACCTAAGCATACAACGACGACTGCCTAAAGCAACTTTTTACTTTAAATTCTCTTATCTCTGAAAATGATGTCTTTACTAGAGACAACCCTCACATTGAGAAGTCTTATGCCAGAGTAGGGGTGCGTTGGGAGAGAGCTTACGTGCAAAAGGCCCTAGACTCGACCTCCAGCACCCCTCTTCCCCCAAAAGGCAACAAGGGATGTCTCTAAATACTCTACTGCTGTTCATAGTCAAAGAAATGAATCTTCTTATTTTGGTAAGGGGCCAAAAAGCTAGGTACCTTTCACTTCAGTAGGCTTTTGCAGAGTGGAAGTGGCTTCTGTGTTAGAAGAAATGCAACTATTAAAACAATTTCCCTGGTTTTCCCATGTTTCAGGCAATGTAAGTATAGGCACTGTGGTGTTTGCTATTTATGTGTAAATGTTCAATGAACGTTTGCTAGAAGAATAAATAAGAAAGTGAGCCAAAGGAGACATTCTTGTAAGAGAACCTCAATTTTGGGTTCTCCACCTGTAGTGGCTATTGTGCATCTCATATGATTGCAAAAGCATATCTTCTTTGAAAATTTATTTCTCATATTTTTTGAACTTTGCTATATAGCTGGAAAGTGGCTCCTAATGTTGGAAGCTAGATTAAAAAGGTGAGATGGTTGGCATTTGAACCTCAGAGGTTGAGAAAATCAAATCTATAAATACTAATGCCTTTTTCCTCATTTACAAGACAGGAAAGTGGGGCAATTCCCTGGAAAATTCACATGCCAGTGGAAGATGTTAGGTAAGAGTTGGCTAAAAATGCATCACCATGTTAAAATGTGATACATATCATTGAACTTTGAACATTAACCTTATGGGAACTATATTGCAAAATTATCAGGAAAACGTAGTGATTCTACTAGAGACCTTTTTGGGGGGACATGAGATTCACCTAGATGTCTAAAAATTGTAAATCCAAGGTTATAGAGTGAGTTCTGGTAGTTTCCTGTCTTCACAAAAGTTGCAGCATACCGCTTCAAGCATGAGGGAAGGAGCCGGTGTTCCTCACTGAGGAGGCATGGCTAAGAAACCTTGCTGTTTAGGGGAGACAAGATGACTCTAACATCCTTCCCACCTCACTGATTCTGCACGGCACTGGAGCTAATTGTCAAGAAGCACCAGGGATTCTAGTTCTAGAAAGAAAACAATTTCTTTTAATCTGCACTGATTAGAAGTGCTGTGTCTAGGCACGTGGTTGTACAGCCCGGCGTAATTGTACACAAGCTTCACTCATTCTGTTGAACCCCAGCACTGCTACAATTCAATCCATACTGCCTCCTTCGTGTTCTAATACCCTGCATCACGGCCCCCACTAGTTCCTCTGGTTTGTCTCCTCTGACTCTGCCTGTGACACTCCACATTCTGTCCAGAGAAGCTCTCTGTTGATTCTTTGTCAGTATCAAGCGCAGCCCTCACTTCACTCACAGGCCTCTGACCTGTTGTTTACTACATCCGGGGTATTCTTTCACATCTTTGCATAGCGGTCAATTCTGAAGTCTCATCTTGGTAATTGCTGGAATGCAGCATTTCAAAGCTGCTCCCTGTCGTCACACTGGCCTTCATCTTTTCCAAAAGCTTGTTCCACTGCCTGAAGCTTGTGTGTCATCGTATACCCTCCACATGTACACTTATGTGTGTGGGTTTATTCTCTCTCTCTCTCTCTCTCTCTCTCTCTCTCTCTCTCTCTCTCTCCTGCCAGAATATAACTTCTTCAAAAAGTTGGGCCATTTATTTATTTTTTTAAAGAAAATCTGGCAGGGTACGTGGTTGTTTTTTGAATATTCAGAAAAAAGAGCTCCTAACATGGCAGTAAGAAATACTGGATACTCTCCAAAACTGAATTATCCTTGGTCACATCATAGAGATGAGATCACAGAGCAATAAAATTTCAAAAAATGTGAAACACTTTTAAGGGGAGGTGAGGATCATGAATGGTTCTGCCTTTGACAGAGACGGGAGAAAGAGAAGCCCTCGTTAAGGTAAATAAGACAACAGATCTAAGATGACTGATGAATTCTTAAAGGCCAAGTGTGGGCTAGTGTAACAATTTTGAATAACAGAAATTCCCTACCCCGTGAATTCATATTAATTATAGGCAGCATTTTAAGAATATTGAAATGAGCATACCGAATGCTCTCAACACTGGTTGACCAGAGGACTTCCCTCCATGGAGCAGGCCTGTAGGCATTGGTTGGTGAGTATGGATAAGAAGACAGCCACGAAACTCCACACTCTTCCCTGAATCCTTTTCTCACATGAATCAAAAATTTAACTTACTTAACAAGGAACAGAAAATCTGTCTTCCCAGGACCAAAGAAAAATCTACAATATCAGTAAAAAGAATAAAGAAAATCAGTCTTCCTCTGAGGTAGAGGTGGGAAACTTTCTATTTCAGTATCTGCATAGACACAAAGCAGATGCAAGCTCGGAGGAAGTACGGGAAAATCTCTTTCCCAGATCCTCCTCTGATGAATGACATAGCTTGACTGCCATGGGTGGCCACTGAGATCCCAGGGCACAAGCCTATGTAAGAGCAAGGCTGGACCAAAAGAACCAAGAATCTTTCTGGTCCCACCAGCAGTTTACTGAAAGCAACAGCAATCTATTCCCTGAGAAAAGGTGAGATCACTGTGCAAATGTCCAGAGATTTCTGAACTCTGAGGGCAGAGCAAGGACATTGAGAAAAGTATTAGCATTCTCTTTCTTGATTCCATTCTAAGCATAAGTTAATAAAAGCCCACTCAGGGAGAAACTTTAATTGTGTGGTTAAAACACAAATCAATAACAAAATGCAGATCAGTTACTATCTAGATGGACTGGTTTTCTTATCCACAACAGGTGGCCTGATGTAAGAAGAGTTCTGGTTATTTCCAGGCAAAAATATAATCTGTTTCTGTCTCTGCTGTTATTACATTCCACAGTGTCTGGAATGTAATGAAAATATGAAACTTACATAGAAGTAAACAAAGAAGAAGAAAAAAATCCCCACTATCCCATTTTTCCCATCTTCAAGAGATAAGAATATACTTGTAGATAACACAAATGTAGAATTACCAGTAAGTGAAAAACCTTAAACAGTGTGCAAGAACAAATGGAGAACTTCAGCAGAAGAGAGGAGTCAAAAGTAGTTATCAGAGACAGAATTTCCATGTCAAGTTTGTAAGAGGACAGGACAAACATGGGTGAAGACCGAGTGATTTTCAGCCTAAGTCAATGAAAATTCTCCAAATTGCAACAGAGGGAGAGAAATGCGAGACAAAACCAGAGAATTCAAATAATAAGTTTAAAAAATGTGTCTGAGATGACGGCTGGGAGTCTCTCCCTTAATAATAACAAAAAAAAAAAAACACATAGATTTGAGCAGCTCATAGAACCCCAAGCAAGCTGAATGAACTCCCCAACACACACCCTCACACACACATACACACACAGAGAATCCACATGTGGATATGGGTTATAGTAAAATTGTTTTAAAAAATAGTTAAATTAAAATTTTGGAAGGTAGAGAAAGACACAGGAAACCTTACAACAAACAGAACAACGAATAAGGATAGCACACAGGTTGGTAGAAGAAAGTGAACCAGAGACAGTGGCATAATATCTTGAAAGCACTAAGACAAAAAAAGAAAAAGCTGCTCTCTCAGAATTTCATATTTGATGAAAATATACTTTCTAAAAATTAAGAGAATACAAAGATTTCATGCAGACAGCTACAGTATTTGTTAGAAACAAATCTATACTACAAGCAATATTAAGTGAAATTTTTAAACAGAAGGAGCAGAAACGTGACATTGGGTAGAAATTTGGTTCTACATGAAGAAATAAAAATACATTGGAAATCAAGACAAATGAGAGTAAATATAAAAGATCTTTTTCTTATTTTAATTACCTTGCATAATGGCTGCAAAGGCATAAAAAGATGCACACGATGAGATGCCATGAGATAAATACAAATAAAAAAATTTAGTGATATGCCACTACATAGCTGTTAAGAGAGTCAAGAGTTAGATAATAACGTGTTGGGGTGTTGAGTTTGTGGAGATACTAAAATCCTTATACACTGCTGGTGACAATATAAAACAGGACAGCCACTCTGTAATAGTCTACCAACTTCTCAAACAGAGCATTTTAACACACCCCTCCTCGATCTCATTCTAAGCATAAGTTAATAAAAGCCCACTAAGGGAGAAACTTTAATTCTGTGGTTTGTTTGCAATAAAAGAAAAACCACAAATCAGTAACAAAACACAGATCACTTACTATATAGATGGACTGGCTTTCTTCTCCACAAACAAGTGGCCTGATGTAAGAAGAGCTGTGGCTAAAACTCAGTAGGCTAATCCTAGGGGTATATACCTACAGAAGTACATTTCCATGTTCACTCATAAACTCATATGGAAACATCTGTATCAGCATCATACCAGCCAAAACTAGAAGACAGCTCAAGTCCCACCACTGACAGATAAATGTGATATAACTGTATGCTGAAATATTATTCAGCAAAAAGTAATCAAATTGATACATGCTACAACATGAGTGCATTTTGAAAACATGCCAAGAGAAAGAAGCTGGTTGAAAAAGACCACAGGTGTCGTTCCAAATACACAAATTAAAATTAAAGTAAAACTTTGTAAGGTAGAGAAAGATACAGGAAACATTACAACAATCCTGTAGAGACAGAGGAAGACTTTAGGGCTGAGTGGGATTCTAGGTGGTGAAAGTGTGTGGAGTTTCTTTCGAGATGATGTGCTGAGATATTACCTTGATATTGGTTGTTCATCTGTGAGTATATGAAATGTTACTGGATTATACAATTTTTAACAGGTGAATTATAGAATATATGAATTATTTTAATAAAATTGTTACCATTGAAAGAAAAACATAACTGACTCTAAGGCAAAAAAGTAACTATTTTTTGGGATTTATAATGTATTGAGAAGTACATGTGTAATCACAGCAGAAATATTGGGAAAGAGAAAGTGGATGTGTATTATTATAATCAAACCTGAATACTACATTTGAAAATACATAAATAAAATCATTAATTCAATAACAAATTAGAGACAGCCAAAGATTTGTAGATAGGAAAATAAATCATTGGAAAATATTCAGATGCAAGCATGAAGAGAAAGGGGTATGAAAATATGAGGGGAAAGTATGTTTAATTGTAATTACAAGGACATAAGAGAGACGTTGGTCATAAACACTATTTGACAAAATAATAGCTAAAATAATTTTGCAAAAAGTCTAGAACCACATGAAACTCAAGAAAAATAAATGCAAAGAAACCATCCTTGGGTATACTATAATAAAATTTCTGAAAACTGAAGAGAAAGACATGTTTGTCTTAAAAACCCAAGGAAAAGAAGTACTTACACAAAAGTGATCAAATTACTTAAGGCTGACTTCCAAGCAGAATCTGTGGATGTAAGATAACGTTGGAATGACACTTGTAAGGGTGAGAAGAAAATACAAGCCAACCTAACCTTCAACACTAGTGGATAAGTGGCTGTATTCCTCAGATTCTCAAGTGAAGCTGGCATGGTTTTGTCCCACATACAGACAATTTGCTGCAGCGGTACATAGGTAATTGTCTCACATACAAATAACTTAGCGAAGAATAATAATTCTTCACTAAAAAATAATGGCATACAATATCCCTAAAGGAAATAGGAAATGATAGGAATAGTAGGAAGTTCTTTAGTAGCCAGAATATATTCATAGCTTACATATATAAGCACAACAGTATGATATATGGAAAAAGAGTTAAGAGAACACAAGTTTTAAAATATGAACACTTTTAACATGCTTCCGTTTTCCTTCTATTATATTTTATTAATAGCTGTTTACTGTGCCTTACAGTGACACTCATCTGGGGAACTGGTGCATACAAATATCACATCTGAGTCATTTTTACTTACCTTTATCTTCTCTACCTTCTTGTTTCTACCCATTATTGGAACCCCTTCCCATCTTCACAATGCCTACCATCCTCTTTTCTATAATTTGTTATTTTGCTCCCTAAGTCAGTTGTATTTTGGGTTTCCGACAGTAAGGGAAACCATGTGCTAACTGTCTGATTTGTTTCACTATTTTGGGGGAAGGTACTAAGGATTCAACCCAGAGCATTCACGTGGAGCTACATCCCAGTACATTTATTATTATTTTTTTTAAAATGTTGAATCAGAGTCTCACTACGTTGTCCAGGCTGGGCTTGAATTTGCAGTCCTACATCCGGCTCTCAGAGTGCTGATATTACAGGCCTTCATCACATGTCCTTACTTTTTTAGCATTTTTGTTAGATATTCAACCTTGTGTCTCAAGTCTACAGAACACAAATTCTAAGTTACAAAAAAACATAGCATTTATCAGTTGACCACATTCTAAACAATAGAGTAAGCCTCAAGAAATTACCAATGATTGAAGTAGCATAGTCTTTCCTGATTCTATGTACTTAACCTAGAAATCCATTTCTTAAAAAGTACTAGAAAATAGTAAAATTCTTTAAATTTAATGAACGTGATTCTGAATAATGCTTTGGCCAATAGAATAGCTGCAACAAACAGCATGGGATCTTTTGAACTAAATTATAATAAAAATATAATAGATGTGTTATAGTTTGGATCTAGGATGTCCTCCAAAACCCCATATATTTGTAGATTATCTATATGTTTTTAGGTGGAGCTAGGTATGGTGTATTATATAACTGGACATGTGGTGGATTACTGGGCACGTGGCTTGGAAAAATATATTCTCCTGTCTTGGCTTCTTCCTGATGTCTAATTCTTTCTCTTGCTACGTAAATATACTAAAGATGTTAAGAAGAAAGCTAAACTCAGCCTGCCATAAATACAAAAATACTCAACAAATATTAACAGATCAATTCCAAAGGGGTGTAGAAAGACAACGCAGCATGAACACATTGGGCTTATTTTAGAAATGCAGTTGTTATAAAACATTGGACAATTAATAGTTACCACGTGAATGGAATAATGCTGTGGGAAATATCACTATTTCAGAAAAATCCTTTGATCACTTTTAATAGCAGTTCTCTTAAACTTCAGCAAATCAGTAAGAAGCAAGAATTGCTGTAATCTAACTAATGCATTTTTAAGGAAGTTTGTCACTGGCAGACAAGGCAAAGATATTGATTTTGGATTTTTATTAGCATGATCCAAAATGTTCTAACAAAGCAAGAAAGCAAGAAAAAGAAACACAACGCATTCAAATGTAAGTTTTCTTGACTGTTGTAGCAAAGTTGGCAGCTGACGTGGAAATTTATTTTATTTCAATTCTGGAAATACAAAATTTGGACAAGGCCCTACTCTCCCTGCATATTTTAGGGGACACAGTCTAGGCCTCATTTCTTACAGCTTCTGATGGTTAACCCAGCACTCCTGAGCTTGTAGCTGCGTCATTACAACGTCTGCCCCCATTTTGTGTCATGTCTTCTCTAAATGTTTGTTATCTCTCTTTGGCATTTAAGGCCCATCCTAATTATTGACAATAATTTTAAAAATTCAATTATACTGTAAATATTTTTGCCAAATAAGTAATATTTATAAGTTTCAGAGATTAGATTTGACACCTTTGAGTAGCTATTATAAGACTTAAAAACAGATATATAAAATTATTATTACAGGTGACGTGATTTTATAAATAATAATCTAAAGCAACCTATAGATGAACTTCAAGATAAGTGAATTTAATAAGATTAATAGATATTAGGCATTATCTTTAAATTAATTGCACCTTGATATACAATCAACAAAAACTACAAAATAAAGCTCTAAAGGTTACCATTTGTAGTAGTACTGAAACCTACCAAATACCTTGAAATACACTATATTTATGATACACAGCATTTCTCAGAAACAAACTGTCATAAATGAGGAAAATCAGGAAAGACTCAAATAACTAGAGGGATTTATCGTGTTCTGTAAGTTGAAACATGCAATACTGTAAAGGTGTCCAATTTCTTTAAATTGATCAATAAATCCAAAGTGATCCAAATCAAATTTTCATTACTTTTGAAGATGAAAATTCACAAGTTGAAATAATGTCTATAGAAAATTAAAGGGCCAATAATAAGAGAGGTTAATTTAAAGAAGAAAAAGAAGCAGACAGCTCTTGTACTACCAGATACAAAGGTTTACTGCAAAACTACAGTGATTAAGACAATAGCATATGTAATTAGCATATGCTGCCATGTTCATGACAAGAAATAGCTGGTCCAGAAGGAGACCAACACTGCCATCTCTTTTAAACATTTGCCTCTCCCAGGATCCACCTCCAATGGCTCATCTCTAACACGCTTTCCTGGATCATGTCTCCTTAGTAAGGACTTCTTTCGTTGACACACTGATCTAACCCTCTGCTACTCTAATCTTCTGATTACGAAGGAAGAGAAACAAGTCCATTTGCCACTACAGCAAACGGCAGCAGCCTCTGCGTGTTCAGTTATGGAGAGGAGGGTTGCAGAGAGCCTTCTGGTTGACCTCACCCAACTCCTCCATATTTGAAAAGAAAACTTAAACCCTCAGATTTGAAGAGACTTGCTAGACTACATATAGAATAACGTATCTAGTAAATAGAGAAACCAAACCTACAGCCCAGGCAAGAAAAATGCTAAGTTGGCAGCAGTTAAATTTGAAGGTCTCTAACCCCCACGGAAAATATAAAGAATACACGCCATGAATGCATGACCCTCACTCTTGGTGTATTTCATGTAATATTGTGGTCTGTTTCGTATTAAGACCTGGCAGATCTCCTCAGAATACATCTTCACGTATCAATAGTTCAATCCTCCAGAGCCGAGGTGGAGACGCAGCCAGGCACGGGGACAGAGCAGAAGGCAGGAGCAGGCAGTATCAGCACCCGTGAGCAGGGCAGACATCTGCTCTGGGTGCTATTGGTGACGGAGAACGAGGAACAGCCAGGCAGTTCCCACGGCACGTCAGCAGGAAAAGGAAACCCTACAGTTCACTGCAAGCTAAATGTAAGTAAAGACATTGCATCTTATGAGCCACGACCTGAATCTTTGAAGTAACTTCCGCTTTGAAGTAGTCCTACTGCTTATAAACTCATTTCAGCTCGGTACAGGTATTATGTAATGGACCAGAACTCCTCCCCTAGGAAAATAGCAGCAGTATAGAGTCATCTCCGCTGAGGCAAGCACTGTGGGGCCGGGGCAATGTGGGGGCTCTGCAGGAGGAAGGAGGATCCTGCAGAATAAAAGCAGCAACGTGAAGGACTTGCTGTCCCATCTCAGCCAGAAGTGCTGTCTCTATTGCACACATGGATGATTTAAGATTTAGATTCTGGAGGAAGTTCCTTGCCTTTCTATATCCTCAGTCCTCCACTTCCTCTGGCCTGTGAATTATTGCACTCGGGGGACTCGGACCTCACTTCGCATCTCTAACCATAACTTTCTCTCATCACAGAGTTGATCTCTTTAGTACAGAGGAGATTAGTTTGCAGATAGGTATCTGCCTTCTCACAAGCCAATTTAAAATTAAATCAAGAAGTCTTCTCCCTTCCCTAACCCCCTTTGACTTTCCCTCAGGAAAGTGGCAAGAAGTCCATTTGCATTTGCTGGGCTATGCAGTTGCCAACATTCAGGTGGGAAGTGAAAAGAATCAGGGCAGGTATCAGCCCCAAGAGGCCCAGGCATGACAGACACTGGCGTTGACAATGACATTTCAATAGGAGCAAAAACACAATTCTATCGACAGGAAACAGGACTCTTCTAAACTAGAAAAGAGTTAGCTTAATCTTAGGTTCTACTTCACCACAGTTAGCTACCTCAGAGTCAGCCCAGGTCCATTATAAGAAACCGCTTGTTGGACACAAGTAAATGTCTGTACCCTAAAATCTCATCTGGTCTGTACCCTGGTAGACAGGCTCACGTCAAGGCAAAGTAGCTACATGAAGAGTCTTTTTCCTTCCCCACTCCATAATGCCCTGCTGTGTCTGGGAAGAAGTACAAGTACAGGGAGAAGGCATGGTGAGAAAATTTCACCACATCAAACTGCTTCAATCCCCCTTTTTATAGCTGTTATAGAAAATAGAGGAAGTGTTTAAGCTGTTGCCCATGTGTTTGAAGAAATAATGTTAAAATGAGGGAAACATGCATTTCATGCATGAAGTGTTTTAAGATGCTGGAGTATGAATTTCACAAAAGCCCACGTTTAGGTCAGAACACTGCTTGGCATTCATCCCTCTCTGTAAACCTCGACTTGAGGGGCCAGATGCCTGGGGAGCTCATGTTTGCTCCGGCAGCTCCTGGCGGCTTTCACATTTCACAGCCCACCAGGATCACGATTTCACTTTCTAGGAGAATGTGTCATTTTTGGTTGTACCTCTGTCGTCCTATGTACAGCCCATGGTGCAAGTAAGGAATTAATGAGGCTGAACTGGTTCTCTCTGTGAATCCCTTTCTCTTTTTCTTTTTAAAAGAATTTTTGGTGTGATTTAAAAGAAGTTTTAGGAAGCATGAGCTTTGGGAGGGGAAAAGTATGTTTTATTACCTTATTTTTTTTAAGTATGCAGTAGAATTGAATGGCTGAAGGGGAAAGTTTCTTTGCCTTTCACACCCTTGAGAAATAGTACTGCTTTGGATAAAAATCAGAACATATCTATCTGGGTCTCAAAAACCTTCAGATCTGAGCAAGTGGATGCATGCCTAAACTTAGCTTTGCGCAGTTATGTACGAAGAAACATATTGTTGGTCAGTGAACATTGGCTAAGTGTAGAGTTTCTCAGCATCCACATGGGTAGGTGCTTCTGTTTGTTCTTTTAAAAATAAAATTTATTATATGTTTTTCCATTTATGTTAAAACTATTTGGAAAATGCACACAAGTAAAAAAAGAAGAAAAGACATTTGTATTGTCCCAGCCAAAGGGAAAAATGAGTGAAATTTTAATGTTTCTCTTTGGTCTTACTCTGGCACAGGAAAAAAAAATCACTTACATTGAGTTGCAAATTTGCCATAATCTGGAATTCGAAAGAAGATGCCTTGTAACTAACTGCCGATGTTTTGAATTGCTCACAGATGGACCTGAAGTCATCCTACTGACTTCTTGTCCACAGCGATCTCTGTGGGTATCCATGGAACATTCTTGCTTCTCCAGCTGAAAGCAGATGCCCAGGGGTCATCTCACCCTCTCAATTGTTCAAACATAACCTTGGGTATGAATGTAAGAAATTCTCAGTGGCTAGTTATTAGACAGAAATGAGAAGCACGAGATTACTTAGTATTGTTAACATAGTCATACTGAAAACTTAGGGAGACCAGAACGCAAACCTTGTCTGTGGAAATCGTTGATATTTCTAGCATATAACAGCCACTGTTAGTAAGATCAAAGAGTTCCATGTACCTTGGGTTCAATTAGTGAGGCTTCATGCATGAAGCAACTTAAGATGCTGGAGTACTTTCATGAAAGCCTCCGTTAGGTTAGGTCAGAACACTGGCTGGTACTCACCACTCTCCGTTAACCTTGACATGAGGGGCTGGATTCTTGGCATAGAGAATTTCATGATCAAATACACTTGTATATTCTGGATTGAACCTTTTAAAGAGCCTAGATTGTGGGTCAAGGATGGAGGAACAACAGATGAAGGCACATCTACACATCTGGTCCTGTCATGGGTGGTGGTTGGCATCAGCTGACTCACTCCATCTTGCATCGCTTCTAGTCTTCGCTGGCAGCAGAGAAGTCAGATGTGTTTGCCTTTAAGGTCCATCTCCTTGTCCTCTCTGGAGGGCAGTGTCTACTCATAAGCAGCTAAGCTTTGTGAGGAACTCCTGTCTATCTGGGTTGGTTTTAGGAAGCCCACCACTACTTAACAGGAATAAATAACTGGTGTTTATCTCTCAGAGGGATTCATTCATTAATCCTCATCTGACTGTGGAGATGGGATTTCTGTCTCTTCTGTCAACTAATACACAGGAGAGGAATTTGGATAACATTGGGTCCACTTTATGTCCTGAAGCTAAAATATATTTTAAAAATGTCTTCTTATATCTGGATTTGTTTTTAGTTTCTGGAAAGCTATTAACCCTGATTTCTGTATTCTTCCCCGTTTTTTATTTGAACCACAGAACTACAAACATTGGCTTTCTTATTGGATCTTTATAATAGCTGGCTAGTAGCAAAAAAGACTAGTGCTATTCTTATCTTACCAGTGAGGCAATTAAGATTTAGGAAGAAAGATTTTCAAAGCAAAGTTACCTAAGGTCTAGTGACAAAGTGAGGAATAGAACTAAGTATTCCTGTCTAGAACAACCAATAGGGAGGCAGTACTTGAAGTTGGAACCCATACACCTTTCCTATGGTTGGTTCTTTCTTGTTATCCACTCAGATAGCAAACTGAATTTGATGGGAAAAGTTGCTTGGTATCAGTGAGATGCTCTTCCTCCCAACAGCTCTGCCTCTGGGAGCAGAGAGGCCTTGGGTAAGTGAGGCCAGGAGGACCCCTACCATCATCATTTCCTGAAGCAGTCGGGGCTTGTCTTTGGTATCACTGGATACTTTTTCCCCTGTACACTTCAGGGAATTAAAGCCGTGAATGAATAATCCAGTCATTTCCCTATTAATCCCAAGTCCAAATCAACATTTCCATATAGACACTCTGAAACTTCTAATGGATTTACATCCCATTAAGCCCATTATAAATAGAAAAATATCTAAGTTGGACATACATTCAGTACACTCACCTTCAAACATCCTAGCTTACTAAGACAGCCCAGTTGACATAAGTGATGTCTTCTTGTGATCCTGGTTGACTGGCAAGTGTGGCTTGCTGCTGCTACTCCACCTCACAAGAGCAGGTAGATTGCATATCACAGGCTCAGGAAAACACTAAAACTTGAAGGTCTAAGTATAATTTTTACCAGGCACATACCACTTTTTTAACCACCATGCCAATCAAACTATCTTACATCAGGGACCATCTTACCCTCTGCTGACCATTTATTTGCTTTTACTTATCTGAAGTCACTAGGATATTTGCAGTGAGAGGGCCGGTGAAAAGCAGATATAGCACGATTTGTGTTGATATAGTGTGTGTAGGGGTGTGTCACCTTTTGGACCTGGAATGTCCCTCAAAAGCTTCATGCATTGGGAGAGAATAGGATTGTGTCATTAATTAGATCAAGTGAATTAATCGATAGGTTTCAGCTAATGTTAAGCGAGATCTGGTCTGGAGGCGAAGGTCACTGAAAGCATGGTAGGTTCCTGGGAGTGTGGCCTAAAAGATGTGCTCCTGTCCTGGTTTCATCCCCGACTTCTCCTTCCTCTTGTGATGCCACGAGCAACTGTTCTCCACCAGACCCTTCCACCATGCTAAAATAAACCCTCCCTCGCTTAGGTATTATGTCCCAGCAATGAGAAAATGACTGACAAAGAGGACACTTGTGTCAATCTGTCAGTAACGATGTTCATAAAGTAATAAGAATTACTGTATATTCACCCCACTCAAACTTAGAAAATTTGTCCTTTCCAGAACTTCAATGTCTATAAGCCACCCCAACTGATATCCTAAAATACCTAAAAATTCTTTTATGCAGGGAAACTCAAAGTGGTTTTATTAAAAATAATAAAAAAGGGTTGGTCCGGATGAATTTTACTGAATGATAATTATGCTTGGATGCTTTGTAGGCTTGCATTAGTCATCACGGGCAGGGACGTGCTGCAATAACAATATTGCCTTTTATAACAATTTTCTCTTTTGTTATAAAAATTTCTGTAAATTTGGGGGCTTAAAACAATGCACATTTATTTTATAGTGTAGTAGGATAGAAGTCTGGCGTAGGCTCTATCCGAGGAAAATTAAGCTGATGACAAGTTGTATTCCCTTCTAGCGGACCTAAGGGAAATCTATTTCCATATTCATTCATGTTGTTATTTAGTTTTGGTTCTTTATGGTTTCAGGATCTAGGCTTCTACTTTCTGGCTGACTGTAAAGTGAGGCCTAGTTCCCAGGTTCCAGAGAGCATATCATTCCTTGGGTTTATCCTTCATCTTTGAAGTCTCCAGGGGCAGGTGGAGTCCATAGCTACTACGGCTCTCTGTTATAAAGACTCATCTGATTCAATTGGATATCCAGGGTAATTATGATCTTAAAGCTCACACCTAAGTCACATGTGCAAAGTCCTTTTGCCAAGTAAAGAAACACAATCAGGGGATTGGGTTGTGAGCATCATTCTGTGTCTGTATTTGTAAAATCTTAGTGGCTGAACACAATAAAAATGTATTGATTTTTATAAGCATCAGTGGATATAATTTAACATTTCCTTATGTTTGTGGTTCTCCCACTTAGAACATGTGAATTTTTAGTTCAAATGCTGCCGCTAAAGCAAGCAAAGTGGAATCTTGTAGACTGAAAACACGGCTTTGGATAGGGTAGTGAGAGAAGACAAAGAGGAGGCTGATTTGGATGGGCTCAGAGGTAATAGGAGTAGGTACAAGAAAACAGTGAGCAGCGTGAGCTATCGCTATGTTTGTTCTACAGATCAGAAATTTGAGAACCAGGGCTGTGCAGAGCTCAGAGTGGTTCTTGGAAAAAGTGGAAAGTTGGTGAAGTTTGGGAGCTAGTCCTTTAGCACAAAACTCTGGATTGGCACTCAAAAAGGTACAGATCAACTATTTCTTTCTCTGGATATGTACTTGATTACATAATCCTTGGTGTCAAACACAGATGATGTGTTCAACGTGCAATATACATGTATATAATTTCTTTTATATTTACATATTTACCAGGTATCAAATATGCATATAAACATGTGTGGAATTGGTTTGAGTTAAACAAAAAAAAACCACAGTGTACAAAATAAAGCACAAGGCTATCGCTGATGCTTGAACAAGGACTATTTATACTCAAATAAATTAGTCTCTATTAAATTGGTCTTCCATTATGTACTACGTGTTCAATTACTAGTCTATTACAGCTTGATTGCAGAATGTCCAGTACAAAGACTATGGTGAAAGTAGCCTGTGGTCATTTTGAGTTTTGCAATTAGCCATTCTCAGGCTTGGAGAGCAATTCTTGTGAGACAGAATCAGAAGGATATAGTGTGCGAACAGGAGTGAGGTCAAGTGAACATCCGGAGCTCAAACCTGGGAAACAGGATGATAGCATCAATTAAGAAATGCTTTAAAAGGGACAATGAGTTCAGATACTCTCAGTTCACTTTTGGGTGTTTGTGGGAGCTGTGGGCAGAGATGCTCATGGCACACTATATGTGTAGCACTGGGCTTCGTTCTCCCTTTGTGGTTAAAAAAATAATGATCTGGGTAGGAAAAGTAGCAGCAGTTGCCTGTGTGAGTGAAACCACTCAGGGTTAGTATAGAACAAGCTTTCTCATTCTTGACACTATTGACATTTTGGATATGACAGTTTTTGTTGTGGAGAACTGTCACGTGTACTGTACAAGTGGCATCCCTTTTCATCATTGATGACAACCAAAGATCTCTCTGGATGCTGCAAAATATCTCTGTGAGGCCCAATAAAAACTCATTTAGAATCTGTCTCCATTGTGACAAGCAAAATCACTCTAGAGGTTGCCAAATGCCTCTTGGAGACCCAATGTTCCCTGATTTAGAGAATGAAGACAAAAAGCCCGAGAATGGAATTTTGAAGTCTACCTACATTTAAAAGACAGATAACGTGTAGGATTTGGCAACAAAGATAGAGTGTTCTAAGAAAGAAATGTCCAGAATTGTCCAGTTGTCTAAAGATGTTACATAAAATATGGACTGGAAAAAATTATTTTTGAACTTGATAAAGGTGTCCTTGGTGATCCCATCACAAAACTAGTGGGGATCTGAAAACGGAGGTGGAAAAATAAGTAAAACACACTGAAATAGGTTTAATGCACCTGAATTCTGCAAAATCTTGAGTGAGACTGAAGGCGCAGGGAGAGTGGTAATGAGAGGGTGAGGTGGGAAGGGAGTGCCGTCTAAAGAATGGGACTCCTGTGTTGTGTGGTAAGTTCTCTGAAGGCGATGACAACATCTTACTTCTTTTTGAAGTGTCACATGCGATTCATAGAAAGAGCTCAATAAATGCACATTGATTGAATTAACGATTGATTTTCTTTGTTACCTTTTCTTGGACTTTATATATCTTAAAACAACTCCAGAAAGGAAACAATGCTCAACACAAAAGGATGAGTCACCTACAGCAGGATTTCACCCGTGAGTCAGGAATATTCTGGGTGTAGGTCTGCCCTGCGTCCTCCAACTGTACCGCCTACTTATCCCACATTCCACCAAGTGTTCTCTCTTTCTCTTTAAAAAAAAATTTTTTTTACTTTGTTCCCTAATTCAAGCCATGGATAATTGTTTCATCCTTGACTATTAGACAGTATGACAAATAGCTACTAAATTGGGTAGATAAGGGGAACAAATTTGGTGTCCTGCCTCTCCCGGACTCTTCAGTCTGGGAGAGATTGGAATGTTCCTCTGGAATGAATTGCACAAAATTGTACTCGTCAATCTTAAGGGTGGCTGTGTGAGCTAATGAGATGCAAACAGTGGCGCGTCAGCCAAACAGCCCCACAGAAAACCTCCTAACTTATAATGTTGTCCTAAGGGCGGCAGCAGAGTACATAAAAGAGGAGGAAAAAAACTGCACACAGCAAGACTTTTGAGTGATCAGTTGTTGGTTTATCTACAGTTTCTGAACGTAATCTCAGCTTAGAAAGATGAATGTGAAGAGATCTTAAGAAAGAAAATCTCTTACATGAAGCCTGTAGAATCACAGCTCTGGAAATTGGCAAGCAAAGGCAAAGTTTATTTTCATTTGATTTTGAACATAGCTCACATCTTCTCCCTCAAGAGATCTCATCACCAGAAATAGCTTCCAAAAATTAATGATTAACATTCTTTATGTCAAGAACCATCTCAGATTATAATCTCCAAGAAGCCAGGATGTACTCAGATCTTCCCATGGCCAGGTTTTACTCCATAGAGTCTGCTGCCTTCTACCTAGCAGCAGTTTGTGTAATGTTTATTGACTGAATATGGAGTGATTTTTTGAATTGATGTAGTTTAAAGTGGGATTTTGGCTGTCTCATTTGATTTCAAATAAAAGCTCGGAAAATTCAGCCAGGCATCAGGTGACACCAATGGCCTTGAAGAAAACAGCTCTTTGGTAAGCCCCAACTTTTGATGTATTGCTCAACAACCAGCCTAATCAGAGCGCCTTTCTTGAAACTCACATGATGAGCAGTGACATGCTAATTGAAATGTACTTTCCCCAGTGAACCACTTAACAATTTATATAAATATCAAAGCCTGGGCTTTACTGTCAGTCTTTGTTTGGGAATGAGAAATTTATAAAAAACATATGTTTCCAACTGTCATTGACAGAGTGTTCTGAAAACATGGTCACTGAATCACATCCGACTTTTCTTTCTGCAGACACCAAACCAGTCAGGGTACATTTCTTTGTTAATAACATCTCCTTTCAGAAGAAATCTACTCCACACCAGGTTTCATTAAAGAAATCTGGGGAGTGGTTGAGAGTGGAGACAGCGGTGAGGGGAAGAATGGCCACACAGCAAAAGCTAGAGTATTTGAAAAACTGATTCCATCAGGTGAGCAATTAGGAGAGACACCACTGACCTGGTGGCTGATGTGGTTATCTGAATGAATAATATTGTCATCTCTGGTAACCATAAGGGATGAGTTTCTTTCACAGGCGAAAGTTCTGGGATCGTGCATGAAATCAGTTCCAAATCCAGAGGCCTTCTTGTTTAAGTTGGAAGAGGGACAGTCAGGCTATGATCACTGAAAGTATGGCTTGTAGGAGGAATTGGGGGTTGAGTCGAGAGTGTGAAATTCTACAAATAACTGTATCAACCACCCCAGACAGGGTGTCCTTTGTCTCTTCAAGCTATCTGACGTTCCCAGGGGATTGCTTTTCCCAACATGCCTCAAATGGTTTTGCTTAGTGAAAAAATACCATTTGAGATGAGGTAGCTCTGGCCACCACCCCGGGCTTGGTGGGTGTCCTGGTGAACCTAATCTTGCAGGGAGAGTAGGGCCACTCGGGCATCTTGAGCAAATGGCACCAGGAGAGATCCAGGGCTGGTGGGCCTACGGGAGCTGTCGTGTCAGTCCATGCCCTCCCCAAGCTCCTCCATCTATCTGGAAAATTGCCGCATATTCTGAGACCCATGCAATAATTGTTTTGCTTCTAGACTACATACATATCTTTTAATTGCATGCCTTAAGCCTTGAGGCATTTATACTGTGTAGCTTGGGGCGGGGGGCAGAATTGGAGGGAGAAAGGAAATAAGAAAGAACCTTCATCTGGCAGTCAAATGATCTGCATTGCATTCCAATTTGGAAAGTTTTATTAAGCGTTTATCCCAAAGTTTCCTGGATTTCAAGAATATATCTTTCAGCACGAGGTCACTGAAGAGTGGGTGTGTTGAGCCATCCCTGGGGGTTTGGAGTGGATGTTAGGGATAACTGGGAACTTACGAATTGTGTTGGGTTTGTCAGTGACTTGGTTTTCTCACTTTAATAGTCAGACTGTGAAACTGATAGCTTATTCCTGAAAGGACGTGCACATGATATGTTAATGGGGCTTTGAGAATAGGATTAAAGAACAACGAAAACACAAACACACAGACACACACTCAACTAGTTTTAAATAAGGCATTTGTTGAGTAGATAAGGTCTGACTGCCACAACTGAAGAAATTAATGTTTCATTCTAATGGGTTTCTGTTTCCCTCTACCCTTGATCTATCTATCCCATCTACTCTTAGAGACCCGAGCTTGTCATTTGACTCTGCCTTATATGAAGCAAAGTGTTTTGTGGCCCCGTGGACTTCCAGCAGGGAATGACAATGAATAAACTCTGAGCTCCAATACTGGCTGATCCGCATTTCGAGAGTCACCAGGCTGGCAGTGGATGCTAGAGGTGGCTGGTGAGGAAGGGTAAGGACGAGTGGCCCATTTCTGAGCACATCTGTTTCATTTCATATCAGTTTGATTGCAATGGCTGGGCTGGGGGTAGCAGGAGGGGTCAGATAGGTGGGGAGTTTCTACAAAAAAATATGTTTGGATTTCTATTTCATAGGAATGAAAGAACCCGTGTTTGCCAAATTGCAAACCAAAAAAAAAAAAAAAAAAAAAAAAAATACCCCAGGCTGGGATCAGGGAATTTCACTGCAGTCTTTGAGGTGAAGATGATTTATGGCTGGCCAGAAGAAGAGAGCAGGTCTACCAAGGGAGGTCGGGTGGGGTGGGAATTGAGGAAGGTGAAGTGGAAAATGAAAGAAGGATTGAAATTTTTCCGACTCTCCAAAAGCTATCTCGGTATAATCTTATGATGAGTTAGGTGTAAATGAATCAGAAACATATGGATTAAACTTCACTTCAAGTAGGTGAAATAGTGGGAACTGATGGTTGTCAACCTGGGAACTTGGACTCTGTGGAAAAATACCTCTGCTTGCTGTCAGGTAAAAGTTTTCCCCTATGGCTTCTCTCCAACTTTGGAGGATGGTTACAATGAAAGCTGAGAGTGAAAACGACCTTTATTATTCCCAAGATGACAGAAAATCTAGGCTTCTTTTTCCACCCCTTCCTACAACCTTCTACCTTGGTCTCCACACAGCAAAGCGGTCTTTGTCATTCCCATAGGGCCACATTTTTAGTCTCAGTGAATATTTCAACAAAGCAACTTTAATTGTACTGTTTGTCTGTTTGCTTTTTCCAAGCTAGAGATGAAAATAATGTGTGATGCCTTGGACCTTCCCGGTTCTTCCTTTACGGATCGTTTGCACGATAGTTTTGGTTGATGTTTACACATCCAGAGATTTCACCTGCAGAGGTTTTAGTTCTGTTGATGGGTATCTGAGTCACTAGAGTGGTCCTTTGCTTGAGAGCTCTCCTCCAAGAAAAGGAGGGAGGAGAGAGAAGATTTCAAAAGAAGGTAAGGAAATTGCAGTATGAGGCTGAGCGTGAGCTATGCCGGTTGCACTCTTGCATGGAATAATACGACATTTTTGAAATGCAAACAGTGCTACAAAGACAGGTTCCCTAATTCAGCTCTGAGAGCAGTTGCTTGACACTCATTTCACAGATGAGGAAACTGAGGGCCAAAGATCTCAATCACTTGGCACTTACAAAGCTGGTAGTACGTAGACAGACCAGGTGGGACAAATGAGACGCCTGCCTCAGCTACGAAGTTCAAGTGTGGGAAAAATCTTAGTAGTCTGAACAGATCACCTTATGGTGCGTATTTAAACAAATATTAAGTGAAGCGAAATGATTCCTGATAAGCACAGTGTTAAAATTTAAAGACAAGACCCAGGCCTGAGCTCACACAGCTTTGCTCCCTGGGCTGACTCCATTGCAGCTTCGGTGGACACAGGCATGCAGATGTCAGAATAAGTCCTCCAAATTTACTTGTGCCCGCTCTGTGCCGCAGTACCGCTTCCAGCCTTATGGCCACTTGGGTCAAAGCGGCAAAGTCAGACAAGAGTGTTGAGTTGCTGAAGGGTAACGCACAAGCCGTCTCAGGGGAGGGGAATCCACCGAACTGGAGTGATGGGAGAGTAGTGGGCTGAGAAACTTAGGAATGGCTGAAAGAGAGGAAGGGAGGTAAGGAATGCAGCTGAGAGGTGGTGGGCAGAGGGAGGAGAAAAATTCCACAGAATTCAGTTCACATCTTCTTGGTTGAATGATGTGATATGAAAATAGCACGTGAGTCTTGGAGATGTCAGCATGCTGAATGGATGACAGGTACTGAAAGAGGATTTTTCCCCACATGTTATTTTTATGGGATCGTTGGCTCAGGTAGAAATAAACCTTGTTCAAAAATGTAGCATCACACTTCCGTGTATATTCGACACCATCTGAACAGTCAGTTCAGCTGCAGCCTGGACAGAGGTGAGCACAGGTACGAGTTACTGGTTTTCCTATCTCCTTAGCTAGTAGAAGTCAACGAGGAGCGGAAGAGAAGTGGCATGTATGGCACCTCTTCCCACTTGTTTGTCCCTGACAGATGTCACTAATCATTTATAGTAATTCACCTCACTTTTTATACTTCATCCGTAGAATTCTTCTCAACACAATCCTTTCGACAGTTATTTCCAATCACATAGGGTTGGAATGAAGAATGAAATCTATTTGCCAGTTGTGCTCTTTGTATAGACAGAATCAGAGGTTGAGTTGGGTATTATTTAGTAGACAAAATGGGTTTAACTCTTAAATAATGGAAAACACCAGCATACACACTAGCTTTGCCTTTTGGAATATTGTCTGATTTCTTTGAATCTCAGTTTACTCATCTCTGAAGTGAGAAATAGGGACAAATCCTGCATCGCTACTGGAGTGATTAATGAGATTTTATATTTAAAGATAGAATGCCTGGAATATTCAATTAACAATCACTTGTATTATGACTTTCTCTGAGCCTAGAAAGGCTTGAGAATTATTTGGCCCATGACTCTGCGTGCAAGACAGAGTCAAGTTTGAGTCTTTTCCTCTCTGGGTGATTAAACACTCGGGAAATTCATCTGCTTCCATGCTCAGCTTCCTTTGTGAGTCTCACAGAAGTTTACATGCTACTATTAATTGGAGGATCGTCTCACATGGCTAATCCTTACAGAGGTCATTACTGACTCGACTGATGCAGACGCTTGAATTTAATGTGGCAACACCAATCATTTGGACAGAAGTTGAAAGGTAACTCTAGTAGCTAGAACATTATTGCCTGTAATTAATACTTTGTTTCTCTGTTCTTTTTCCAAAAATATTCTTACTAGTTTGTATTTATGATACATAATAATTACATTCAACTTTAGGAATTGATGCGTGTATATATTGCATCATCACCCCTTTTACTTCCTTTCTCCCCACACCCTCACCCCCCAACACATGTCTTCTTCCCCCGATACAAATCTATCTTCTTTCTGTTTCTTTCCATTTATCTCGTTTGGCTCTTTTACTTATTGTACTTTGGGTTTCTCATATTAGAGAACCTGTGAGATATTTGATCTTCTGTCTGATTTATTTTATAAAGGACAATGGTTTCAAGGTGCATATGTTTTCCTACAAGTGATTCAAGTTCATCTATCTTTATTGCACTGTAGTACTCCTATATATATATATATATATATATATATATATATATATATATATATATATCACATTTTCTTTAATTTGCTGGTGAATGTATTGTATTGGCTTTAGCTATTATGAGTTGTAGTACTACAGACGTGGTATGGTATGTGTATAATGCTGTTATATGATGTCTTTAATTCTTGGAAATATATCCAGAAGAGGTATTGTGAGCCAAATAGAATATGTATTTTAATTTTTTGAAGAATACTAATTTCCATAATAGTTGTAGCAGTTTACAGTTTCAGCAGTAATGTAGAAAGGCTCCTTTCCTCTATAATCTCACCAGCATTTGTATTTTTTAAGTCCTACTGATAGCTATTCTTACTGAACTAGTGTTGTTTTGTTTGCATTTCTCTAATAACTAAAAATCCTGAGTTTTTTAATGTATTTATTAGTCAGTTGATTTTTTCTTCTGAGAACTGTTGGTCGCCCATTTTTAAATTAGGTCTTTTATTTGGGGGGCAACTATTTCTTTTCATTTCTTTGTATATTCTAGATACTAGCCCTCTGTGCAAAGAGTAGTTGGCAAAAAAAATTCCCCTTTTGTCACTTCTCTTTTCACTCTGTTGATCATTTCCTTTCCTGTGTAGAGGTTTCTCAATTTGATATGATCTTAATTGTAAATTCTTGGGGTCATAGAGTAAGGGTTCCATTGAGAAAGTCTCTGGCTTGTGCCTATGTCTTCCAAGGCTTTGCCTATTTTGTCTCTCAACAGGTTCAGTGCTGATATTTTCATCTAGTCTTTGATGCACTTAGTTTTGATTTTAATGCAATATGAAAGATGTGGTTCTAGATTCATTTTTATGCAGATGAGTCAACAGGTTTGTCTGTCTGTCCTCACCTGTTCCTGCCCTATTTCTATGTCTTCTCCATACAACTTCAAAACAATGTTAACCTGCAAATATCATTCTCTTCTTAGAATTTTTCAGTAGCTGCTGTTGCAGTCAACATTCTGGTGGGAAAGAGGTGCCACCCTCAAGCAATAGAGTTCCATAAGGAGTTATGTCTGTAAAGTGTGAGGGGGAGCAGGGGAAACCAACAAGGGCTGGTGACACACCCCTAGGCTAGCAGCAGTGACAGCATCTCCTTCCCAAGACTGCAGAGACAGGGTGAGGGCTCACCTCTAACCAGGGCTTCCAACAGAGGTGATTTCATCTCCAGAAAGGAAGAAGCTGGTTGGGATGTTGTGAAAAAGATTTTTTTCCCTGTGTCATGAGAACAGATGGAATACCTAAACCATATTTCAATGGGGAACAATTTGGGAAACAAAATGTCTTGCAAGGTTCCTTGAAGAGGCGCAGTAATGAAACAAATACCGAGGAACACGGCAACTTCAGCAGGAGCACTGTGGAAAGCCTTAGCTGTAGCTGAGGGGTTATGCTCCCCAACGACATCCGTAGCCCGTGGAAAGGAGCCAAGGAGTAGCTCTGCTGGTTTGGTCATGGTCTGTCCTCTGTCTGCACGTGTGCCCTATGGCTGAGTCCAGCTGGAAGCTAGAGAACAAGGGAGCTTGTCGGTCTGGACCTTCCAGTGAGCCTCCTGGGGCTCAAAGGGGGGAGGGGAGGAGTGATGAGTGGTTTGGAGTGTCAGGTAGAAAAAACCAACAGCACTGCCAGTAGCCCTGGGGATAAAGAAGTAAAGGTAGATCTGGGCTCCCAGTGGTGTGCACCGTGAGACTCCTGCCCTGCTCCTCTGTCCGCCTTTGCTTGACTCCTCCACCCTGACTGCTTGGCTTTCCAAACATGAAGTGACTTCCTGACTACTTTGACGGAGGATATGTTTCCTTCTCTCCCATCCTTTAACTCTCAGTTTAAATATCACGTATTTTAGGAAACTCCCTGACCTCCTTGGCCAGAAACTGGTCCTTCCACTATAATTTCTCCAGGAAATACTCAGTATCTTCATATCCCTAGTTATAATAATACTAGTTAAAATAATAATTCAAATACTAGGTGAGTATGTAAGACAGAGTAAGTGTTCAATATGATGAAAACCTATTCATCACTAGCAGAAAATCAGTATGCCAGTGGCAGGGAATCTTCCTCAGGCTGCCTGTCTTGAGACTGTCCTAAGAACCTGACTGCTGCTGACTAGTTGGGGGATCTTAAGCAAGTCACTTAAACTTTCTGTGCTTCAATTTCACTCACCTATAAGATGAGAACTAAATTAATACTAATATGAATAATATAGCAAGTTGATAGTACACATAACTGCTTAGCAGAATACATGATAATTTTTCAATTAACGACATCATCAGCAACATTGTTAGCAAAATTTCATTGTGTAATTCTTCTATTAACTGGTAGTTTAATGGTGACACATGCACTAAAAAGAGTGAACAAAAGGACGTGTTAATCTTAAATACTAGTAATTCTGTGCATCTCAATTTTAGGACAAAGAGTCTAGTTTTTCTAAATCTAAATCCAGAAAGTGATTTAGAATTTTTTCATGTCATATAGTTAAAATGTGGGGAAAAGTTATTTGATAACTTATCAAGTTTTCCCTATAAACAATGAAGTTGAATCTCTCTCTCTCTCTCTCTCTCTCTCTCTCTCTCTCTCTCTCTCTCTGTGTGTGTGTGTGTGTGTGTGTGTGTGTGTGTGTGTGTGCATGCACTATCAGGGCATGGGGGAGCAGGTTTCTTCTTACATCCGTGTGTTGGTTGGATCTTGGTTAAAGTTAAGCCTCTAACGCAATATCAGATGAGGTAAGAAGAATGAATAGGAGACAGTGCAGAAAGTGACATAAAGGTCCCTCTGTGTTCTCAGAGGCATGTGGTTTGCTCTGTCGGAGGTCACTGGAAGATGTAGGGAGACCAGTAAATAACGAGCTAATGGCCCAAGGAATGGGTCCCAGGGTGATGACCAGATAAGCTAGCAAGGTATTATGAACAACACCACATCCAGGAGCATTATTAGCACCTGGTGTAGGATCTAATAAATCTGTCTGAATGGTCCATCTACTGTCTGGGCAAATAATTAACCAGGCTGGGAATATACATGCTGGCTTTTGCTGTGCAACACTGTATAGGTATTTTTCTGATGTGAAGCATAGGCTGGTATCCAGTGGGGTTAGAGTCCTCTCCTGCTCACTTTACAGAATAGTAAAGTGAGGTCTGAAGAAGGTAAGGGACTGGCCCCAAGCCACCAGCTCAAACAGAATTGGTACATAACCTAACTTACGTCTTCTCAACCCTAAGCTGATATGTGTGCCTTTGTTGGTTTCTCTTTTAAATATTATCTTTGCCTTCTTTTGTCTTCTATTCTGACTTTAGCTCTAAGTTAAAATTAATTTCACAAACTCACACAAGCAAAGTTACCTCATTCCAGGAACCATGCCACCTGAGCCCGCATCCCGATCACCCCACTCAGGAACACGCACGCTCACACTACCTGCCATACAGCCTCGTCTCTGGAAACCTGAGCCGTATCAGCACCACGTGCACTTGATTTTCCTGAGTGGGCCGTGCACCTGACAGGGGTCGGAGCACGCATGGCCGAGCATCGCCTTGAAGCTGTGTCTCATTTCTTTTCCCATCTGGTTCGGGTCGATCTTGGGGATTTGTTGGGAAAGAAAGGGATGGCGGTAAAAAGGGCTCTGGGTGATTCTGGGAGTCAGGACTGTATAGAGATGAGGCTACCACGGTCCTACTTCTGGGACAGCAGAGGGGTTGACGCTTCTTGATTTGGTCATTGGTGCACTGGCATGAAGGGTTCTCTTCTCTGACCCCCAGAGTCTTCGAAGTGCCTCATAAAGTCAGTTTTATCATTCTCTAAGAAAGAATTTTTCCCCCTCAGTAAGAGTCAACAAGGAAAAACAAGCGTCTCTCCTGGAGTCAGTCAGGGACACGTCTTAAGTAGCTATCATTTTCTTTATGAACTGGAGTAGATTTATCACTCCTGCATTTACAAAGTGCACTCTCATCTTCTAGGTAACGTGCCGTACACTTTACATTTGGTCCATGTTGATAAGGTGGCTCACTCTTGTCCCATGTTGCTGATGGGAAGCCCTGTGATTCGAGGGAGTGAGTGGCCACACCCTTCCAGATATGATGTATGTCCACCTGGCCCTTCTTCAGCCTCTACGCCTAGAGTGAAAAGGTCTAGGCATTTTAATTAGACTTCACATACAACTATATTAGTCCCCTTGTTTATTATTTTTATCCCAGCTCACTTCACTGCCAAGGACAGAGCTTTAAGCAGCACTCCCAGGTCTAGATATAGACTGGCTAGAAGCAGGAAAATGGAAAAATCTTCTCATTGATTTATTTGGATCTTGGAAATGCTACCCAACTGGAAAATGTTATTATCTTTGCTGTTGTCAGGGTTTGTCGCCTGTCTGTGTTGGGCAGGCACAGTGGACATCAAGGAGTTACGTATCCTCACTGATGGTTTTCTAAATGCAGGTGGCCTCAAAGTGCATCACCACTCAGTAGCATTTCTGTCACACTGGTGTTGGCTGGACACCTTGCCTGCTCTGGAGAACCTCGCTCTGGTGACAACAACTCCTTCTCCAGTCAGTCTCCTCATCTGGTACTGTTTGCTTAGCTCAGTGACCCAGAGCACAGTGTAAGCGACTGTCTACTGGCCAGGTTCCTTCTCTATAAAGGTTCGTCGCTTTGTGAGGAAAGAGAAGCGCTAGCATGTACCTGCTTTCTGTGAGCAAAGGGCTCAAGGTGGTGTTCAGGGCAATACACTCCAAACTTTGTTGTTGGCAACTCACAGAAATATATTTTACATTGTAAATCAGCATCAAAACATGAGTGCACCTGAATCCAAAATCTCACAAATCAATCATTCTCCAGCTATGTGTGACTAAAGGTTTTTTAAAAAAATAACAAAATACAGTATGAAACCAGTCCCCAGCAATCAATATTTTGAAAAGCTGTTAGCTATACATCGCTTCTCAGCCTTTTGGCTAAGATCAAGTGTAAAAAGATGTTAGCTATAAAATGCTAAATTGAATTTTAATACACCTATAGAGTTGAATCGGTAGTTTGAACAATAGATTATAATATTTGTATGTGAAGAACACAATCATTTTCTTGTCATTCTTCCCATTTTTAAAATTTTCTTTTTTGTTTCCCTTCCATCTGTCTGTCTCTCCTTCTTTTAAGAAATGCTTTTGGAAAAAGAGTAAAGCACAAGTTAGCAACATACCAACCTGATCCCCACTAACAGATCTGAAATCCACCCACTTCCCAGCCTGGCCTAGTGTCCTGGGTTATACACTGTGAGCGCCTTGAGTTTTACTAAACGCTGCCAAGTTACTTTCAAAAAGTAGGTACAAAACTAATTTTTCAGTCCCAATGAATGAAAATCTCCAACACTCCATATGTTTAATAGAACTGGGTATCATGAAAGTTTAAATTTTTACTGATTTCACAAATATAGAATTGTTTAAAGTCTAATTCTGAGGGCTGGAGGAATGGATCAGCAGTTTGAAATGCTTGCCTAGCAAGTGCTAAATCAAGCGCTAAGTACCCGAGTTCAATTCCCCAGCACCACGTAAGCCACATAAGACAGGCATAGTGATGCACACCTGTAATCCCAGCAGTCTAGAGGCTGAGGCAGGAGGATTGCCATGAGTCCAAGACCAGCCAGGGCTCCATGGTAAATTCAGGACTAGCCTGGGCTCCATGGTAAGTTCAGGACTAGCCTGGGCTACAGAGCGAGACCTTGTCTCAAAAAAAAAGAAAAAAATTCCATAATTATTGATTAAATTAAACATTATTTCCTACAATAGGAAGTAAACCAGACTGTTATAAGTGAAATCACTATTTTATTTTTGGCTTATTTTTCTATTAGATAGTCCTTCATTAATAATTTGTAGGAATTTTTGTATATTTTGTATTTTGTATAACAACTTGTATACTACTAGATATCTACTAGTTATATGAATAACAAAAGTTTCCCCTAATCTATGAAGAAACAGGAATTACAATTAATTTTTCCAATCATCCAAAGTATTTATTGAATGTTCCTTTTTCTCTTCTTTTATTTGCTGTGCCATTTCTGTCATTCGTGATGCATAGATTTCTTTAAAAGATTTTTTAATTCGATTCTATTGGGCTTGTGTGATTATCTGTGTCAACATCACACTTTTTATCAAACTATATTGTTCATCATACTATTTAATTATTGTAATTTTATACTTAGTTTTAAAATCAGGGAAAGTGTATCTAATGTCTTCTGCAAATTCAATTAGCAACTCCTGGTGTTATTTTTCTTTGTGTGAGTTCTAGCATATTATTTTATGAATTTTTATTGAATTGATCTTTTGAAAATCTTTTAATTATCTTTTAAGTATCTTTTAAGTCCCAGAGACTTAAGTTCCTGCAACAAGACCCCAACTCTAACACATGGGCCTTTGGAGGATTTTCAACACCCAAACTACAACATCAGTTTAATATATAGCTCACAATAGCTTTTTCTGTAGTTGTCCCAGAGTGGGAACACTCCAAATGTCTATCAACAGGTTAATGAATAAACAAATTATGGCATGTCCGTATAGTGGCTGTCACCATTGATTTTTTAGTTCTATTTTATTTGTGTTCTATTCTATTTATTTCTTTTCTAACTTCTTGAATTCAGTATTTAGCATTTTGGGATACATACATTTAAACATATAAATTTCCCTGTAAGAACAGCTTTGGCTCCAGCTTGCAACATTGAATGTCTTTATCTTCCTATGCTGAATCTGGATTCATCCCTCAGTATTATCTTGAATTTGAAAATTTGTTCTTTCTGTTTAATCTACAGCTTATCTTGAAGTCTTGACTATTAAATATTATGTGTGAATGACTATATGCATTTTCAAGATTCCTAGCTGGTTCATTATTTTTACTAATATTTGTAAAAAATATTTTTGGTGAGAAAAATTATAGGTTAGAACATTATTTCCAGCATTTTAAAGATGTTATTTTATCCTTTTCTAGCTTCTACTTTTTTTGAAAAGTTTTTGATCATATGAAAATAATATGCCCTTTCCCTGCCCCTTCTGCATGTCTTGATAATTTTCTCTTTGCCTTTGATGAAGTCTGAAGATGATTTCTGCATGTCTTTGTGCTTCCGAATCTGTCTATTGGTGTCTTTCGTTAACTTTGTGAAACTATTTTCTTCTTGAGCTTCAGGTTAGATATTTTCTATTCACTTAGCTTCAGATTCCTTTCTAAAATTCTTGACTTTGAATTCATCCCATTTGGTTAATTTTATCAATTACATATCTAGTATTTTGTATGCCAGATATCTTACTAAAATTAACTGTAGAGGCTCCAGAGAGTATCTCCCACTAGCAAGAACTCCTGTCTGCCACCTTAGGCTGCTCAGTAAGGGCCTTGACACCTTGATCTACTCAGAAACCAGCTGGGTTGAGGTTGGGTTTTGGTTTTGTTTCTTTCACCTCTGATTCCTCTTCATTTTTTGAAAAAAAAAAAAAAAAAACAATCCTTTCTAAACTTTTGATTGACAGACTGGTAGGTTGCTATCTTCTCTATCTGAAATTTCTGGGGAAAATTCAATATCGATTTTAAGAGACTTGGAATTCTGCCCCTTCTAAATTTGAAAACAGTTTTATGGAGAAAGACAGGCATATATTTAGGGTGGGTCATAGTTTTCAAGCAGAAAAATTCCTTCTAAATATTGTGAGACCAACAGAGATTTCATACCATTTGATGAAGTTCCATACCCTTAGCAGGGCCTAGTGATACAGGTCTGTAATCCCATCACTCTGGGAAGCTGAGCAGAAGGATCATAGGTTTGAGCCCAGTCTGGGCAACTTAGTGATTTAAAGGAATCCTGTCACAAAATCAAAAATGAAAATAGGCCACGAATGTAACTCAGTGTGAAGGCCCAAAGTTTGATCCCCAGTACCAAAAATAAGAAATAAAAAACAGTTCCAAAGCCTATCATGGAGAGCTGCAATTTTGAAAATGTCCCACAGGGAAAGCGAGCTATGCATTAATGGCTCCTGAGGTTTCCAGTATTTCAAGCCAGCTCACACAACTTCCAAAATCTTTGCTTATTTCTCTTCTAACAAATCTCCAGGGTTTCCTGGTTCTGATCCTCAACCAAATACAAAACTAGCAAATGAATCCAGAGGGGAAAAACAGCCAGTAATTGACTCATCTCATCAAAAGGACTCTCTCTCTCTCTTTTGAAACTTTTGCTGACTCAGTTCTCTTCATTTCTTTAGTCCTCTATTATGTTTTAAAAACCATTTTTTTGGTGATTTATCTCAATTGTTTAGTCATTGCAGTGAAATTGGTGAGCTGCCTACTTCAATCTTCCCAGACCATCACTGTGTCTTAAAGACATTTTTGAATCTCTCTTTTATTTTCATTTGGTTTAGAGCCAAGAGCATTACTTTTTAGTCATCATTTCATCATAAGTCTGCTTGATGTCTTCTCAAACTTCAGGCTGCGGATTCATTTTAATAAGAATTCTTTCTTCCTCTTTCTCTTTCTCCTCCTCTTCCTCCTGCTTTTTCTCCACCTTCTGCTTCCTCCTTCTTCCTCTTTTTCTTTCTTCTCTCTCCTCTCCTCCTCCTTCTCTCCCCGCATCACCCAATGTCTAGTAACTCTGCAGGTACCTCCCCCTCTCCCTCTGGGCATCCAGAGAAAGACTGTATTCTATCTTGCTGGTTGGGGATTTTCATGTTTTCTGGTAATAATGAGCCAACAGGATGCTTTTCTTAAATCATCATTATGAACTTTCTCTCCGTCCTTAAGGCAAGGTAGACCACTTGTCCAGCTCTGTTTTGCAGGCAGGGATGGCCTTCCCCATACCTGTTTCCAGGCCGTGAGCTCGGCTCTGTTGTCCTGCTTCACCTGGGTGTGCACTAGCAGTGGCAAGGCTCAGCCCAGGGTGAACCATAAGACGGGAATGTCCTCTGACCTGTGTCTCTTTCTAATCGTGAGGCTCTGCAGATCCTCTTCCTCACCTCTTCCCGTTTGTGTGAGTTTCTCTTCTTTCCGTTTTGGCTTTGAGTGTGACTTAGCATTTTTAAGTTTTATGCAGTCTTCGCCTTATTTACATATTTAAATTGAAAGTAGGCGGCTTTGTTCAAAGGAATATCAGAGTACCATTCCTACTAAAAGTTGAGCTTAAGATTTTCATGGCTAAATTTTAATTTTTTTTTAAATTTTTACTTAAATGATTAGGAGACGTAATTTTCCCATGGATCCTATAAGACAATGCCTCCCTCTATCCCTCCATTCCTTTTGTGTACTGAAGAGCTCTTGGTGTCATCCAGGGGGATGGATCAGTTCCCTTTGAATCACACACACACACACACACACACACACACACACACACACACACACACAGGTACACGTACACAAAGGTAATTAATAAGACTTTCCGCCGAATTTCTGAACAAGTGACAAGAGATTTAAATATAGTTTCTTTATGCTTTAAACTTGCAATATGGCACATCTAGCCAATGTTACTTATCAAGCGCTGAACCAGATCTTTCTCACTGTCATTGTCAATAAACCAAAAGCTGGATTATCAAGCAAGCCTGGCCTTCATTTTGTTTTTGTCCAGCTAGCAAAAATACTCCAGCTATGGATGCAGCTCAGTGGAGAGTATCTGCCCCATGTTTGCACGGCCCGGGTCCGATCTCCAGGACCGAAAGAAAACCCACCTCAGTTTGTCTCAATTTTTCCATTTTGGACCCATCTATTAAGCTTTCCAGGAATGAGACCCGTGATTAGGATGTTTCTCCTTGGCACACTTGGCACACCGGGCAGCATACATTTAGAAATTTTTCGTGTTACTTTCTTTAAAAAGTCTCCCTTATTTTCTAGACTAGTTTTAAAAAATGCCCGTTGTTAGTCTTTTGAAAAAACTATCTCGTGTTATAGTTGAAGACACTACTGAATTTTCTTTGTGAGAAGCTTCTGTAACAGATTAGAGGAAACAAATTTAAACAGGATTTCAGTGGGACAGAAGCAAGCATGATGGTCCTGTGGAGAGTAGGGCATTTACAGGACTCACAAGGATGCCCCACATTGCTGAAAGATGATGACAAAACACCACACAGTGTGACAGATGGGCCGGAAAAAAAAAGACTGAGGATGAGGAGGAAGGTGGGGATTCTAAAATGAAAAATCAAGAAAATATTATAGTTTTACATATGTGCAAACACTCTTTGGTTTGTTTTGCCGTGAGTGAGGAGATGCCGTACATTTGGGGAAGTGAGGGTCCTACCAGGGCAGAGTCAGGAGTGGGCGGGAGGCATGTGTGTTCTTCAGCAAGGACACTGGATGAGCAAGCGTGAGGCGTACTGAGCCTGTAGAAACTTGAACTTGGCTGTTGGGAATGCTGCTCTAGATGTGCAGTGCTTTGGATCAGCCCTTAAGGAGCACAGACAGAGCTGTTCTCATCAACTTGCAGGAGTTAAAAAACATGTTTCTGCATTATGGAGTGGCAGATGAGTGCACATTGTGTTTACAGAACTAAAAACACACTGTTGGAAAAAAAACTAGAAAATGCAAATGTTCTGATGTTCTTCTTTGTGGAATATCATTTACCTGAGTGACTACAAATATTCTGAGGTTGGGCATCAAATAGAAAAATATATTATATCAGCTTTCATTTCTTGAGATAACACTAAGTGCTGGGGATTGAGGTGTTTTGTAGAAATAAACTCATTTGATCTTTAAATTTTGTTATTATCTGTTTTATGTACTAGGAACCCTAGATTAAATTGAGTTTTTTTAACTTGTTAAATATTGCATGACTTGATAGTGTTTCATTCTGTATTCAAACCTGAATTTGATTTTATTTCAAAAGTACTTTCTTCTTTGAAAACAACTAGCTATTTCACTGCATTTTTTCCAATAGTTTTATGGATGGGGAAATAAATGCATTATCTTCTATATTTTAAAAATGGAATACCTGAGTAATAATCTTAGTCGTGTTTCACAAGCATTCTGCTGGACAAAAGATTATAATGTTCTGGAAGGCAAGACAAGCCTCCTCTGTTTGATTTTTTGTTTTTGCTTTTTCTTTTTTTTTCTAAGACATGGTCTTACTCTGTAGTCAAGGCTAGTCCTGAACTGTATGTAGCCCAGGCTGATCTAGAACTCACAGAAATCCTCCTGCCTCAGCCTCCCAGTACTAGGATTACAGGCATGCACTACTTTGCACAGCTATTAGGTGGTCCTGGGGAATGGAACCTAGGGCCCTGAGCTTCCTTAGCAAGCGCTCTAATCACTGGTCTAGGCCACCCTAGCCCACCCCTCTGTCTTTGTAGGTCACGTGGCAGTTGTCATAGGGCTGAGCTCAGCATGCTCAAGTTGCTCACAATTGGCTGAAGGGCTGTGGAATATAAAAGAAAGCCCTACCATGCAGACTAATTCACTCAGTTTAGTGCTGTATTCCGTTCACTTAAAATCTTTCCCCTCCTGTCTACTGGGGGAAACTTGAGCAGCTATTTATTGAGCTTTTACAATTTATTATTTATTGAGTCCCTCCACCCTGCTAGGGGTTGTCTCAGGGGAACAAAGTAAAGTAAGACATGATACTTGCCTTTAGCAAGGTCACCGTGTAGTTGGAGAAGCATGTAACTGAGCAGCTGCCCAAGCAGAGCGTATGCCGAGAACTCCACTGGCAGCGGCAGCCAGGGTGCTTCCTGTGGACCACAGAGGCACGTCTCAGTCACCACGTTGGATGGGGCTGGAGATGGCCTCAAGAGGTGGCTATTAAGAAGACAATGCTAGTCGGAAGGCCCTACAGCAGAGCTGGCTGCCCACTCGGGGTGCTGGAGGCGCGAACGCGGTGCCTCCTGGGAAGTAAGAGAAACTCACTAGGAGTCCAGGAGCTCAGTGGGCAGTGCTGAGAGACGAGTCTGAGAGCTCGGCAGGGAACACGCTACGGAGGGCTAAGAAGTGGAGCTGCTCCTGACTGTAAAACAAAGCTGGTGAGACTGAAAATATTCATCTGCAAGGCCCTAGCCGGCAGGGAGCTCTGGCATCCACGCTTCTTTCCCATCCCTGAGGTTCTCAAATTTGTGTGCTTGGGAAATCCCCTCCTATGACCTATCTCCACCCATCTACAGCTAAATTCACCTCCCTCCTCTGTAGACTGTCTGTCGGCATGTGGGAACCAGGCACATGGGGTGCAGCCTGCCCCTCCCCAGGCTGGGGCCAGGCCAGGTGAGGGCAGCCACCAGCGTCGGGCCCCACCGGGCTCACCCAGCAAATGGCTTTCTCCAGGCCTAATTAAGGATGACTTGATGTCTGTAAGCTTATATTTAAGTCTCTGTTGGCCTGTTTTTTTTTTTTTTTTTTTTTTTCCACAGAGCATGACAAGGCCTAGGAGTTTTATTCTGGTCGTCTCAGCCAAGGGCCCAAGGCAAAAATGGAAAAAAAAAAAAAAATCACTACTTTCATTCACTAAACATGCCCATTTACTTGTTTTTCTATTTGATTGCATTACTCATTGCTATAAATTCAGCACAGTCTACTCTTTTTCCCCCTTTTATGATTACAATATTTCAAAACAGGTAAACACTTAAACCATGAAGCAAGGCTAACACACACACACACACACACACACACACACACACACACTGGAGTTGGCGGTTAAAACTCCACCGCCAGCCTCAGCGGCCCCAGGTGGAAGGTCCTTGTCACTTCACTCTACAGCATCTACCTGAGGGATAAACTAATGGGTGGCACCCGCTATCATTTCGTTGTCAGATATTGAGCACATTGTTTCCTTGTTCCAAAAATTATAGTGGCCAGTGTCAACAAACAAAAATCTAAGACACTTACTTAAATCTTGATTTCAGATACACAATAAATATTTTTAATACAAATCTGCCCCATAAAATTTTTAGGCACAGACACCTATTAAAGTATTATTTCATCTGGTAAACTTACCACTCCCTCTGCACTGCAAGTAAATATTGAGAGTCATTTCTATGCTGAGCTCATAGAACGAGGTGCAGAGGAGCCAGCGTGAATCGGGTGCAGCAGTGATTCCCTTGAGGGGATTCTAAAAGTTGAGCTTAAGATTTTCTACATGATGCTGACAACAGTTCACCCACACCCACTCATCCAAGCATGCATACATACAAACTATAGTCAAATCTCATGTGGGAATACAAACACAAATTATAATGTGAGTTAACAAAATGTAAGTACACTGGAAAGTATTCAGATTGCCAGAAATACATATACACAGAAAGAGAGAGAATAATTTGCTCTAATCATTGAAGAGCCTGGAAGGAAAGAGAAAATTTAAAATACTAACGTCTACCTAACAGCTATGTCATGTCACCATGTCAGTAACAATATAATAATCTGAGCATATATTGAAAGGAACTTGAGCAGGCAAATATTCATTCCTGGTTTTAAAAAAAGTCACTGAGTAAAAGCAGGAACATGAAAATACATAGAAGTAAAATTTATATCTAAGTATGAGAAAAACAACACAACAAGTCTTAGAAAAGTAGTAGTAGTAAATACCTCCTGTGTGTATGTGTGCCCTGAACCAAAGGTCTGAACCACTTCTTGGTGACAAATCGTAGAAATATCTTCTTGAAAGCCAGGAATGAAAAAGAGGATAGTTATTATCATAATTATTGTTAAATATTTACCAGAAGCCTTAATCATTACAATTAGACAAAAGAAAGAAGATAGGCAGACAGACAGGTATAGATACGAGGAGTTGGCAAATTCGTTATTTAGATAGTATAAGACCATAACATCTGTAGTACTCAGAAAATCCAAGATAATTTAAAACTGTCAGAAAAAAATACGATCTAGAAGGAAATCCAATATGGATGAAAACACCCACTAGGATGTGAGTTAACAAATCGATGTACAAAAATAGACATTTGTTTCTGTAGATAAGCAAGAATCAGAAAATAGAATAAAAATTCTATTAATCAAGGCAACCAAAGATGACTTATCTGTATGTAGGCTTAATTAGCATAGGTGCAGGTCCCAAATGAAGATGAATTTAAAGCTGAGAGTCACAGAAATAATTACATGACAACAACAAAAGCTGCACTGAACTCTTGGATTAAAAAACCTAAATTTTATAACACCAACAATTTTCTCAAAATAATCTCTGAATACAAACTTAATTAAAATATCAGAGGAGGATTTTTGTTGTTGTTGGGTGTTTTTGGAATTTGACAACACTATGCAAAATTTACCTGAGATAATAAGCACCTGAAACTTCTGAAAATGGAGAAAAATGAAAGGAGACTTTTTTTACCCAGATATTAAAATGTCTCACCTAGTCTCAATAATAAAATTCTCTGGAGAAAATAAATCCAAGGGAAAAAATCAATGAAACAGAAAGGAGAGAACAGAAATAGTTGCAGTTCATCTATACAAATACATTTGTACTAAATATAATCTGAAATAACATTTGAAATCATGAGAGGAAAGAGCTTATTCCAAAAAATAGTTTTGAAAGAACTGGGGGGACAGTTGAATTATTGCTTTTAATAAGATATGTTAGAGCTGGACAGAAGATTTAAACATGCGAAAAATAAAGCCGCACAGATTGATGAAAATAAAAAAGTACAAGAAGCTTTTGTAAATTAGAATATGATTCAAAGACCATAAACTAATAAAATGATGTTAGTGATTTGAAAATTTGAAGTATCTATAAGCAAAATTATATATAGAATATGAAGACAAAAATGGAAAAAAAATATTTGTGACATATATTGCAAAAGGTTAGGGTCTTTAATTAACAAAGAGCTCATAAAAATTAATAATAAGTAACAGTTCAATAAAAATGGCATGCTAGTGAGTTGGCAAGCAATATAAAAAATGAACAATTTATTTCAGCAGTAAATTTTATAAAAGTTTATGAATCTATAATTTGTAATTTTTGCAATTTATCAAATGGGCAACATTTAAAGGCTTTAATGGGCTGATGCTGGCAATGGGATGTGAAGTATCGACTTTTCCCACCATCGGTGGACGTGTAAGTTAATGTAACCTTTCCAAAGGCCAACACGGTGGTGCCCACCAGAAAGGGAAGTGCCGACTTGATCTTTGGACTGCTAAGAGCACGCATAGGGATTTACTTTGAGATAGATGTATATTTCTATAAACAACATCAGAATGCATTTATGAGCTTACCGACGGCCACATTGTGTGTAATTTTAAGGGGATAAGAACAGAAACAAATTATCCATCCATATGGGACTCAGAAAAATTTGAAAATGTTTCCATATCATGAGCAAAAGAAAATACAACCCTAGAGATGGGAATGAGCTACGAGACATGTGCTGATGGGAAAAAAAACTTCTTATGAAGCAATGAGAGTGAAAACATGTGGAGGTGAGTATTTATTATGGTCTCAAGAAAAACATTTGAGTTTTGCATGTGTATAAAATACACATATCGCATATTGGGCAAAAATTTATAAAGCCAGTATACATGTTGGATACCGAGATCTGTGAATACTGTCACATGAGGATGGTTTTCTAAGAAAGGTACCTGCTTTCAGTGTCTCCCCTGAGAACAGAGCTAGACCTAGAGGCAGAGCCAGGTTGCTCATTTCCTGCCTTTCTGCACACCTGGAACTTTCTAATTCTGCATGTGTGTATGTGACTTTCCACTCTTTCCAGTACCAACTGAAGTTATATGCTATTTTTTGCTTCCTTTAAAATAATGTTTAACCCTAGTTTTAAAATCTGGTTGATTGTTTATTTGGTGCAGCATAACGACAGCCAATGGACTGTTCACACGTGTGAGTTTCCTGTTCCTTACCAACCTGGTGGCCCTGGGCTCCTGGCACCATGCCTGAATGCTCTGCCCCTCTCAGCAGGGTTTTCAGAATCTGTCACTGTCTATGGCACCTCCACAGCCTGGAACCCTGCACAAATGGAGAATAGCTACATGTTAACTGGTCCCAGCCCCGGCTTCAATTTCTTGCCTCAGCCTGGCTCCTGGACCCCAATTCCTTGGACAATAGCTGTGGCCTGGCCTGAAATCCACTCAGGTGACTCGGACCTCCTTCATGCTTGTTCTGCCTGAGTGAGCTGCCTGCCCTGCACACCACCCACGTCTTCTAGCAGGCTGCATGCTGACTCGGAAGTCAGGGTGAGCTCGGTGTCAGTTGGGTGCTGCCTTTTGCTGGCTCGTAATCTTCTCCATTTCTCTAGGCTGTGATAACTTCGACGGTGAGGTGGGCATAATAATTTCTTTTTTCTGGCTTTACTGAAGGCAAAAAGAAATATTGTGTCCTCAGTGGGTGACCGATACAGGCTAGTTTTCCTTAGTTTTCTATTTTTCTTTCCAGTTTTGGTTTTCCTTTTCTTATGGTGGTGAGAGACATGGAAGGCTATAGCTGTGTCACTTCCAAGTGTGACACTTAGAGCTATGACATTCTTAGTAGTCACTGTTTACAGCCTTATCTCCTCCAGCTGCAGAGGAGTTAATTCCTTAACCCAGCCCTCCATGACAAGACAATCAACCTCAGGGAGCATTCCAATCCCAGGACCTAATGGCTTCTCCACAGGATCTCCTGGAGTGATCCTGCTCTTTGGCAATCCTATTTCTTCATCCCTTGATTTACAAGACACACGCCTATGACCTGGAGGTCTCTGGGCGTGGGCGTCCAAACAGAAAAGAGCCATCCATTAAAGTTCAATCAGACCTGGTGGTAGAGTTCCAAGTCTACAGAGAGCCTGGAGCTGGAAACCTAAGCTCTTTATTAGAGACAGCCAGCCCCAGCCCTTGTCAGCACACTGTTCGTGGCCTTGTTTTGATTCTCCTACCAGAATTGCATTGCAAGATCTCGTTGTCTTCACTCATATTAGAGAAAACTTAGCAGCTGCTTCCTCCTCTCTCTCTCCCTTTTCTTTCTCTCTTCTCCTCTTTCTCATCCTTCTTCCTCCTCTTCTTCTCTACCCAGAGTCTCAGCACTTGTTAGGCGAGCATTCTACCAAATTCCCAAGCCCAGGTTTTGTTTGTTTGTTTGTTTGTTTGTTTGTTTTGGCCTGGAAATTTGCTACTTCTTCTTTAAAGTGAGCCAAGAAAATTCAGAGTTTTAAGGCTTGTGTTTCAAAACCAACTGAAGTTATATGAAATTAAGAGTTCTTTTCTTTTCTTTTTATATTTTCCCATTTTATGAGTATTTATTAGTATTGGTATACAATGGTTACATTGATCTTGAGAATTGTGTGCTTGTATCTATCACGCCAACTTGGCATTCCCTTCCTTGGCCCCTTTCTTGCCCTTCCATTCCCTCCATCTTATCCATTTGATTCTTTTACATATTTATACTCTGAGTTATCATATTAGAGAAGCCGTGTGATATTTAACCTTTTGAGTCTGCTTTGCTTCACTAAGCATAAAGGTCTCAAGTTGTATCCATTTACCTACAAATGACTCAACTCTACATCAATGGCAGAGTAGTACTCTACTGTGGATATATACACTCTATTTTTGTACCCACTGGTCTACTGATGGACATATACCAACATCTTCCCCAATTTACCTATTACTGGGTATACTACTATGAATATGAGTAGATATGTACCTCTGTTGTAGGTGCTTTTAACTCTTCTGGAGAGATCCCCAGAAGACATCACTGATCAAGTGGGATATCTGCTTCCAGTTTTTTGAGGAATCTCCATACTGCTTTCCATATCAGTAAAATTGTTGAAAAGTTGCAGGGCAATTACAGATAATATGCTCACAAGAGTGAGTTTCCTGCTCTTTACCAACCTGAGGAAAATGAAGATGATCTAGATGGAGGATGTGGTGGGCACAGCCACACGCACCTGGGCTGGGCCTCTGGCTCTCCATCCAGAAGCAGAGTCACGATTCAGATCTCAGCTTTGACTTTTTCCCCTGTAAGCTGAGTAACACTCCACCTTCAGATTAAATCAGGCAGTGAGCACAGTGCTCTTAGCAAGGGCCAGGCAGACAGAAAACCAAAAAGTGGTGGTAGCTATTGTCAGTTTTGGAGGGCACCGCAAGTTAGCAAGAAGGTGGATTCCAAAGGACTGCAGTTCAAATCCACACTCTGACATTCATTTGTTGTAAGGTTTGGTCCAGTCACTCAGCCTCTCATGCCTCATTTTATTCGTGTGAAGAATGGGCAGGAGAATGGCACACACTTCTTGAGAGAATTACATTCCAGGCAGCCCTCTGGGTTCCCAGCATCCTGAAATCGAACCAACTGTGAATCATGTACGATGTGGTTAGGCCTGTGACGGTCACATTCAGACAATTTTTTGTCATTCTTCCCTAAACAATACAGTACAACAATGATTTATGTAACATTTGCATTGTGTTAGGCATTACATGTCACCTAGAAATGATGTGAAGTGCACAGAGGGTGTGTGTAGGCTGCACACAAACCCTGGGCCATTTTATATAAGGAACATGAGCACCCATGGGTTTCAGTGTTCTCAGGGAGTCTCCGGGCTGATATTCCTTTGCGGGTAAGGGACAGCTGTAGTTCATATGAACAGAGTGCTACTGAAGTATTGGAACATAGTAGATATTTTACAAATATTTTAAAAATATGGCAATGACAAAAGTCCACTTGAAGGATTTTGAGAATAGCAAAAGGAAAAAAAATACATACAACCAACCCCAAGGAAAGCAGGTTTAAGGCAATAATGACATAAAGTCAGAAAACAGACTTTATAGGCAGAAAATGTAAATTAATACATTGAAACGAAACATACATACACAACACACACACACACACACACACACACACACACACACACACACATGCACATGCCTCTAGTGAGCAGTGAAGAAATACATAAATAAAATCATCAACTATAAGACTGGTTTCCCAAAACAGGCTGGAAATCTTGACGGTTGGAGGTGGGCCCAGTGCAGCGGTAGCTGATGGAGTCTTGGCTGGCAGTCAGCCTGTGCTGGCAACATGCAGGCCATCTCTACACCGAATGGTTTCTACCTCTCCCGGCACAGGCCTCAGCCACCTGGTTCCAGCTGTGCCACCTCGAGCAGGAGCTTGCTTTGTCATCACCTATCCTTCTGCGCACCTCTAAGAGGAGGCCGGTGCTGGCACCATCCCTTCTGCGAGATCTGACTCAGACCACCTCCCTCCCTCTTCAGCAGGGCCTAGGTACCCAGCTTCTCGCCCAGCTTCCCACGCCTCACCCCAGCCCACCCCAGCTTGACACTCAACACCCACCTTGGGAAATGATGGAAAAGATGTTTTTCTGTCCCCCTTCATGCTATGTCCTCTGCACCAAAGACCTTGGAAACATCAACTAAGTCATAAGCATGAACTCATGCTGGTTCCTATGTAATGCTGGGCTACTGTTGTGATATTATTTGGAGTATAAAAGAAACTATTGACTTTTTACTGTTTTACAAGACTTTAGAAGAGTTGAAAGGAGAAAGAGACTGATACTGGGCACAACTGAGAATCAATTAACAGAGCAAACAGCAGAGTATTTGCAAAATCAAAGAACTTGACCCTGGCAGTGGGAGGCATAAGAAGACAAAGAAGAAAGAAATGGCCCTGTGACCATCAAGAATCCAAGGCACAGTGGAGGCAAGCCCAGTAAGCGACGAGCCAAGTGGGCATAGGGGACACTTTATCTACTCCACACATTTTTTTTTTTTTTTGGACAGAATCCCACTCTGTAGCCAGGCCAGTCCTGAACTCACTATGGAGCCCATGCCGGCCTTAGACTCATGACAATCCTCCTGCCTCAGCCTCCTGAGTGCTGGGACTACAGGTATATGCCACCCTGCCCAGCTTTAGTGATGCTAGGGAATCAAACTCAGGTCCTTATGCTTGCTAGGCAAGCACTTTAACTGCCGTGCCATTCCTCCAGCCCCTACTCCACACATTGTGCTACCAACTTTAATGTACGATTCATTTAGTCTTTACAATATCCTGAAGTGGGATGTTCCAGCATTATGGCCATTTCATAGATGAGACTGAGGCACAGGAAAGAAAATGACTCACCAACATGTCACAGTTACAGGATATGACTCATGCCTGTGCTCTTAACCACCATGCTGCATTTTAAAATAGGACTGTGTTCATATTTGAAATTGGTCAGTTGCTAGCAACGTCAGTTTCTTTATGCTTAAAATTGATCTAATACTATTTTATTAGTGTGTTTCTGCTGCTGGAACAAAATAACCTGAGTCTGGGTATTATATAAAGAAAAGAGATTTAGTTTTGGAGTCTGGTAGTTTAAATTGGGCAACATCACCTTTTCAGCTGCTGGCAAGAGATCTCTTGGATGTAACTCAACATGGAAGATAACACCATGGACTCCGTGAGAGAGGGACAATTGTCATGTGATGAGGCAGAAAGCCAGGGGCACTCAGGAAACAGGCTTCCCCCTTGTGAAAGACTGAGTGGGTCCTACAGGAACTACATTAATTCCTTCCAATTGCAAACCTCCCCTCTCCAGTGACCACATTTCCCTGCTCAAGGTTCCACCTCTGAGAGGTTCCACCATCTATGTCATCTGTCACATTTGGGACCAACGTCCCTGCAGGTAAACCTTTGGGGGGCACACTTAACCCATACCCAAACCACAGCAAGTATTCATCTCCCAAAGGCTGAGAGGTGCATAGGAAAAGTTTGTGGTTTCCAAAGAGATGGTCAAACATCCCTGGCCACTTCCTTCCCAGTCATGCTGTACCTACACTTGAGAAGTGAGCCACATACACAGATACATTAGTTCGTATAATGGGTGGGTACACAATTTTTCTAGGCTTAGAAAACTTCTGACTCTGGGCATCTCTCATTTATAAGGCCTCTTCTCTCTAGGGTAACTTTCCTGTCTGCCTTCCGGCTCCCAAGAGCTGGGGCGCCTCTAAGTGCCTATACGTGTAGCGTTCACCCTGTGGAAACTTCACTCACTGTCTCCAGTCCTCAGTGGTGTTTCTGGCCTCTGTGTTCCCTTGGCATTTCACATAGTAGGCTCCTACGAGCCTGAGTCTCTACCCTGCCACTTAGAAAAAGGTAAGAAAACAGCTCCCTGTAAGAGCTATGTGAATACGACACGTATGAAAAGTTGTTTAGATTTCCCAGGACCCAACAAGCACCTGGTAAATGGTGCCTGATGTTTTACTGTTGCTGTCGCATGACCAAGTCTTATCTCATGTTACTACTACGCTTGAACCTGCTTTATCTTCCCTCCTAGATGAAAAGGTAAGACAAAGATCATGAAGCGATGCTTCGCTTTCCCACTGTACCTAGCGCAGAGCTGGCAATCTAATACCACTCAGTAAATGCGAAGGGGAGCGCGTCCATCTAAGGAATGCCCTGCAGGAAGGGTGACCTGGGTAAAGGCAGGGAGGTTCTCTCCACAGAGGCTTCCCGCATGTGCTCAACTTGCAAAGCCTTGTGCTCAGTGTGGCAGAAGGATCAGAAAAAGTGTGTTAGGTGTTCTTTGGTTTGGTTTAGGATGTTTACTGTGGTTGGGGTACGGGTTGAGGATTGTTCTAACTTGGATTAGGGGAGGCCGCGCCTCAGGTGGTTTATCAGTGGAACACAGTGACTTCAGAAGCCCTGAAGCTGCCTTGGAAACCGGGGATGAGGTCTGACAGGACCCAAGTTCTGTGGCTTCAGGGAGGCTGTAGTATCTTCATCTTCTGCTTTATGCCTCCTGCCTGGCCAACTGTCAAAATGGCCCCTGAAAAGGCAACATATGTTGAATGATATGTGGAAAAGTTTTCTGAGAAGAATGAGAAAAAAATGGTATAGATTGACAAGGATGGAAAAGTGTTTTAAATAAAGCAAAGTAAAATTATGAGCAGAGACAATAAGTTTTGCTAATGAAATGATAGGACAAAATTGCATATCTAAAAAGGAAAAATGATTCTGTGAAGTATGATACTCCCTTGAGTGTAATTATGTATATGCATTGAATAATAGGTCTACAAAGACCTTATAACAAGCAGAAAATACTTGTGTTTCATTTTTTTGTGAAAAAGATTGCTACAGAAGATTCCATAAACCCTACAATTATCTATTAAGCACATCTATAAAGATGGGAACCAAACACCCTAGATATTAATAATAACTTTCTCTAGATCTGAGGCTTGTGAATAATTTTGTCTTTTCTTATCTTGTTTTCAATTTTCAGAGAAAACAATGTAATCGTAAATTGTGTGACATATCCGTACTAACATATTTACATAGCTTCTTACTCTAGAAATAAGCAATGACTTCTGAACTGTATTTTGTATGCTACTATTCTATTAACCATAGTTGATCATCCTTCCCTCTGCCAGATTTTGGTAATTCAGACACATGGAACGTGCACAGATACTATGCTGAGGGATGTGTGTAGATGAATCTCTACAAATGCTCCTTAACCCAAGTATTTGATTATTTGCAAGATACTCATTTGAAGTATGTGTGTAGCTACTGGATAAGAACTTGGGATGAGAGGAGATGGACAGATGGCTGGACTAATGGAGAATACGGCAGGCAGACCCCTACTACATGCTAGCAAGTTCACAAATATGTTTCAGACTGAAAAGACAGGAGAGTCTATGAAGAATTACTCTCTCTCTAAAATGGACTGAAGGTAGGAGTGAAAGACAGGACAACAGAGGGTGTTCATGAGTTTCTTCCTTTCTCTCTTCACAAATGTGCGTACACACACACACACACACACACACACACACGCACAAACATCACATACTGCACATTACACATACCCCTTTTCTTCCCTCTCCCTCCCGTTTTCTTTGACTGGCCTATGAGCTGTCCAGCCTCAGGGCCTGCAGCAGAGAGAGAGCACAAACCTTGGGTGTGTTGCTTGCTGGAAAAAAGGCAATCAGGACTTCAGCAAACTGCTTCTGACGAAGACAAAAGATGAAAGTGTCCAAAATAGCATGATTTTTTAGAGAAAAGATCTATTTTTAGACCTGGCTGGGTAGGGCTATATTTTGAAAATAGGTATTTAAGCCTGCATGTAATTCACTTAATGTGTAAGGAAGTCCCTAATTTCTTAAAGAAATGAAGATCCTTAGAACCCAGATTCCTCTGAACTCTGCCTCAGCCTTAGCCTGGGGTGATTACTAACTCCTTTGGTGAGAAGATAATTTTATTTTAATTCTCATGCAATAGCTGAAAAACTTCCATACAAATGCCAGCTATCAATCTTTATGAGTAAATTATTGTCCTCACTACTGGGGTGTGGCACAGGACAGGAGACATACTTTAGGAGCTATAAAGCTTCTTGGATATAATTTTCTTCCTAGGCCATTATGAACATAATAACCCTATTTTTAATAGCTTGGATGAATAATATGTTGAAAGAGTAAAATAAAAAAGACTTCGGCAACAATGAAGATTCTATTTTGATAAAAGGGAGCTGCCTATTTTTTGGTCCTGTCTTAGGGCAAAAACAGTGTGTTCATCAATTTTCTTGAGATAACCAAATTTTAAGAGAAAAAGTTTATTTTGGCTCACAGTTTTGGAGGTTTTGGCTGGTAGTGAATTGGCCCTATTATTTTAGAGCTGATGGCAAGGCAGAGCATCATTGTGGGAATGCATGGCAGTGGAAGGCCATATGCATCGTGGCCCGGTGTAAAAATCAACACCAGGGTCTTTCAACCTCCCTTGGAGAGTTTACCTCCCAATAACTGAAAGACTTTCCACTAAGCTCCACTTACCGAACGGCTCAACACCTCCCAATAAGGCCAACTTGAGGATGAAGACTTTAACACAGAAGCCTTTGAAGAACATTTCAGATCTAACCCATAACACATGGCTTTCTGACTATTTATTTATTTTGTGGTGCTGAGGATTGAACCCAAAGCCTTTACTATAGAATTATATACCTACACCTTTCTGTTTCATATTTCAAGACGAGGTCTTTCTAAGTTACTAAGCTACTCGGGCTGTGTTTGAACTTGCACTCTACCTGCCTCAGCCTCTCAGAGTGCCTGCCTGGCTTTCTGACTTTCTATATCTTAGGCACCCACCTTCCTCACTGTCTTAGAACTACATCACTCAGCCAGGGAGCAATTGCTACCTCGTGTTATTTCACTCTGGTAAAAAAGAAGAAAAAACAAAAAACTGACTTAATATTTAAGAGAAAGAAGGCGGAAATAATAATTAAATAGTGTATCATTTGTGCCAAACAGTTGACACAAATGCCTTCATGCTTTTTTGATTTTAACAGAAGCCTGCTGATGTAGGCACTCTTTCAAATTAAAGGCATCAGCGTTGAGAGCTAGGAAGCAACTTGCCCAAGAAAAGACATCTAGTTAGTGAGAAAACAGGTTTCCTGTGACTCTAGAATTTGTGGATTTCCCTCCCAGCCAACACACTGCCGCAGAGATTTAAAGAACCACTTGATTTCTAGATTGTTACCTTGTTTGTTTTCCTACTTGTAATACCTACACTGGGACAAACAAGAAATCTAGCTGCAAAATCTCTCCTTAAAAGGCTTGTGCTAAAACCCTAGGGTTGTTTTCTACATATTGTGTCTATAGAGGGTTATTGGCTGCTTAGCTCTTCAACAGTTGATGTTTATCGCCACAATTTTTTCAATGCAAATACCGATCGAAGTTTAAAGATAGAAATATTTGTACTCTTAGGACTTTAACACTGTCTTTTCTTTCTCCGGGGCCATCTCTGTCCCAGAGCCCTGCTCCTGACAGTTTTCTGTGGGTCCTCCGCTTGCACTGCCCTCTCTAAAATGTGAATGAATGAACTTGACTTTGAAATTCTCTTGATACTCATTGAGGTAACTGGAGCCACATGTGATGGAATCAGATTTGGCACACAGATTTTTTCCAGGCTGCTTCTTTTTTTTTTCTTTCTCTTTCTCTCTCCCTTTTCTTTCTCTCTCTGTAGGCTAGTTGGAGAGGAGCCCCACCTACTTCCCCAAATCACCAAGGACTATTTTTCCAACAGATAAGATATCCAGGCCTGAAATCCAAGCCACGACTTCACAGGAGAAACAAGCACTTCATTTTTTAAGGCTCTTGAAGGTTCTATAAAAGTCACAACTATCCAAAATTCAAAAGGACAGTGGAATTCAGATATTTCCTGTCTTTTATTTATCTTATGAGAAAGCGGAATTCAAAGGGGCTCAGTCATCCCTCCAGAGTGGCCTGTTGTTAGAGAAAGAGTGGATTAGGAAGTAGGGCTCTGGACAGAGCCCAGGCTGAGGGCTGAGCTGGGGCAACTCCATCCAATGTGTGAAGAAAGCCAGAGGCTTTCCAGAGCCAAAGGAAGCCTGAGGTGCTGCCTCCCTCAAAGGTTACTGGAGACTGAGAAATTCTGTTTGTGCAAAGTGTTCAGACAGCCCCTGGGATGTAGGAGGCATTTGTTCTCCCTCTTCTTTTTTGATTAATTGGGATGAGTGTTACTCGCAGCAAGGGAAGTTGGCACTGATGGCTTTTCCTGCTGACCACGAGTGCCACAGAAACTGTTGGTCGTGTGTTATACCTGCCCAGGAGAACAAATCACTTATTCCTCCTCTAGATGTCTAACAGACTTTGCTACCAGCAATTTGAAAGCAAAGTTTTGGAATTATAATTATCTGCTTGGAAAATATTCAAGTTTCATCCTGAATCTCTCTAGAAAGAGAAAGAAACAGGACTGATAACAGGGAGGATCGAAGCCTTAGCCACGGCCTCAAGAAAGTGGATCCTGTCATAAAGCTATGTTAGATTTAAAGAATCTTTCGGGATATGTGCATGTTTTCCTGGAGAAACCGGATTTGATTATATACAACCTACAGCTTGTTCAGTATCTCAAAAAGCTGACCTGTATGCATCTTATGAAAAATGACATCAAGATACATGTTATTTCCTGTATATTTTGCATAGTTCTATACAATTTGTTGTTGTAAAAGAAGAAACCGTGATGAAAATGAGGGTCTATTTGTGTTACTCCTTTCCTAAACTCCACATATATGTAGCCCCTGGACTGCCTGCTAAATTCTAGACGTTTATCAACTCCATCCTTCCTCACTACTCATTCTAAAATCCACATCTCATTGTACGAGGAAATAAAGACAAAGATTCTGGGCAAGAACCCAAGAGTCACATCCCAACTTCAAGAGATATTTGCAGACAAACTGAAAGGGCAACTTAGGCTTGTAGCGTGTAGTTGGTGACTCTCCTGTCAATGGAGACCCTATTGCATAGATACTTCTGTGGGCCAATAAGGCTAAATCTCGCACAGACCAACACTCCTGGCCTGATCACTCATGGATAAGAACAGCTGTCACTATGAAGGGTTTACTCTGTGCTAGGCACTTTGTGTGCTGACGCTTTCACTTTGTGCTAAGTACTTTGCACATATTATCCTTTTAAATTCCCTATCAAAAACCTTTAGGAGAATCATCTCTCATCCTAGCTCCCACTTCCCAGAGATTGACACAAGGCGAGGGATTCTGCCCAGGTGTGTCCCTGAAGCTCCAGACACAGCAGATGCTTGAGTCTGAGAGCTTGTCCAGCCCAGAGCCCAGGTAAGCCAGGACCACGAGTCATCACCTAACTTCTCCAGTCTTCCTCTTTCATGAAAGATAGAAAGTATCTTTTAGTTTCAGCCCCATATAATGGGCCGCTTTAGATCCCTGACCTCATCAGTATCTACCTGAGCAAGACATATGACTGACCTGTTAGTCGACGGGTATTTTTTAGCATGTGCCGTGTACCCGGGACAGCCTCGAAATGTGAACATAGGTTTCCTTGGTATGAGACGCAGTTTTCTGCCTAGGTTTTCCTGAAGTTTGCTTCAAATGGAAGATTTAACAGGATGAAGCCACATTCTCTTCAGATTTATTCAATTACATTTAGGCAAAATGAAAATATGCAGACTGTCTCTTTTGAGGCTTACCCTCATTTCCAAATCTAGAGGTGAAGGGAAGGTTTAAGAGCTGTCAAATTAGGAGGAAACAATCTCTCCTTCACACCCACACCCACACCCACGCCCACGCCCACCTCATGCACACGGAAGTCTTTTCCACTCTGTTGCCAGGTTGAGTTTGGCAGCCAGGGGTGTCCCATGACTCCGGTACATACCTTCCCTTTTGGGTGTCTCCTTCTCTCTAAGAGTTAGCTTGGGGACTAGAGCTCAGAAATCGTTGCTTCAGAGATAAATCACCCTGCCCTGGCTGCTGACCCCTCGCTCACTCTTCACACCCCGTTCCCTTCCTCAGAGTGCTTGGTGGAGTCTCCTCCCAAACAAGTTCCCCTGCGAATGGGGCTTCCAGTTTAAACGTTCTTTTATCTCAGCTCTGTTTTTTTCCAACATTATTATTTTTACTATATCTTTGTGATTCGTGACAATTACATTCAACTTGGGGAATTGGTGTCTCTCTGTATATCACATCTTAATCTTTTTTTACTCCCCCCGCCCTAATCCGGCCCTTCCCCGCCCTCCCATTTCCCCCTTTCCAGACTTCTTTCCCTTCATTAGCTTCCCTGCTTCTGCCTACGACGATAACGCTGTAGTGGACATTGGGGTGTGGTCTAGGATGTGGTCTAGTATTCACGAAAACCACTTTAACCACAAATTCAACTGTACCAAATGATTGCGTCAGAGGGGTAAAGGCAAGCTGATGAATAAGTGGGGCATTATTCTTTCCTGACACAACCGGTTGTTGGCAGAAGCTGTTCCCTCTGTGTTCCCACTGTGCTCCCAGTGTCCCAGCATAAGTGCCACAGAGGCTTAGGTTCTATCTCGGTCCTGCAAACTTGACTCCTGCGTATGCTCTATTTTTGAAGCCCATATCCCAAAGGAACCAAATGCCCGATCTTCTCCCTCCTTTTGCCTAATGCAGTTAAGTTATTAGTTTTGACTTAATGAAGAAAATTGCTGGTGAGAATGAGCCAGGCTCTGAAAACACCAAGGAAAGAGTTGAGGACTCTGAAGGGGGAAAGAAGCAGCCAAGAATCAAACATCTGCGACTAAGCACTTTTCATATTTCGCATTAAGCAGTTTGATACCATTTTTTAAGAGAAGGAAAAAACAGTTTAGATAGTCTAAGGATAATGCTTAAACCACAAATTCTGTAAAAAATGAACATCCTAAGCTATTAGCAGCGGTACGCGTCATAAACACCTTAGGCGAGACAACTGGATACTAATGCCAAAAGCACCTTGGAGCCATCCGTCTGCACAGGGCCCGACTTCTGCAATTTCACAAGATAAATGTCTCTGCTGTTTTAGGGTGATGAAACTCCAGCTGAGACGAATCTCCGTGTTTTTCACCAGTGATTTAATAAAGGCCAGCTCAGAATAAATATGGAACGGCTACTCTGCAAGCTTTCTTAGCTTTGTGCTAAAATGCGTTGGAACTTTCTTCTGTAAATTGATTGTATCCAAAGTTCTGATCAGTCCACGCGTGGAAGAAAGATGTTTACTAAGTCGGAGACTGTAAACCTTCCATGTAACGCCCTGCGGGTAATGGGGACGTTAGGGAGAAACGTTTCCTTGGACAAAGCCTGTGGCCGCAGGTCTGAAAGTGGATTCCACTTTTGGGAGCCCAGAGTGGCTGCCGAGAGAGGCAGAAGAGAAAAACTGCCAGTGCGGTGGACTTTGCTGCCCGTGGTCTCAGGGTTCTTATAAAATGTGCCATGCTCATCCGATGGTCCCACTTACATTTGGACTTATCATTCTGCCATGTGGTGTTTTAAATGCATCTCATCACTAAGTAGATAGCTAGCGAGATGGGGAGACACGTGAACGGTGGGAGGGTTAGGTAGCTAAACACACTTCAATATTTTATAGGCAATTATTTCTAAAAGTATTCAAAATCCTAGAGGAAAGGCTGACAACAATTTTAGAAAATCTATTTAAATCTTAAATTCACAAGTAAGAAAAATTTCCCCCGCCCCTCCATTTTTTGATGAGCAAGAGAGCAAGGAAGACTTGACTTATTAATATTTCTTTGGGGCCCATGTTCTCAGCAGCAGGCTCTTTTAGTAGGTCAGCTAAGCCCTGCGTGAGTTTCTGATTAGGCAGTGTATGTGTATGAGTGCGCACGCACACGTGTGTGTGTGTGTGTGTGTGTGTGTGTGTGTGTGGCTATCATTGGTCCACCAGCCCACTTATCAGAATGGCAAGAACATGGGGGGAATACCAGTGGTCCATTCACAGCTCTGCCTGGGGGCCACCACGGCTGACTGCTCTGAGGCTGTGGAAGTCCCCGCCTTCAGACCCTGCAGCTGGGGGCTGCGTCAGTCTCCTGCCTCTCCCCCCCTGTACTGGGCCCTTCTGACTTTAATTACGTCCTCCTTGGCTGAATTCACAGGTGGCCTCCCTAGGAGGAGGCGTTTACCTCTCCCCAACACCCGCCCCCCCTCAACGCTCATTTCCTCAGTGGATTAGCAGGGCCACGATGAAACAGAAGCTTGTGCCTTCTCCATTCTTTACACAACCTGGTGTTGGAGGTTGACCTTTCACCCCTAGAGATTCGGAGGATTAAAGCCGCTTTTAAGTCCCGCTCTGGTTACTAATCCACCACTTTCACTTGGTGTTATGTAAGCACTTCCTGACTTACCCTTTAAATCCTGTAAACATAATAAAACAGAGTTTAACCTTTATCTTCGGATTTCCCCGCTATCTTTCGCCCTGTTGAAGCAACTGTGGAAGGATCCAGGAGAAGAAAGCTAATAAGTGATAGCCTCTTTTTTTTGGCCCTGGGACATGTAACAAAACATTACAATATTTAATATGTTCAGGTCAAATAGCTGTGGGGGAGCACCAAAATCTTCAGATTGGGCAAATAATGTTTTCTCCTCTCAAATGCAAGTATTTTCCCACCAAACAATGAAGCAAATGGTTTTGGATGTTTTTACCCCACCTCCATTTAAACAAACTAGAACCAATGAGATCAAAATGATGGCTAAAAAAAAAAATAAGTGTGTGAGGAATACGAACTTTCAGTTTCGCTGCATCAGTCCTGCATCCTCCTGAAACTAACTCTAAAGTTTCGCTACTTCCGTGGGAATATCCGTACCTAACCCCGGGTTCTAGAACCAAGGAGCGAATCAGGCTTGTCTGAACACATGTGAAGTTGATCTTTCTTGATTTCTGTCCATCATTCTGCAGGTCAGACGTCTCTTCTCAATGCTCTTTTCAAAGGCACTGACTTAGGGAATTGTCTCTGTGGTGTCTAACTGGATGCATTGGGTGGCAGATTGCTTCCAGCTTCCTGGTGAGCCTGCACTGAACTGTGCTGTTGTCACCCACCGAGTCCTGAGCTGGTTACCTTAATAAAGCTTCTTACAAGCAAAAGAATATTGTACTAGATTAATCTCTTTTCTTTTTCTTCAGCCAACAGAACCTATCATACGAGCTAGGTAGCAGGTGGCTGCCAAAAGGAGGCAGTTATGTGGAATATCTGCTAGACTGCCAGACAGGAGAGGGGACAGCTCTGTGTCCAGCCAGCCTGTGTCCTTGTAGATGCCAACCATCATCTTTGGTTCTCACTTCCTATAATTTCATAGGATTTTCCTTCTGGATTATAAAGCAAAAATCTAGTGTTGTGCTTTTTATACTAAGCTAACTCATCAGTGAATGTTCCCAGAAAAATATCTGGTTGATTGGTGAAGGATTGCAAAAAAAATATTACTAAAACTAAAATATAATCTCTTGAGACATAGTCTTGCTCTGTAGTTTAGACTGGTCCTGAACTCAGTAGGTAGCCCAGGGCAGCCTCAGACTCACAATTCTCCTGTCTCAGCTTGCCAAACCCTGGGATTACAGAAGTGTGCCGTTAACACCAGTTTATATCGTGCTGGGGAATTGAACTCACGGCCTTAGGTTTTCTAAGCAAGCACTTTAACTGCTGAACTATATCCCCAGCCCCTGAGACAATAGTAATATGAATTAAATAATGGAGACATCTACTCTTTCAGATGTCTCATGCATTGCACAAACTTACCTTTAGTTCACATAGTCTGTGGATAAAATCAAAGATCTGAAGTCTGTCCACCTCCAACCTCAGGTTTCATTTCTTGAGCACTTACTGTGTGATAGAACTCATACTTGGATGTCTGCACATTGTATTAATTTAATCTTTCCTGTGGCACTTGGTGTTATCAAGCGTTCTCTCCCATTTTCTAAGGGAGGAGACTTAGACTCAAAGCACTTAGTGCAAACCCAGCTCTGCCTCAGCCTTGACTCAGCAGGCGAGAATGACCCAGCGATGATTCACCCCTGGTAGAGACCCAGCCCTTGCCACCTTTGCGGCTGCTTCTCACTACAGCTTTTGTGATCCCTCGTCTCCTTTACAACTTCTATTGAAAGCGGAAATTGTAAGAAGCCATAAAAGTAAAAACTTATTTTCATTTCTTTTCATGTTTTAATATTTTGGAGCATTCCAGGGAGGAAATGAGAAATGCCCTGGCAGAGGAAGAAGCTACAGTCAAAAGACCATTGGCCTGCGGGATTGTGGTTTCTGTTAGGGACTGAGCTTCTCCCTGGTCTTTGCCCTGGGGACGCCCCAAGGACAGAGCTATGCCTGCCCCTCTGAACGGTGATGCTTCTTCCCAGTGCCCGTGGTGGGGAGGGGAGGGGATGGAAGCTGAATGCCAGTGACTGTGCAGCCCAGGGCAGCCTGCAGCAGCTCCGAGCTCCTCACAGCACACCTTCCCCTGCTGAGGAGCTAATGGGCATCTGAACGCTGAGGAAATGCTTCCTGACAAGGGACACGGTGTGATTTGCATCTTGCAGTAACTGCATTTTCAATGACTCTCCACAGAGGCATGATGTCCTGTTTGTGAAGAGCATGTTCTTTCTGGCAGGCAGGTGTGTCACCGCTCTGCTCTGGTGTGAAGCCACACACGCACATGGGAACAGACGCTCCCTTCTGCAAGTGCTCCCAGGGCCACTTGCAGGCTGCCTTATAGCTGAGTGAAGCGGTCACCTCCAGACCCAGTGGAAAGCTCCACGGTGTTGAACACCAACTTCTTCAGAGGTGAGAGGCCAGGGAGAAGATGACATGAGAGAGAGGAAGGGAAGTCCACTCGTAGCTCAGCTCTGGGAGCTCGGGCTTCGCAGTATAGGCAGGCGCGGATGGGCACACACCTGGGCACAGTCGCTCACTCACCCAACCCTTTCGTCCGTCTTGACACATCATTAAGTTCAGTCCTTCCTGGACCCTGAGGAAAAGTCCAGGTAAATCTTTTCATCTATAAAATGGCAAAATCAAGACAAGCCCACCTACTTCTAGTGAGTAGGATAGTGCTTTCAAAGTCCAATGCAAAGAGAAAAACCTAAGAGAATATAAATTTCCTAAAGGCAGGACTTTATTTTGTCCACTACAATATTTGCAGGCCCTAGAAGAGTACTGATTAACCAGCCAATCAATCATTGCCTAGATTGATAATGAGTTAATAATAACTTATTGCAAACCACAGATATCCATAATCATACTGAATATACCTGCAATGGGATACGAAGACTGAATGAGTTTACAGGTAACGGGGCCTTTAGTTTTGTGCAATCCAGCATTCCTTTAAAGTATTTCAAAATTTGACAAGACATACAAAGGATTTTTATTGCAGAAGTCATAATATTTACAGTAAATGTCCTTAACCCAGTCAGTTTTCCTGCAATCCGGAGTCATTTGAGGACCCAGGAAGAAGCCATAGCCTTAAGTGGCTGACATTAATATCTTGGTGCTCATAGAGTAGAGTTCAGTTGTCCCCACTTCACCCTATTAGCTGTTATTTTGTACCTAGTCATAACACGCCAGGCAGTGTGTTCCCAACCAGAAGTGAGAAGAGAAAGTGAGACAATAGGCAAAAAAAAAAACCCTAGTAAACATAAGACATGCAAAATCTGCAATGTAATATGATATATTGTAGGTAAAAGTATTTAACTTAGGGTGTTTGTGTGTGTGAATGTGTATGAGTGTGTGTGTGTGTGTGTGTGTGTGTGTGTGTGTGTGTGTGTGTGTGTGTCTGTGTTACAATCAAGTTCAGGGTTTTTGTTGAGCTGCATCCCTATCTCACTTTTTCATTTTTTTTTTTTTTTTGTGATAGATTCTCTCTAAGTTGCATAATTGTCCATGCTTGGTTTGAACTTGTGGTCCTCCTGCCTCAGCTTCTCAGTGTTCTGGACTTACATAGAGGTAGATGTCTTTACAAATCTTCATAGTCCTTAAATATTCATTTTTAATCTTTAAAGAACTTAATTAAAATTTTTTTTTTTATTTTTACGTTTTCGAGACAGGGTCTTGCTCTGTAGTCCAAGCTGATCCTGAACTCACTACGCAGCACAGGCTGGCCTTAAACTCATGACAGTCCTCCTGTCTCAGTCTCCCAAGTACTGGGACTACAAGTACGTGGCACCACATCCAGCCTGTGTGATAATGGGGAGTCAAACTCAGACCCTTGCTTTTGCAAAGCAAGCACTTTTACCAGGGAGCTATGCTTCCAACCCCAGAATTTGGAATTCTTAATGGTAATCAACAGTCACCAAGGAAAGCTTAAAATATGTTCTGAATATGCTTCTTAGAAAAATGAAAGGTGCACATCTCCAGAGGTATAAAAAAAAACAAAAACAAAAACAAAAAAACACCCCTAAGGACACAAAAAAAGGAATAGCTGATGTAGCAGTTTGACAAAGAAGATGAACTGGCATGAAAGCCAGGTCAACGCTGAGATCTTCTGTTCCCGCTGTGAGCCACTGGACATGTGGCAGAGCAGTGTAGATCTGATTCACTTATTTTGAAATAGAGTTGATTATAAGGATTCAGTTAAAAAGGTATCATATAAAGAAGCTGCTTGGTATGCAAAATAATTTAGTAGCTTTACTACTTTTACCTGTGAAATTCAATTGTATGAAGAACCCCAGTCACCATAGGATATTCATAATTAGGCTTATACCAATAATTAATAATCATATCTGTCATCATCTTGGGTACAATCACGACAAAAGAATCTCAACAAAAAAACCAACCTGCAGAGTTAAGAGCACATTTTTCTTCTGGAAACTTTGTAAGTCAAATAATTTTGGCAGCAGATTCATTTGCTAAATTTCATGTTATAAATAACCACAACCACTTAGAATTGTAGTTCTATGGCTTCCCTGTAGCTCACACGTACCAATCAGTAGGAGTTGCTAAGGCCACATTTTTCCCACATAAAATGGCAATGAAGAAAAGAATCGGGGTAGATGTGTTTTATGGCACAAGACTCTTTTCAAATTGAAGTGTGAAAAGAATCAATTCAGCCAGGTGCCACACTGTCCCAAGAGTCCAGTAGAGCAATTACTGAAATTAAAAAAAAAAAAAAAGATGCAAAAGAGAGGACAAAAAAGGAACCTTCCTATCGAAGTCATTCTGGGAAGACTGTTTAGCACCTTATACCTGTTTCCACAGCTCCCCAACAAACAATGGCTTTTGAGTTATGGAAGAGCTGCATATGGGAAGTCAAACATTCAGTGTGAAGGTGACTTTTCTAGAAGGAAATGCAGCTGGATTGCAAGTTTGAGCTTCTGGGTAATTGTGTTTGTGTGATGCCATTGGATATTACTATGGGTCAGAAATGGTCCTCATTTTGCCTTCAGTAAATCACGGGAGATAAATTAGTGTTTTGTTAAATTTCTTTTTAGCAAGGATTCCTCTGATTCAGGGTAAAAAACAGACCAGCAAAAGTCAGTCTTTTAAGAAGGGAGTTGGTGGGAGGGAGGGTGTGGAGTCCAGTCATGGCTGCCATCCTCTCTAGAAGGATGCTAGAGCCCTCGAAACGTGATGGAGGCCATTAACACTTCCTTCCTCTCCTCACCAGGTCTAAGCATCTTCAGTTATTGTCTTTACATTTCAAATGCCATTCTCCCCAGAGAGAAACTTCTCTTTGAGTCCACATGTAGGCGTAAGGACTGAGAATGTTCTGAAGTTAGATTATAGAAAAATTGGTGATAAAACCCGTTGTAGGTCATGGCAGTTCCAATGGCAGCGAAAGAATACATCATAACCAGCTGGCTCTTAGGAAACCCAGAGCATGAGGTCTGGTCCTCAGTCTGGCTGTGGCCAGCGTCCATCTCTAAGGCTCATCCTGCAGGTTCATACTATGCTAAGGACGAGAAGACGGCTTGTTCTAGCACTGTTTAGGGTCACAGCCCCAATTTAGTCTTGTAGTAGTTGGTCAGTAGTAGTGGAGTCATCTTGGGGAACAAGCTTAAGACATCAGCAGGCACATCTGTATCCAGGCGCTCTGCGCTGCTATCGGAAGATTTGCAGGGAAGACCTCCTGTCAAATCCCAAAGTTGCTCTTAAGGCTTAAACTTAACATGTCTCCCTAGAGTCTCATGGTTGGAAAGTGACTGGATTACACTTTTTATAATCCCTTCATGATTTCTTGTGCTTTTGGAAGTGACATCTGGTTGAAGGAACAGGTCAGTGGAAGGTGGCCCGGAAGGGTGTATTCTTGCCCCTGTCTTCTTCTTCTCTCTACTTCCTTCCTGCCATGCAATTAGCTGCTTTCCTCTATTCCAGGCTCTTTCGCCATCGCCAGCTGACCATGCATACACAGAGACCCCTGAAACTGTGTTCTGAAATAAACCTCCCCTTCCTTTAAGCGGAAGGTGTCAGGTATTGTGTCCAGCAAAAAGAAAGTGACTAAGACAGTCACTATGATGGGACTTTCAACTTCCAAGACTGAGAAGCCTTTTCTTGACAGCTGGCATAAACACAAGTATGGGAATGAGAGCCCATTCTTTGTCTCTATAGGCAATGAAGAATTGCTGATGACTATTCCCAACACCTTTGAGCTTTTGTGAGTCCTGTATCTTCAGTTTATTTTTTCCTTGGTGTGGAAATTACAAGTGACTTCAGCTACAGACGTTGTGAATTAATTTCCTATGCCTGCCTCTGGGGTCCTGGGAGGAAATGGGTGCACCTGCCCCAAATCAAATGAATAATTCATGTTGCATCTGGGTCTAAAGGTGATAGGCAGCATAGAAATGCAGAAACAGCTGGAAACCAGATTAAGGATTCCCTCAAAAAAAAAAAAAGCCAACATTGAAGCAGGAAAGCAAACTTATCTGCCTCAAGACGTGGCACTCATTCCTGTGAGCTTGATCAGCCCAGGGTCCTGCTGCACATACTTCTCTGGAAAGTTTGGTTTAGAATGCAGAAGACAAGGAAATCAGAAGCCGAGGCTCTGGGACTGGCCACCTTCCCCAGATCAGGAGAAGGTCACCCAACTTTGGAGCTGCAGAATGTGCCTCTGGATACTGAGACAATCATGGACGTGCATTTCTTCCTCCCAGACGGGGGCTGGTAGAGCCATGAGAAGGCTGGTGTTTTGGCACAGTCATACCCAGTATAGGGTCCCAGTTCTGTCATTTGCCAGTTACGTCACCATGAGAGATTTATTTTTGCAAAGATGCTCAATATATTATAGAATCCACCACACATGCTGTTCTATTATATAATATTGACATTGATCTTTGAAGAGTAGAAGCCCACTTCTTCCCTTAAATTTCTTCCCTCAAAACTGGACAGATGTAAGTACTTCAATGAATAGAATATGGTGAATGGAGGGCTGTGTGACCTCTGGTTAAGGTTATGACAAGGAATGTAATTTTCCTGGCTCTGTCTCTCTTTGAGGCTTGTTCTTGACATCCTGCCACCATGTTGTAAGAAAGCCCAGAACATATAAGGAGACCACACATAGGTACGTCAACTGTCAGCTTCCAGTGATGGCTAAGCCAGCACTGATGTTCCAATAAATGCAGGAGCAAACCTGCAGATGATTCCTGTCCCCTACCCATGTTTGAGTCTTCCCTCTGAGGGTCTGGGTGCTGCAGGGCAGAGACAAACCATTTCTGCTCTGTCAGGGTTGAATTTCTGTCTCACAGAGATAGTAAGTAATCATAAGTGATTTTTGTTGTTTAAAGATAGCAAGTTAGGAGGGTAATCTGTTGTACTAGAATAAATAGCTAATTCAGCTACCTTTGGAAATTTGTTTCCATTTTTTGCCTCAGTTTCCTAGTTCTCTGGAGTCTTTCCTACAGGGTTGATGGGTGAAACAGAAGAGATAACAGATTTAAAGGACCTTCTGCATCCTATGTAGAACTTAGAAGACATCTGATGTAATGCTGTTATGTGTGGCTGAGGCAAATCAGGGACTCATTCTTTAGCTAGTCCCTTCTGAGCATCTATGTAGGTCACCTGAGCTGGGGCCTGTTGGACTTGTGGCTTCAAAGTTCACTCAACCCCTGCCCTTGCCCCAAGTACCTTTACTTTCTCATCTTTTGTCCTGTGTAGGGTTCTGTCCCTAGATGGAGGCTGAGCATCTTCTCAAGTGAGCATCAACAGTTTGGGCACACAGGGGACACTTCCTTAATACTGGCAGTCTGTTCTTATTATTTAACTCAAAGATTTTTGCCAGTGCAGCGGACAGCATGTGTTGGGAAGTAAGTGGTGTTAGAGAGGGAAGAAATGACCTCTCCATCTTTTCTTTGTGGATTAGTCACCTTTGTGTTGTAAGAACAAAATACCTTATGTGCACATCTTAGAGATGAAAAGGTTTATTTTGGCTCACAGTTCCAGGGGTTTCAATCCATGGTTGGCCAACTTCAAGACAAAAATCATAGCAAAAGGAGGTGGTAGAGGAAAGGTGCTGGATTCATGGCAGCCAGGAAGCAGAAAGGAATTACAAGAACCAGAAAGGAAGGGGCAGGTGACAACATACAGCCTCCAAAGCCACGCCCTGAGTGAACTGCTTCACCCAACTGAGCCTACCTCTAATGAGATCATTCAGCTAATGACCTCATCAGCGAATACACCTACTTGATGAAGTTAGAGCCCAAGTCCTACTTTTGAACCTTGGGGACATTTTAGATCAAACCGAAACATTTTGTTTATTCTCTTTTCTGGACACACTCAGGCTCCCCTGTCTTTGAAACCTCCATTTACTTCTCTCCGAGACCCTCTGGCTTCTAGGGTAACCCGTGTTCCCTTCTCTTTGTACCAACCTACTACCTATGTCCTACATTACTTCCTGTTCCCCACTAGACCACAAGCCTGGGAAAACGGGATGGAGAAACATGTTTAATGCTTAGCAAAGAGTAGGTACTCAAAAACGCAAACGAATAATGCATGAATGACTGAATGAATGAATACACGCTATATGAAGCTAGATTTGGTTTATTTGCAATTTGCTGCCCTGGTGACCTTGGATAGGTCTTGTTATTTATTACTCATAGGGTGTTATATTCATCTTCACATTAATATCTAAAATATTATGTTTATACTTATAGCCAAAAGAACTCATGTAAATAAAAGCATTTTCAAACTGTACAGTGGTGACTAAATTGGATTGTTTTTTGTCTATAGCAGAGAAGAAGTGTTAAGGAAAAATAGACTATGATTGTGACAACAACAAAAATTATAGTAATAATCATCCTGACAGCAGCTCACACTTAGCACTAATTACGTAACAGCCGCTATGGCAGACACATCGACCTTTCATCTATGCAATGAGAGATTGGGTAGCGCTGTTGGCATCACTGCTTCACCACTGTGCAAAGAAGTACCTTCCCAGGGCCCCAGGACTGGGTCGGAGCTCAGGCCAGCTAGCCTTAGAGTTTGAGCTTTTAACTACACTGTAAACTGTGTCTTCAAATGTATTTTATCAGGAAGACTTCTAAGACCTCTGGCCAATCTACCAAGAAGTTCAAGGACTTTAGGACCTATTAGGACCTTTTAAAATATACTACCAAGATACATCATGGCACAGCTTCACAAGACATCAGTGTGTGAATTCCCCCAAAATACTTTCTTACTGAACAATCCCTGGGCTGGCCTGGCCACCAGTGGAGCTTGCATTTCATTTGACTGCTCTTCTGCCTCTTCAAGTATAAATGTTCTTAGGTATGACACAACTCCCCACTAGCATTTTAGCCAGAATTAGCTCCCAGCCCTCCCAGCTGAGATCACATATGCTGCCCCCACCTCTCTAGTAGACCTGGCTTCATCCTCTTCATCACCTGTAACATGGGTCCTTCCTGCCTCTGTCTTTGCTCAGTCCTCTCACTCTGTGAGGGATGCATTTCCCTGACCTTTGCTATGAAAGCTTTCCCTCTCCAAGGTATATCTCCAGAACCATCTCCTCCAGGAAGTTTTCTCTTATCTCATAATAAGAACTTCCACCTACGGTTGTTAGAAGAACTATTTTAAGCATATGGTGAATTAAATTTTAAGGTGAGATACTTAAAAACTAATTTTTAGAAATACATGCATGTACTCTACTAGCATATGGAAAAGGAAAAAAAAGAAAAAAGAAAAACCAAAAAAGTAGAATTAGTATAGTGGAAGGAGTTTATGATGGGAAGTCCTGTGTTTCAGTCCTATTGTGGCCCCCGGTGGGCAGAGTGGCTCTGAATAAGGCCCTTCCACAGCTGAAAAGAAGGGGTTTCAACTAAGCAATCTGAAAGATGCTTCCAAACTTTAAGTTCAGGGTACCACAGAAAGGGAACACATAGAAGAGGGGTGAAATGTGGAGGTTGATACCAGGTTAGGCTGGGAAGCCCATGCCAAAGTTATCTCTTAAGTTTTAGTCTTGCAACAGGCTTGGACAATTAGGCTGGGCAGATTAATAGTGATTTGACCCAAAGCAATCTTCTTTTGAAAAATATAAATACTTTCTTTAGTCTTTAATTGAAAATTAAATTATATGAATTCCTGGAATACACAAGGTACTTTCACATGTATACAAATTAATGCACACACACAAAAACACACATACACAGATAGATATAATCAATAGAAACAGGGTAGAATGAAATTTCCTAGGGTGATATTGGTTGAACACCACAAAATTTAATTTAGACAAGAGGAATAGGTTCAAGAGATCTATTCTACCTCACAGTAATGTACTATAGATAATAACAGTAATAAAAATCGCTAAGCAAGTAGATGTTAGTATTCTAACCATACACACACATACACACACACACACACACACACACACACACACACACACACACTTATACACACACACACAAATGATAAGTAGAAATAGTCTCTGACATACATAAGTTGGTTGTTCACTGTATTTAGATTTTATGTTGGTGCAAAAGTGATATGCTTTGAATAGAAATCATACTTCACATTTTGAACTTGAATCTCTTTCTGGGCTAAAAATACACAGTACAGTACTTTCTGGTAATAGAGAACAGCACTAATGAGTTAGAAAATCACAGAGATACAAACAATACTCTATGACATGCTTTATTTAATAAATTGCATGAAATGTTCTTGTTTTTTTTTTTAAATAAACGACTTTGTGTTAGTGACTTTGCCTCAGTGGAGGCTAATGTAGCTGTTTTGAGGTTACGGTAGGCAAGGTCAGCTGTAATATCCAGTAGATCAGGTGTGTTCAACACATTTCTGCCTTGATATTTTCAACTTACAATAAGTAACTTTACTGTACATAGTTGAGGAGTATTGGATCATGCATGTGTTATTTAGATTGATTTAGCCATTTCACAAGCAAGCATGCCCATGGGCTGGTAGGCCTTCCACATCAGCAAGGGCATGGGTCTGCTACCTAGCCTGATGTCCACAATGCTGCGTGTCATTCTCCCTGTTCTAGACACACATTCTCTCACCTTCCTGAGTTTTGTGACCCCCGGGAAATGTTCCAGGGTTCTGCAAATTCCGGGTTCCAGCTCTACCAGCAATCACACCTGTGACCTTGACACTTGTGTCTGGGATGAAAGAAGTTGGAAACAGAGCTAGGAAAGCCATCTCCATGGTCTGTGGAACAGGAAGGCTCCACATGACATCAAGAGGCCTAAGGCAAGAGCGAGGTCATTCTTATTCTCCCATTTGTCGTGGTTATTAGCAGCGCAACGTCATTGATATTAATGATTAAAAACAGCCTATGTATTAGTCTCAGAGCATTTCTGCTTTGACTCCACAGGGCTTCGTCATAAAGCTGGGGGATTCTTCTGAATGAGAGTTCAGCCAGGCCAGGTGTTTCTCTGTGTTCCAGAGAGATGTCAAGGGCTTGGGAGCCTTCACAGATCAGCGGTGATGTCTGCAAGAGGGTCCAGGGAGGGATGAGGTGCTTCCCGTTTTGCTCCAGCTGTATTTAGAGCCAAGGGAACTTTAGTGATTGGGAGATGGGCTTAAACTTTACAGCCCACAGGTTCTATCTAAAATCCATGCATCCCCAAACCCTAGGCCCTGGCCTATCTCAGGTCCTCTCAAATATCTTTTCCAGGTATGCTTGTCTCTTTGTTTCTTTCCTTGCTCAGAGAAACATGTACCATGACCATGATAGTTGTCAGACCATTCAGTGACCAAAACTGGAAAAGGTTATAATGCCTCTATGTAAGTAATTCCAAAAGAAACTATACCAACTTATAAAATAAAGATAAGTCCATACAGTCCTGGCTTTCCACAAAGTTCCCTTACAGACTTTTGAAAAATCTGATTTGTCTTTTAATGTCACTGTCCTTTTTCCTTTGGTGACCTGATCTCTAAGCATGTACCATGCTGCCTGTTGGAGAATCTGGCAGTGGTATTGGTATTCCAGCACAGTAGAAGGCAGGAAGAAAGCAAAGACAGAAGGAAGAGCTTGGGAGAGGAGGAATCGCTGCTCCAGTCCACAGGCCCGGGAAAGGCAGCTTAGAGACAAATGCATGAGAAAGAGCAGGTGTGAGCTCCTTTCCCAGGGGACAACAAAAGACAAAATCAGCATATGAGAACAAGGAAAATTAAATGTGCTTCGGGCTAATTAGGATCACAATCCAGAAAAGCACAGAATGAATTCCAAGGCTTTTCAGAAGAGTGACTGTATTTATGGCTTTAATCTGCAAGGGAGGGTGGTCATCATGTCACTGTTAGTCAGAAATGATGACAGAGCTGGAAGAAATAAAGCTGTTTTGTAAGAAAGTGATTAGCTGTGGCATCAATCCGTAGATATTCCAAAGGGAGGAGCCTATTAAACAGAAGGTCAGCAGAGGTCACCAATGTTTCACAGGTCAACTCACATGAGGGGTGGCAGTCTGCAACCCAGTTCAAGGGTTCAACTATAAAGTTGTCTAAGATGTGAATTACCATAGTCTCCAGACTCCATTTTAAGTGCCCTGAACCAATGATTCTCCATTTTGATTTTCTTTTTCCTTGACAAAGGGAAAGGCACAAAAAACAGAAAAGCAAGAAAACACACTAGCAGATGCTCATCTCCATTTGTTCCTTGGTCACAAACACTTGGCAACTCTGAGAAGATGCGGAGGTACTTTGTGGAGAGTTGTATAAATCGTATCTTTGAAGCCCCAGACAGTAACAGCTATTGATGACACCAAATGAAGCAGCTATTTTTCTCAAGATAGAGATGTCTACATTTCTGCCTTTTTTTCCCCATTTTATTGATATGTACAAGTGCAGAATTTACAATGGAGTTGAGCATTTTGTGCACATACGTATCTTGTCAAAGTGAAAGGGCTTTCCCGCTCTCCTTTTGTCCCTCCCCCTACCCTCCCTTCCCTCCCTTCACCCCCATCCCTCTCTTTCACTTTGTCTTTCTTTTAAAGTTCCATGAGACAGTTGTGGTCTGGGTCTCTCATATCAGAGAGACCATTCGATGTTTCACCTTCTGCTCTGACTCACTTCACTAAGCATGATGTAAGTTTCTTCCATTTGCCCGTGAAAACCTCCACACTCTTGGACCTTACAGATGCGTAGTATTCCATTGTGTATAAGTACCACAGTTTGTGTAACCACTGGTCTGTTGATGGGTGTTTTGGTGACTTTTGAAGTGTGAATCAACACTTAAGATTGTCCAGGTCTAGGAAAATAGTAACCAAGATTTTAAGCATCTGATGCACCAAGGCCTGTAAGTGCCCAAAGCTGTTGTGCAGGTGAGAAAACAACAACCTGCAGAAGGCATCAGAATCCTGCTGAAGGCATTGACTGCTGCACAAAGGGGAAACCGTGAGTGTGGACACCAGGACTGGATCCCAAAGAAGAAAAGATCTAGAGCTGCACTTTTCATTCATTAAACAATTCTCATGATGGTGCTAGTAAAATGCTGCAGAAAAAAAAGAGAAGTACAGATAAACTAGGAATGTGCTGCATGAGACTTTTAAAATTTTCTTTTCACGGTAGGGTAGCTCTAATGGATTCACTACATTGTGACTGTTGGAATTTCTGTCAGGAATAAACTCTATAGGGAGATATTGAAAAGACAATGGAATACTGGGAAAAGGTCAGATGGATCTATAAGTAGAGGGAGCCCTCTCTAGATGGTGTGGAGTCCTCTATACCAGGACTAAAATTACCATCACAGATTAGTAATGGGTGGTGGGTGGCATAAGGTGTTTTCCTTGGGTATTCTTATTTTAAGTACAATAATTCTGGTTATATTTAGCTTACATTTTTATATATGATTTAGAAGAAAAAATGAGAGTTTTCAATTGAGAGGAATACTGAACTTGGACTATTTTGGGTGGTCCTGGTTAGGAAGACAGCTGGGGGTTGAGGGATGAGGTTGGCAGGGAGAGAAACCAGTAAAGAAGAGAGTAAGAAGGCTGGTGGGCACCTGAGGGGTTTGAATCACCTGAGGGATTTGGAAAACAACAACCACCACAAAAAAAAAAGATGCCCAGTTACTTTCCAGACCAATTAAACCAGAATTTAAGATCACTGGACCCAGGTCACACAGCTCACGGTACTTTTTGGAAGCTTACCAGGTAATCCATATGCGCCCAAAATGTGGAAAACCATTTTTTAAGATCCTTACAATATGCCTGCAATTCTCATAGCTCCCTCAAGGTGATAGTTGACTTTGGTTTCCTAAGCAAATGACTAGATAAGGTTTAATGAGAAGAATTAAAAGTTGTACAAACATAGGCTTTCCACTAAAATATAGTTTTTAACAAAGATGAACATATGAATATTAATTAACCTAGAATTCTTACTTTGAAATAACTAGGTTATTGATTTAGAGGATTCCAAATAATTGTAAATACTTAAATTCAAGTTGAATTTTCAGTAAACACTTTATTATAAATAGGCACCTTTTACCTTTTCTCTGGTTTCCATTGAAGATTACTTTGCTCACTTGCACACCAGGATTTATGTTCAATTCCCAATCTGGACTTACTAGTATCAACTGATCACTGAAAGGAAACAGAAGCAGAGATCAACAACAAGTAGGTTATCTGTGATGAGCAGAGAACATTGCATAAGAACCTCTAACTCTGTCCCTAGGCTCCAAAAGAGATCAGAACAATTTAAAGGTCCTAAGAAATCTAAGTAATACATTCCTATCTTAAAAGAAGAAGACCAAAATGTCAAATGAAGCAATTTTGAGGAAAGAGAGGAGAAAGTTTTTGAGCATAAGACCAGAGGAATAAGGGTCAGATCAGGGTAGGCAGTGCCAGTAGGTCTTGCCAGAGAGCAAAACTGGCGGCAGAGGACAGGAGGAATGGGCTCAACCTCCAGACCAGGATGCACCTGGGCTGAGCGGAGGCCATCTTGGCATAGGACAGGGAGAAAGATCTCAGAAGAGAAAGCAGAACCCAGCCCTTCAGGCAGAGCTATACTCAGTTGCCACTGAGACCTGTTTCTATTTCTGCATCATTGAGCCAAAAAATAAAGAATACAGTCTTCTGTCCTTAAAATGAAGGGCTGAGAGGGAACATAGAAGGAGATAAAAGATTGAAAAGTAACATAGCAAATGAAAAAGTATAGATTCCTGTGTCTATGGTGACTATGAGAAACCTCAAAGGAAATGGTATGAAAGCTATGGAAACATACTCCACTAGAAAAAATAAAACAAGGACTAATTGATGGTCAAATGACAATCTGCAAACAAGCAGATGAAGAACCCAGTTTGGAAGAAGATACATCTAAAGGGACATTAATAGATTTCCCACTGTGCTGTGTGCTTGGAAGAGATAATATGAACACTAACTCAACAAAAACAAGTGCACAAAGGCAAATGTTGTAAAAATCTTTGCAGCATTGTATGGTATTTTTATTATTAATAATATAAGAAAGATACCTAATGTTTGGCTCCGTTTTGTCTATTATTGGGACCTAAAATGCCTGTGTCTTCCTAGGAAAGATCTGTCTCCTGTGTAGCACTTCCTTCTTCAAACTCAAATATACCTTTGAAAAAATACAGACTGAAAATTTTCATTGGTCTCTCACTATCCATAGGGGATTAGATTCAGGACCCTTATTGTTAGAAAGATTCTCAGATGTTGAAGTCTCTTATACAAGGATATAGTATTTGTATATAATGTATATATTCTCCAGTATACTCTTAACTAATTCCTAGGTTAGTTATAATATGTAATACAATGCAAATGCTATGTGTCTAAATTACTTTTTCATTGCTGTGACTCAATACCCGACATCCACAAATTTAGCAGAGGAAAGTTTATTTTAGCTCACAGTTTCAGAAGGTCATAGTCCATTCAGGGGTGGCCGGCAGCAATCGAAGTACATGGCAGAGGCAGAGGTGGAGGCAGCTTCTCAAGACATCACAAACAGAAAGGCAAGTTGAGACTAGTCCTCCAAGGAAGGCAGGAAGCAGTTTACGTATCCTTCCAGGTCTCATACCAGTGATCAGCCTCTCCTGGTATGGAAGGTATGCTAAGCCCCTACTACACACCTGTAAACCAATTTACATACCAGTAATCCACCCCTCCAGACTAGGCCCCAGTCTCCCAACAGCTCATGGTTCCATAGATATTCTATAACATTCAAATAAGTGAGACTTTTGAGGGATATTACAGATCCAAACCAGAATAGTATGTAAATAGTTGCTACACTGTTTTTCCCCTGGAGATGGAAACCAGGGCCTTCCCAGTATCCTCCATCCTCAGCCCACTCTTTGGTTTTGATTTTTGAAGCAAAGTCTAGATAAGTGCCTCAGTTATCATTGCTGGTCTTGAACTTCTGCTCTTCCTACCTCAGCCTCCCAGAGTGTTGAGATTACAGGCCTGTGTGTAGGGACTCATAATAAGGAAAAAGTCTGCATATTTGGTACAAACACAATCCTGTCTTTCACTGGTTGAATTTGCGGATGCCGAGCCAAAGGATCTGGAGGTCCAACTGTGTGCATCCAATCTATTTATAACTTTTTCAGAATCAGGAATTGGTTTCCATGACCACCAGGCTACCTCAGCCTCATTTCTTTGAATCATACATTACATGAAGATTTCACTGAATGGTTTTGTAAGCAACCAAGTTTACACATATGTTTTCTTAAATTGTCTGGTTTTTATTTTTTCTTTTCAAACTTCCCAATAACCCATTTAAATAAGGATATATGAATAATTAAGTATGGTTCCTCAGAGGTTGAATGGTTAAAAATAAACTTTAGGTTGGATCATTGTGGAACACTGATACACTACTCGTCGGATCTGAAGCACAACTGATGACCCACAGAGATTAGAACAAGACAGTCACTTCAGCAGTGACGAGAAAGCCTGTGCTCCATTTCTGGATGTAGGTGGCTCTGGTAGAAAAGGTGATCACTCCTTCTAGAAAGTATCACAGTCAGTTTTGCTCATCGGGACAAAGAAGGAAGAAGGCCATTCTGCGGCAGCAGCCAATCAGTGGACAGACATTGTTCACCTGTGGTGCTCCCAGCTCAGAAATGAACTCTGAAAGCTAGTTAGACATTCTAGTCTCATATGCTCAGGGAAAACTTGCGGAAGGCCGAATGTCACCTGGGTGAACAGGGATAGAGACCCAGAGGGCGTAGGATCGTGGAAAAACCCAAGCTAGAATAAAAAGCTGGCCACAGGTAATTCATAACAGGAAAATCCTCTTTTCAGAACCCAGCATTAATGACAGAGACCAGGCCAAACTAGTCACAGCCTGCCCTGCGCTGCCGGAGCTCAGGCTGTGAGCACAGCTAACGGCTCTGTTTCTGCAGCCATCTTTTCTGTTCGCAGCCTGCCACGAGGACGTGAAGTGCCAGCCAGAGCGGCTGCCAGGGCCTTTTCGTTATCCCACCATCTCCCAAATGGAGAATGGAGGCTGTGAACCATCGCGGCACTGCGGCTGACCAGTCTGCACCACCCATACTGTGCCACTCTCCCTCCACAGGAAGCAGAGGATGCCAGATGGGCGGAATGTCCGGAGGAGCTGGGCTTGTAGCGCTCTCCTTGGCTTGGTAAGTTTGGTTGCCATTCCTAGGGAGCTGCCTGTAGATGCGCCTGCTCTAAGGGAAGCATCATGCTGGAAACACGTGCTGATGCAGGTAGCCCAACAGCCACCCTTTGTCTTCTGCCTAGCTTGGCACTTTCAACCCTGGAATTACTGGATATCCTGGGGAGACGTTTTCTTTCTTTCTTTCTTTCTTTCTTTCTTTTTCTCTTCTTTCTTTCTTTCTTTCTTTCTTTCTTTTTTTCTTTTGGAACAGGGTCTCGATAAATTGCTGAATTTCCCAAACTGAGCTCTGACTTACCATCTTCCTGCCTCGGCTTTCCAGAGTGCTGGGATTACAGGCTACCAGGCATGGTTCTGGGAAGATTTTAAAACATGTGCATACTTGAACCCACTTGAGATCAAACAAACCCCAATCTCAGAGTGTTCAGAAGTTCCCTACACACTTCTAGGGCCGAGCACAGAAGATCTAGGGCATTTGGAGGCTAATGAATCTCTTTTTGTGATCCCTCTAAAGTGTCTCCTGAACTCCTGCACCAAAGCCTGTGGGAGCTTGATCTGCTTGGCAGGACCCGGGGGGTCACAGTCCCTCCGCTGCTGGGAAAAGGTGTTACCAAGCAGAAGGCACTCACAGTGGATCGTCATGCCTCTCTGTTGCCTTCAGAGTCCTCTCAGTTCAGAAAGTGACATAGAGGGTCCCTGCTTGTCATACTGATGGTAGCAGCATCATTAGTCTTCATCATAGTCTTACGACAAGTTACTCCACTTAACATTTGAAGAAACTGAGGCCCAGAGTGATTTAAAAAGTTAGAAATGGATTTCCTCTGTCGACTCAGCACTGTGGCTGAGATAACTCTAGTACTCTTTTGACTAGAGTGTTGTCGTCTCCCCATCTCCTCAAAGCCCTTAAAGTCCATGAGTCAGGGAGTGTCCTCCATCCATACCACTTGACATACTTCCTGTCCTGTTGGCCTGGACAGTCGTTGTCACATGTTTCCTGGTGTTACGGGCAGGAAACTACCTGTCCGAAGAGAACAGGTGCTCACTTCAGAGGAGTCCCCCTGTCCTACAGCAGCTACAACATCTACATCTAACTGTAGCTGCGGCTGCTCTGAAACCCCAAGGGTTTTTCCATGAGACTCCCACCACCACCCTGTAGAAGGCTCTGACCACTCCCACTGAAGATCTGGGATGAAAGAGGACAATTTCACAGAAACCACATTTGCCCATTTCACTAGTGATGAAAGTCAAGAGGAAAAGTATTCCAGTGCTTAACCTGTCATTTGCTTTCCTTGTGGCCCTTTTGTGTTATCAAAGCTTCAGTTTCCCTGTGACCAAAGCCTCAGTTTCTCCATCTGCGAAATGAAAAGTGAGAATTATAATAGTATTTTTCACAGAGCCAAGGTGAGGATTTGATGAGGTAATAGAGTTGGAGGATTGTGCTTAGTCCCTAACTTGCAGCAACTGCATAATAAGTGTTATTATTGTTTTCTTCCACTTGTGCATTTCTGCCTATAATCCTTCCCCCTTTCCTCTTGTGCCCCCTATCTTCTCTACCAATAAAGTAGCTCTTATTTCAAACCCAACTTGAGGCCTCCTACTCATCTCCGCTGTGAGCTTTCCTTGAACCAGATGTGGAATTAGTTATGTGTCTTGATGACATGTGCGCCATGAGCCCACATTTTCTGCCTCACAGCTCTGCTGGAGTCTGCCACCGACCTCTCTGGACGGGCTCCCAAGCCACCCTCACACCTCGGGGTGCAGTGGCTCAGCGTGTTCCTGCACTGCTAATACATTTATGGCTCTCCCTGATGAGGTGATTTTAATGGCTCCATGTTCCAGTTTGCAGGGTGAGGCTCAAGCTGCTGTTCCCTCAGGTGTACTTGCCCAGAACTTGGTTCACAACGACCTCGCCAGCTCCCTGCATCTCCACAGGGACCAACAAGCTGGTTCATGGTCTTGGCCAGCAACTCACCTCTTAGAATGGCACCGGGCTGTTCTCCTCACCAGTGAGTGGTGTGTGTGTGTCCTATGAATCAGCCTGCAGGTGTCCTTTTTGCGGCCTTTTCTAGCCCACCATACTCCAAGTAGACTGAACATGTCCCTCATTTGAGCCTCACAATAGACTTTCATCACCGACCGAAACAATCAGTTGAGCTACTTTTTATACATTTCTCTCTATCCTAGAAGAGAAACAGTGCATGAATAATAATAGAAATGATGACAGCTTAGATTTGTTGAGACCTTGCCAGGACTATTCCAGGCACTTCAGTATGTATTTTTCATTTACTTTACCCGCGTTTTTCAGCAAGTAGGTTGTATTATTAGCCCATTCTACAGATGAGACAACTAAGAAGCAATGAGATTTGATAATGGGACCAAAATCAAGCAGTTAATACGTGGTTCATTTCCAGAGTTTAACATAATACCTCATGTATGATAAACACCAAAGAAAATTTTACTTGTAGTTAAACCACTCCAAATTCAGTTGGGTTGGGAGCCACGCTCCCCTGCTCTTCTTAGGTCTTGTTGGTTGCTGGCCTACGTGGGGGGCTGAGGCCCCACGACAGGGGACTGGGATCGGCCCTCGGCTGAGGCACTTCCCCTCCAGGTGCTTGGGTTAGTTGTGCTGCAAATTCTTCACGCACAAATATTTTATGACTGCATTTATTCTTCATAACAATATGAATGAGCAACTGAATAAAAGCCAAATCCCTCGTGAAGTCAGAGGAAGAGTGATTAAATTATAATCATCCTGGATTAATTAATCTATAATATTTGCTCTTTATACGAAAGAAGAAAATCAGCCTTCAACATAAAGGTTACGTACTCCTGAGGTCTGTGTCTTAATAAAGGAAAGGCTTGGGGAAAAAACTTGACAAGCCCCCAAGATACGACATGTTGTAAATGTAGACAGAAGGTTATTACTGATATAAAATATATTCAATGTAATTATCAGCCACAACAAATAATCAGAGTGATGATAATGAATAATTAACATTTTTATACTCCTATAGTCATGTGTCTAATAGATAAGTGCACAACATTGAATTAATTTATTGTGCTATAGAGTTTTTAGTAATGAAAATTGCCTAATCAAAACATCTCTTCCACAGTCTTGCCAAATACTGGAATAAATCGCTGATAAGGTTTACTTCTTTGTTTCCTGATCTAATTGTAGCAGAGGTGCTGTAAAACATCTGGGGAAAATAAACCTAAGCAGAGAAATTATAGGAAGAATAAAGTGAAGGTAAGCTATTGATCTAAGCTCAGGGTGAAGCGAATGTAAAGACATTGCGTGTGGTCGCTGGCATTAAGGGTTAATAAAGACGTGTGAGCGATTGGGGCCATTTTGGAAGAAGGACAGAGCAAAGGAGAGAGAGGAGCCTGAGAACTGGGTTCTCATGGTCGGTCGTCTTACGCTAACTGCTGCTTCCTCGGGTTGCCTTTTCTGTACAGTGGGAAGAGAAAGACAGTGTTCTTCCGCAGTGTCTCTGTACAGCCCAACGTCGCTTCCTGTTGGCCTCCACATTGCTTTGACCACTTGTTGGACCATGATGATCTGCTCCTTGTACCTTCCTTCCTCCTCACCGAGCATAGCGAGGCTGTCTCCTGTTCGTCTTTTTGTCTGCAGGGCCCACCAGGTGCTCAGGACAAGCACGGTGAACAGATAGTTGGTAAGCCTATGTATTTCAACTATTATTGGGAAACAAATGTAGACGTATCCAACATGCTCACAATCTCACTCTTCTAGAGTCCTTTTCCTAAAGCAAGCATAGGCCAGAGATGAGAGACAGGGAAATATGAACAATGATTGATTCTACTTCCTGAGAGATTCTTGTGGTCAGAAATCAAGGCACAGAGGAACTCCTCCTTTTGAGAGTGGAGGACAGTGCTACCATAGGACATGACACCAGTTAAAGTCAGGAGTGAAACCAAATGATAGCTTAGATCTCTTGTTTAAAGTCTCTCCCTTTTCAGACTCTGTGTGCACCTACAGACCTTGATAAAATGCAGATTCCGAGGCAGAGGACTTGGATGGGGCCAGAGATGATGCATTCATAGCAAACTCCAACACATTTCCGCCAGGGCCAGTGTTCGGATCTCATTGAGCAGCACAGATGTGCAGGATATTTTCTGTATCTTTTATTTTCTCTCTTTAGCTGCTTTTAAATATGTTTATATTTGCATAATATATGTATAACTGAGTGGGGGGACAATAGACTAATTTCTACTTGCCATGAATTTGGCTGTCTTTCTAAAGAAGCTATAAAGAAATCAACAAGACTGACCTGGTATCAGTGTAGCCCAGCTGCATGTAGAGGGTACCTTAGAGAAACGAACAGCTTCTAAAGTGCTAAGCTTCTATGCTAAAGGCACAGTCATGGTGTGACCGCATCTCATTTTCAAATGTAATGGAGTCGTGTGGTGTGTGGTCTGTGACAAATGGACATTTCTTGCCCATGTCAAGTGTACATCAGCTTCATATTAGTGAAAATTAGCATTGTTTTCACACCAACAGCTGGAATTTTGTCCAAAGAGTGGAGGAGATAAAAAGAATGAAGTGGAAAAAAATCTGTTATGAAAATGCCATTATTTAGACAACAATTGTGAAAGGCCAGGCTCTGTGTTAAGCCGCTTCTTTTTTTTTTTTTTTTTTTTGTGGAACTGAGGCCCACAGAACTTAAAAATTTGACTGAGGTCATAGATCTCAGATGTTGCTGATGAAGATATGAATCCCTGCCTGTGTAAGTGCGTGATTTGGACAAGTACAGTACCTGCCCCAGGGTCTCTGCTGGGTGACACATGACACAGGGAACTCCAGGTCCATGAAGAACAGGACAGACTTGCAGCTTGTTCTGCACTTGATGGATGAGATGAGACCTACTCATGACAACAGGTGTCATCTTGTCTCCATGGATTCTTTCTTAATGAAGAGGCAGACCCAACATTAAACAGTGCGGAGAAAGAGCAGCCCTTGCATGGAGTTGGGAGAAGCTGATTCAGCTATAGGGATGAAAGCGATTATTGAATGAAAGTAAAGATAGCGCAAGAAGTAGCCTGGGCAAGCGTAGGTGTCGGGGCAGTGAATGGGGAAGAATTATGCCAGACCAAAGGGTTTTGGGTTCACTAGAAGAATGTAAAGAGTGTGAAATCAGAACCCCAACTCCTGACCTCTCCAGACTGCATGTACAGGGAGAAAGCAGTGCCAAAGGGGCCCTCGAGCAGCTGCCCTCCTGCAACCCTCCGGGGCTCTGGTAGCCGGCAAGGGGTATGTGAGGATGCGACCCCAGAGGTTGTCTTCCTGCACCTCCAGCCTTAGTGAGGAGCCTGGCATGCAGTCAAGACTCAGGGCTGGAAGGAGGAATTCATGTGAATGACCTCGGGGAGCAGAAAAGAGAGATGGAGGCTTTGATTTGTGAAATATTAGGGAAAGGTTAAATAAAGCACCTGCACTCTTTCTAATGGAAAAAGGTGTTTGGAAACATCATTCCGCAGACTAGTCTGCATCTCCAGCACGAACAAGGTATGGGTTTCTGGGTCAGAAATAGAAATGGCAGGTACCAAACGTAGCTGGTCTCACAACCTCAGTCCTGCCTCCCTGGGACTGAGCCAGGGCCTCAAGGTGGATGCGGTGAGGCAGGCGGGGCCTAGCTTAATGAAGAGCGCACCCTTCTCTCTGCTCCCATCCCCAGGGCAGCCCCAATCCTCTTCTCCCTCTCCACGAGGACTCCTAATGGAATCTCTTTCTTTCTTGTTTTTAGATTTCTTGAGGGGGGTCCAAAGAAATTTGAAAAAAGAACCTCTGTGTTTAGCCACTATTGATTTATTTTGGTTCCGGTTGGTGGATTTTTATATAAAAACAAAGAACAAAGTAACTCTCCAGGGCTGGCCTGAGCTGATTACATTAGAACCTGTTCCACCAAGTGAGTTGGGGGGGAGGAGAGATGATTTCCATCTGATCAGCGGGCCTGAGACCAAGAAAGATGCACCCATACCGACAAAGGACAAAAAATTCTGAAGCAAAGTAAGCACTTAAAAGCACCAATAAAGTGCCTAAATCTTAAAGCAAAATAGGCATTGTGAAGGAAAATTCTGTCAGTTACAGAAAGGATGAGGGAGCGAATGATTTTGACTGAAAACAAATCAGTTGAGTGACCTACACTGATTGAATGCACTTCTCATTGATTCTATGGTGTTTGCCAGGGTAGACACACAGCTGCAATGATGCATCAATTATGAATTGCATTCTGCCGTAAGCACCCGCGATGGGGAAAAAAAGGTTTAGATGATTTAAGCACAAATGAAGTATCTGCAGGTAGCTATCCAGGGATGCTAAAGAGGTCTCGGGGTTCCACCAGGGAGCCAGGCTCCTTCTGTTTTCTCCCCTGCCAATCTTTTTCTTCTCTTGTTGCCCACAGGGATAAGATGCCTGCCCCACCTTCATTGCCTGCACGATCCAGGTAGCAATAAGGAACGAGGCCAAGGAGCGTGCACTAGTTGTGGCTACTCTCTGCTTAAGGAGATTGCCTCATAATCTCACAAACCCAAACTGTTTCCAGTGCCATGCATTTCCCAGTAACCCCGCTTCTAGCCTTACACTAGGACGCCAGCAATCTCTGCATGTTCTTAAAGGGTGAAAGGATCTCTCAATTTTGAGAAAGGCCAAGTCACACTTTAGACGTGGATGGAGATGACTCCAGAAACCAACCCTACCAAGCTGCACATGCAACCCTGGCAGCCAGAGGTCTGTGCCGCTGGCAGGGTGTGTGTGGCTGAGGATGTGGGACGGGGATAGCTTAGACATAAATCAGATGGTAACAGTCAAAGGATGAGAGTCATGGAAATGAAAAGAGTAAAGGAGAGGAATAGTTAGTCTGGCGAGAGGGGGGACATCCTGACAAAACTTCATAGAGGAGACGCTCTGTGTGAGATTCTTAAAAATTCGTAGACTCGACAGATTCAAGGGACAGTAAGGATTTTCTAGAAAAGAGAGAGAGAAAAAACCATATACACAGTGCATAGAAGCTTGAAGAGAATGGACTGTGTTTTATCTAAACAGAAATGACGGTAAGAGAGGTAGGTAGGGGTCCGGTGAGTAACGATTTCACATATCATACAACATACTCAGTCAGAAAGTCATGAAAAGTTTTGAAGCACGGGAAATGATGTGACCAGATTTGTATTTAAAAAAGGAAGACCCTGGGTAAAATCTGTAATACAGATAAGGAGAGCAGATCAAAGTAGCCAGAGACTGGTAGAGTGAGACTCAGGTAAGTTGCTACCAAATCCCATATAAGAGATAGAGTTAGAAGGGGGCGAAAAGGCTCTGGCACAGATGTGGAGAAGGTAGACTTGGCAAGTTGGGTAAATTACGGAAGCTAGGATAGCAAAAAAGAGTCAGAGTCGAAATGCAAACCTGGCCAGGTGACTTTGGTGAGTTCATGAAATCTGGGGTCTTAGTCTTCTTAAGATAAGGCTGACAGTAGTTCCTTATGTTCAGAAGTAGCTCTTTGTAGGTCTCTTGTCTTCCGGTGCATTTTGAGAACAAGGTGCTGGCTGTTTTTGTTTTGTTTTTTGTTTTTGTTTTGTTTTATATTTTTTCAAGAATGTTTGCATAGGGAAGAACCTTACATGACAAAAGGTTGTGTTTCTCTTCTTAGCGAAAGGTGGGCATTCTTATTTTCTTTATAAAAGATTTAGGTCTCCAGAGCTCCAAGTTTCTCTTCCCATAACTCAGTCCACTGTGTATACACATGTCATCTGGCCTTCCTTGTACTACACTGGGGGAACTGGAGCTGGGGGAGTCGCACAACACTCTGGGACTCTGGCTACTTCTATTACCATGAGAATACATTGGTTTTTATCTCTAACCCAAGAAACTTGTTTCTTTTATCATCACCTATGAAATGGTGATAGGGAAAACTGTAAGCTTTCTGGGAGAGTAGATCTCAGATCCTTCACAATTTTTAACATCTGTGTCATAAAGGCTGACCTAACAGTAATTAGGTCAGAACTTCAACACCCTTGACCAGTATCTGGCATATAGTGTTTCTTTACTGCAGGAGTAAGGAGAAGGTCTTTGAAGTGTGGCTTCTGAAGCCATCTTGCCTGGCTGCACCTGGCTCTATCTCGGCCACAATATCTTGGGACAGTCACTTTGCCTCTATATCTCTCTTTCCTCAAAAATGTAATGAGATTACATATACATAAGGCTTATTACATAGCCTGGTACATAGTGATATATATATATATATATATATATATATATATATATATATATATATATATATATAAATGACCTGCCTTCTTTGTTTCTGCAAAAGGAGAGTAGCTCTAGCGGGAATGAGAAGGGGAAGGGTGTGGAAGGGTCAAAAAGGGAGAGGGGAAGGTATGACAGCATTCTAAAAGTCCAACATCAGGTATACTTTTGTAATTTTGTAGCTTTCTGTAACCAGGTTGTGAAACGATGTAACTCAGACTGCCAATACACTAAAGTGACTCCATTCTGTGATGATTATGCTGTTCAGGTTATGTGTTTGCTGTGTGAGTTAGAGTTTACTGTGCAAGTTAAAATTTATCAGTCAGTTTGCTGTGAGTTCATCTTGTGAGGCCTGCCTGCCTCGCCTTGGAGCCCTGCGTGTGCGCTTGTCAGGATGGCTCTGAAATCTTGTGATAGGATGGAGGCTCAACCTCCTTTGCCTCCATGAAATTTGCTGAGAGTCATGTATTTCGTGAAAATCACATATTTGTGAGAATTTTATATTTCGCACCAGGGACAGTCAGCCAAGAATGATGGTTAAGTATTGGGTTATGATTGGTCACTATGCATGATGTATGTAATGATGTAAAATCCTCTATATAATCTTTGTGTAAAACTTGCTGGGGACTGCTCTCTGAAGACTCACCCAGAGTCCAGGGACAGTTTGGCAGCCAGTCATAATAATATCTTGGCTGTTTATAAAAATCCTTACCTTGCCTTAATTGGTGTATGGTGTGTTTTTAAATTGGCATTTGGTGGGCTCTTAGTTCCATTGTAACAAAAGATTTGTAATTTGGACATGATATATATGTGCACAAAATTCTTAAATTCAGTGCAAGCATTATATCACACATACACACACACACACACACACACACACACACACATCAATAAAATGAGAAAAAATATACCTAATGATAAATACTATAGAAAAATTTTGAAAAAAAATACCACCACCACCACCAAAAAAAAAAACTAAAAAACTAAAAAACCTCTGGATAGTAGAGGTGGTTAGATGGAAGCCTTCTGATGTTACCCAGGGCACTTTCAGCTCAACTGAAAAATAAGTCAAGTGGCTTAAACAAAAATAAACAATCATTACCCAAGAGATTACCTGATCCATCAGTGCTGCGATAGATTCATAAAGCTATGTTCTTTACATCTTTCTATTCTATCATCTTCATCATGTCTATCTGTTCCTTATTTTTCCTTCTTACTATGAGAAGGCCCTGCAGCTAGCTCCCCATTGGTCTGGATTGTCTCTCTTATTCATACTTAGACCAATCAGTGTCAAGAATTTTATATTCTAATAATCAGATTAGACCAATCACCATTCACCCTGAGGCTCAAGTCTATCTCTCACAAAACACAAGGCCACAAGGAAAAGCATGAAAACCTTGATGAAACTGGCGCACAGTCCAGAAGGAATGCATGTTGATTTTGAGGTCAGCAGTGTTTGCTACAATAAGTCAAAAAGGAAAAACCACCGTGCTCGCTTAATCAATACATTCCTCACATAGAACCTATATGGAGTGCTGGTAGCACCTTTCCAGATAAAGAGAATGTGTGACCAGGGAAAGAAATTAACGTGCCTTCTGTGTCATGTGCTAAGCTACCATTAGAGGTGTCATGGGAGAGGCTACAATGCAGATGCAGAATCTTCCCTTTGGCTCAGTAGCGCTTTCAGACAAGCCTTAATCACACTGACTCATAGAGTGACTCTGTGTTAGGCTCAAGCTAGGAGCAGTACAAATAAACCTGGAGAAACTGTGACTTAACTCCACATGAACTCGCACATGATTACTAGGTGGTAAGGCTGAGATCCAAATCTAAATACCGAATAGTACATCCATCTTTCTCACTACCTCCGGAGCAGATCTGGAAAGCGCTGACCATTTTGTGCTGACTTACTGAGATGGGGAAACTGAGCCACCTGGTGCAGTCGGGACATGGAAAACACGCAAAGCTCAGCGACAGGCACAAAGTCACACAGCAGGCAGAGAGAGGATAAAAACGCGTCTGGACTGGGACTTGTAAGAGGAGATGATGAGGATTTGTTACTAAGCAACACTGCACTGTGAACGCTGTTTCCCCTTTGGTAAAATTATCTACTTGTATATCTAATAGGAAAAGGTAAAAAAATAAAAAATAAAAAAAGCCCCAGCCTGTAAATCAAATGTGAGAAATTCTTTCTTTTTTCTTTCTTTCTTTTTTTTTTTTTTGAGAAAGCAGAGTGCTGCCTGCAGCAATTAAATATTCCCTGCTACAAAGTTCATCTTCTGTTTACTTTATTGAATAGGTGGAGACCCAGGTTAGCAGAGCCTTTGCCTTCTTTATTAAGCCACCTCATCGGCAATTGCTTAAGGGGACTCACGGAAAGTGGTTTAGTGTCTTTTTTCTTCAGATTTTGCCCATTTTTCCATAGAAGCACTTCCCAAACTTTGAGAAGGTGGAAGACGAATACTAGACAAATGTTGGAAATGCTAAGAACTTTTTTTCTTCCAAATATAGTAAAGAATTTCTGGATGAAACATTTTCATTTTATAAAATTTAAAAGAGCCTCACAATCCTTAACAAACCAATTGAAAACCTTTGTGCTGTTGTTGATCTAGAGACACAGTAATACGACCAAAAATTTTAATTCTGTAGACTACATTGGTCAAACCTCAAGTCACAAAGATGGGCTATGGAAGATTCCTCTTGTGTTTGAGTCAGTATCATTTATTATCACAAAAAAGGTGACTAATACATTTTGCATTTAGGAAGTACTGTTCATATCCCTATTCATATATCCTCCAAGAAAAAGCCATTGATCACTAATAGAAATATAATACATTGTATGTCTGATGCAGGCTGGAGGGAGACTTCTAATAATGGATATCATGTTCCAATGTTGGTTTCACCACAGGAGCAGATATATCTTCAAGTAGCATGTTCTGTCTCAAAGCCAAAGGGAATGACGCTCAAATTTCCTAAACAGCTTAAGTTAATGTCAAGGATGAGGCTTTTTTAGGAAGTACAGTGAATACTAGGAACTCGTCCAGGCACAGAGATGCTCACTCAGGCCAAAAAAATACATAAAGAGCAGTAGGTGAGCAGGTCCTAAAGATTCTCTGAGGAGCCTGGGACAGTGGGACTGGGAGAGAACCCTTACAACCGCTGTCCTTTATTATTAGTGTAAGAATCAGAGATGTGACCTGAGTTACCTACGGTGGATATTCCTCCAAGGGAGATAAGCAAGGGTCCAGTCAGCACATGAGGAAATGCTCAACATCATTAGGCATCAAGGCAATGCAAATAAAATCGCCAGTATGTTACCATTTCATCTGCACCGGGATGCTTGTACCAATAGCAGGCAACAACAACATAAAATTGTAAGTGTTGGTGAGGATGTGGAGAAATCGAAATCTTCATACACTATTGAGTGGTAAATGGTGCAGTTACTTCAGAAACAGTCAGGTGGGTTCTCAGATGATGAACTCTTCTTCTAGCGGGAAGAAAAGAACGTACCCAGTCAACAGTTGTGTGCAAACGTTCATGGCTTTTCTATTCATAACAGCCCAAAATAACAAAAACTCAAATATCTATCAATTTAATAACAGATAATAAATACTGTGTGATTCATCCACACAGTAGATCATTTTTAGCCATATAAAGGAATAGAGTACTGATTCATGGATAAATTAAATTCTTGGAAAAACAAAGATAAATTTTCAAAACATTGTAAGTCAAAGAAGTCATTTAAGACCACAGGTTATGTAATTCCATTCACACGTGATGTTCAAAATAAACCTCTGCAGACAGAAGGTGTGAATGGTTGCCTAGGGCAGAGGGGACCAGCTAAGGATGTGGGGTTTCTTTTTGGAGTAATGAAAATATTCTCAAGTTGACATGACTCTATGCATATAATGAAGGCCATTGTTTTTAACACTTCAAATGTATACATGCTAGGGCATGTGAATTAATCTCAGTACAACTGTTGAAAACTAAAAAGCCAAGTCCCTGGCACTTAGATTGTTTTTTATCCAGGGGGTCTTTTCTTTCCAGCCCTTCCATATCCTGTGCTTTATGCAAGTTCACCAAGGGCTTGATCATCAGATTCTTGTGTGTACACCCTCCCCGCCAACACACATATTTAAACACACACTCACAAACTCACAAATACAAGCATACACCATACATGCACACTCACATACCTGTCCATATACACCCATATGCATTACACATGTAGACACTCAGATTCACACACATCTGTATTATATACTCCCCTAAGCATATGTACACATAAACACACAGATTCACACACACAAACACACACACACACACACACACACACAGATATATATATATGCACAATTACATATACACATTCCCAAAGATACATACATACACACACACACACACACACACACACACACACACTTGGCCATGAGACTACTATGGCTTTCTGTTTGAGACAACAGTAGGGGAAGAGGGTGGACAGTGAGAGTGCAGGCCTATAAGCCCAGCAGTTTGGGAGGCTGAGGCAGGAAAATCACTGGTTTGAGCCTGAACAACATAGCAACTTAGTGAGAGTCTGTCTCAAACAGTAAGAAGAGGCAAGAGGTGTCACTCAGGAAGAGGGACCTGGTACGGCAAAATAACAATAATGACAATAATAATAATATAAATCAATGTCAGGATAATTATTTTTCTCTCTGGAGCAGGAGGAGGGGAGTGGAGGGGAATGGACAAAGGCAAGGTGTCACTTTGAACTTTGCGTTTCTTGCAAGGTGGGACTCAGCTCCAACGTCAGCAGCCTCCACAGAGGTCTCGGGAGTGAAAAGAATAATGAGATCTAATCAGACCAGCTAACGCCACCTTCCTGGTGTCTGTGAAAGGCAGCTGATTCAGTGGTGTGACCTTTGGAGAGATTATGTCTATGGGAGGCAATCAGGACCCATACTTGGATTGGGGTTTGGGCACCAAGCCTATATTGGGAATTGAGAATCAGCTTAGAGTATGGATTAGAGTATGAATGATTTGTGAGCCAGCGAATGCTGGAAGAGCACCCACCTGGGTGTGGGAGGCCCAACTGGGAATTGAAGCTTTAAAAAAGGAAGGACGAAGGAAGAGTGTTACAGCTTCTTCCTCTAGGAAAGCTCGCGCCTTCACAATTGTCTAAGGACGCCAAGTTGCTACACACTACAGATCTTCATCACAGATTCGTTCCAGACTTGCGCCTGTCTGCCTGTGGCTGATCTCCAGTCACCCATCTTCAGTCTCTAGTCTTCCCCATTGTTCTTTGAACATCTGAGATCTGCAGTAGACTCTCACCAACTGCACTGCAGTCCCTGATGGGTGTTCTACTTTGTGGCTGAGCACCCATGGGACACTGCCCTCTAGGACTATCGCCATCCTCAGATTTGTAAGCATTCTGAATAGATCCTTTTTGTTATAACTTCTGTAAATTCTGCCTTTTGAAAGAATCCAAACTAGTGCAAATGGTGTGATTTCAGGGGGACCAGACAGTTCCATACCCACAGATCTCTCTGCACCCAGCAGCTCAGCTTCCCATTGCCAAATGTGAGGCCAGTACTGGAAACTCACTCCCTGGGCAGGAAGTGATTGAGATGCTGACTTCTGGCACTGGTTCCTTCACTCTGATGCCCCCAGGAAGTGCACCGGCGTGGTCTAAGTGTGAGCCTATCTCTTGTTTCAAGAAGAAGCATCACACTAATTATTGTAATATATGGGGAGAAGTCTGCTGTTAAATTTTGAGGAGTTTTTGCCCTTAAAAGAGTCTAGAGATGGGTTAGAATGTTCTTCACAAATCACATTGAGCCAGTGAGCTCACCCATCACCTCAAACTCTTGACATCCTCTGTGATGAGAATATCAGAGACCCACACTCCCGGGGACTCTGAAGTGCACAGTGCTCAATTGTTAGCTGAGCAAATTTGTTATTTATGTTAGCTAAGCAAAATATGAAAAAAGCTAAGCTATTCCTTCCAACTGAGGCTGTGTTACCTTTTGGTCATGATTGTCTGAAATCCTACATATAAGTGAGAGTAGGTAATGTGTTGTCTTCATGTGGCTGGATTATTTTAGGTAATGTTTGTTAAATCCATCCATGTTGTTGGAAGTGGCAGAATTTCATCTTTATGAAGGCTATTATTTCCTTGTATAAATACGTCATGTTTTCTTCTTCCAATAACCCATTGGTAGATTAATTTACCATTATGAGTAGTGCTGCAATAAACATGGATATATTGGACCTAACTTGGCTGTAAAAGCTTAAATCCCAGCACTTTGGGAGGCTGAGGCAGGAAGGTTAAGTGTTTGAGCTCAGCGTGGCAACTTAGTAACTCATAAAAAATGAAATATAGGCTGGTGATTAGGCTCAGTGCAAAGGCCATGGGCTCCATCCCCAGAAACAAACAGTCATCTCTTCAACATACCAATTGTAAATCTGTCAAAAGCTCAGGAAGCCTGGAAAAGCTCTTACTTTCTCCTCCTGGACATGAGGTAGGGAGACTTCACGTCCAGATGCCCGGGAGGCCAGGGGCCTTCCTCACCAACGGAAAACCAGACTCCGGGTGGATGATTCCAGAGTGACTGGTGTGAGAAGAAAGAGGAGAATCTATGATGCACATCTCCAATCGGTCCTGGCATTTTCTCTGTCTCTGAATTTGTGGTCATGTGCAGCAAGAAATCAGTCTGTGTTTCAGGCACTCTGGATCAAAGCCTTAAGATCTGCAAGCGAACTGCAAAGAGACTTCTAGAAGATACATCTTTCTGCTTGGAGGGGCCGTGAGAGCTTTGTGTGGGTGTTTGGGAGGCTGTGGGAGGTGCCTGCCCCTTGTCCATGCGCTTGTGATTGGACACACTATACGTTGGTGTGAACACGAGGACCCACAGGACGGTTGTGGCTGCTTACTCCTGCACTTGTTCTTGACGTGAGCCCTTAGCAGCCCTCATTTTTCTCAACGTTCCTCCTGATGTGAGAGAAGAGGGAAAGGGTACGAGTGTGCGTCGTCGCGGAGAACATGCCAGCAAGTGTGCACCCGCTCTCGCATCCCTGTTTCCTGCTGGAGGTTTATGGGGTCTGTCTACAATCTGCTCTCTTGGCTGAAGTCATTGTCTCAGTAAAGAGTGGTCCTTACCTCCATGTCCTTCTCGTGTCGCGTCATTAATTCTGTGCGGAGCAGAAAGACAAAAAAGACAGGAGGAAGGGAAGGTCAGGGACAAGTGGTGCCGGAATGACAGGCTCTGGCATTCGTCATCTTTGCATCAGGACGCGAGGCCTTAGTCTTGGAGGGGGTGGTGGCGTGCCGTGCATCCAAACAGATTCGCCTCCTATAATTGATTTCTTTTGGCAGGTCTGACCTCCTTGTGGTGCCAGTCTGGGCTGGCACTAGTCTAACTCGTCTCTGGTCCCTGAGACACCAGCCACATGCTGGCATATGGAGACAAGCTTCCTGGGGTTAGAAACTTGTCACAGGTAATTCACAAAGCAAACGATTCACTTTTAAAATGACAAATTCTGGCTGTGGTCTAATACTCAGATTGCTAATAATATCAATATAAAAATTATATAATTATATGATACTTTCTACAGAGGCCACAGGAAAAAAAAACATTGAATAAAAATTTGCTTTTATCTCTATTTTTAAAAATGTTAGTAAACTAAAGGTGGCTGGATAGTTCAGCAAAATTCTAGAAAAAAATATGGCTTAAGGCAGTGTGTATTTAATAAGTAATCACTAGAGATCTTTTCATCAAAACTAGGGAAAGATGGAAACAACCTTTATTAAGCCCTATAATCTAACATTTTTTTTCTGGAAAGTCTAACAAATGCAACAAAATAAGAAACCAGTCAAGGTAACAGTAGAAATGAAAAATGAATAATCATTCTCTCCCAGAATCTTGACAACTTATCTTTTTTTACAGTGACTTCCGTGGGTAAATCTGATTTTCAGCTGATATAAATGTCCACCAGCTAATCTATAGAAGTTGGAACTGTTCTCTGTGGCTTATGTAACACCATAAAATATTCTAAGGGCTTTGCAAATATTAACACACTTAAGTCTTGTAACAATCCTATGATATAGCTTCTATAACAATCTGGATTTTCACAGATGAGTGAACCAAGGGCTTGTTAAGCAAAGCAGAGTTCCAGTTGGAATTCAGGAGTCTGAGGGAAATGGAATTATACTAGCATGAACATACAGATCAAGTTAATTTTCTCATAATCTAATTGCCTGCCGGGTAAAAAAAATAACTAAATGATTACTGGAGAAATAACTTATCCAAAGTCTCTGTATTTTACACAAACCAACATAAACACAGACCTACAGGTAGTTTTTGCAAAGTAGATAGCTGACAAGGATGTAGCAATACTGAAGATTAACTATCTGAAGAAAATAGTGGTAAAACGTGGTGAATTTCATTATAGAACCAGAGTCTGTGTAGAAAAACATCAAATAATTTTTGAGTTGAGAAAAAAAATAAAATTAAAGGAGTAATTTGGTAGGTGAAGTTAATGGATGATTAGATTAAGGAAAAGGCATTAATAGTAAACTTAAAGATAGATTAGAATAAAAGAAAATATTTAGATAGATGCCCATAAATATAATAGAACAGACGATATATAAATTTCTAAAGGAGACCTATGGAACATGATTAAAAACTCTAACATGTGTTGTGTATAGTTGGAGTCTCCTTTGAGGGGAAAGAACAAAAGTAATATTTAAAGAGTGAAGCAAGACCAACCAAACATTTTCTAACACCACTAAAAACAAACAAACAAACAAACAAAAAACCCTCAGGGTGTATGTTAAAGTAGATCAAGGAATCTCAAACAGGAGATGTGAAAAGAAAGCTGCAATTGGGCACATAATCAAACTGCTAAAAATCAAGGGAAAAGGGAATCTTAAAGGTGTCCAGATGATGACATCAGCTGACAAGATTGCGTATCCGTAGACTAGTACAGATAGGTGAACATGCATATATAGAAGTATTTGTAGATGTATGCATGTACACAAGTCAGTATGCACACTGTGTGTGCTTGATCAACCGGCTGAGAGTATCTGGAAGCAATGACACTCCAATAGCAACACACACCGTGAAAGCCCAGATTACAGTTTCTAATACAGTTCTCAAATAAAAGGAACCATATCTCTTTGGAGAAATGATTGAAACGTGGATCAGGGTAGGAAATAAATGATCTTGGGGATTTTGTAGGTCATAAACTAAGAAAGTACCAAAACAACAAACAAAAACTACAAACTTGCTATTGTGATTTAGATTTGGAATGTTCCCCCCAAATCCTCACGAATTTGGGTATTATGGATTATCTGTGTGCTGTTGGGAGATTGGGGTCTGTTATGCAGGGGTGGATTATGGGCATTTGTTGGATTATAGGTGTGTTGTGAAAGACAGGCTTGTGGCAGATTATATAGGTTGCAGGTGTATAGACTGGATTACAGGCATGTGGAATAAATTACCAAGATGTGGCAGGGGTTTGATTCTGGAAGGGTTAGGATACGGAGGCTGGGCCCAGAAGGAACAGATCACTGGGCCAGGACCTGGAAGGATATACACTACTTCCTTTCTTCTTGTGGGACTTGACTTGGCTTCCTGCTTGCAGTGCCATGAGAAGCTACCTCCACCTCTGCCTCTGCCCTGTGCTTCCACTGTTAGCAACTACCCATGAACAGACAGTGACCTTCTGAAACTGTGAGCTAAGATAAGCCTTCCCTCCTCTGATTTGTGCATGTTGGGAATTGAGACACAGAGATAAAAATGTTACTAAGACACTTGCATAGGTGGGAATTGTGACAAAAAGTCCAAGAAACACAGGAGACTCATGAAGGAGCTATTGACGACCAGAGCTAGAACAGTCGAACAAGGACTGACAGAGCCACAGATGAGTTGAGGTGGAGTGGTCGCATGGTCTCTACAATAAATGATGAAACATGCAGCCAACTCTGATCTGTGTAAGGGTAGAGCCATATGGCCACCTTTCCCCATCTAGTATAGGATGGTGTGTTTGCTTGCTGTAGAGATAGTTACATGCTCATTGGTTCACCAAGTTGGCCTTTGGTACAATAATCTGTCAGTATGCCCAGTCTAAGGTGAATAGACATTTGCTCATGTCTTCCCAGGAAGTTTCATGCAATGCATGAAAACACAGGCTTATCACATAACATTATAAGTATTAGGATTACAATCCAACATATAAAATCAGGGTCCATAGCAATGAAAATAAATTACTAGATAGATAGACAACAGATAAGAAGGTGATAGATGGACAGATAAATTTGTGCAAAAGAATTTTCAATAACTCGGGTAAATGCATGGAACTCAAGGAAATATAGAACAGTTGACTCCTTCAGTGAGCACTGCAATTTGAAACTTTCCTTTGAAGAGTACATTATGGAAATATAGTAACTTCACAGTGAAAAAAAAATCTGACAATCATTTCCTTAGGAACAGGATCAAAGTTAACATCAACAGTGGTGTCAGGCACATGTTCATAACCTGTACCTTGATATGACCTGAAAAACAATGACATTTTATCTCTGTGATCTTTCTTTCACAAAACTGTAACTCTAATCCAATCGTGAGAAAAACGCAAGATGAATCTCACCTGAGACACATTCTACAAAATACTGGACCAGTATTCCTTAAACTAGAGGTCACCAAAACAATGAAATTCTGAGAGATTACCATAGCCAAGAGATATAAGGAGACATGACTAACTAAAGTAGTTTTAGATGAAACACTGAAAGAACACAAAAGCACAGTTGGTGGAAAATAAGAACATATGAGTAACGTGTAGATGAGGTAATAATAGTAGCAATAATGATTCAACTAAGTGTAACAAATGTTTTATACCAATGTAAGATGTTACTAACAGGAGAAACTAGTCACAACTGGCATAAGAACTCTGTGTATTGTACTAATGTGACTGCTCTATATTATCCAAAAGCATTCTACAATCAAGTTTCTTATATAAAACATCAGATAAATATATTACTTTCAAAGGAACAGCAAGACTTAAAAATGAGTTTCTATGATGAATGATAAAAAGACACTAAATAATCATGTAACAATCATAAAAATCAGTTATAACAAGCAAATGACATCTGTAAAGTGTTAAAGACAATAACTGCTAGTCTCATATTCTATACCCAATAAAAATATTCTTCAAAAATTAAAAGAAAAAAGATAAATTAATGAAACACCTGGAAAATCCATTGTATTAGTTTGGGTACTTTAAAAAGGCAGTATTTACAGAAATTATAACAAAAAGGGTCTATTCGGAAGGCTCACAAATCCATACATAGAGATAGTCCAAGATGGCGGCCTGCACATGCAAGAACTGGAGGATCCAATGGCTGCTCAGCCTTGAAGTAAAACTCCCATCCGGGACGGCAGGACAGCCAGTGAATGTCTGCTGCAGATCTCGGTTGTTCAAAGAACAATGGCGAAGACTGGAGCCTGAAGATCGGTGACTGAAGATCAGCGACTGAAGATCAGCAACGAGCAGACAGGCACAAGTCAAGACTGGTATGTAGCAAGTCGGCCTCCATAGACTGTGGTGAAGGCGAACGCTTCCCCAGAGGAAGAAGCCATAACAATCTTTCTTCTTCCCTTCTTTTTTCTTTTAGAGCTCCAGTTGGGCCTCCCACATCTGGGTGGGTGTTCTTCCCTCATTCACTGGCCCACAAATCACTCACACTCTAATCCAGGCTGGTTTTCAATTCCCATTTTAGGTGTGGTTCCCAATCCCTAATCCAGGTGTGGTTTCTGATTGCCTCAAATTGACATAATCTCTTCAAGATCGCATCCATAGTCATTAAAATAGCTCCTAAAAACGATCTGTAGGCAGAAGAAAAACAATCCAAGACAGCTGGATGTTAAATCAGAGAGAAATAAAGGTCACAGGAGGGGTAAAACAGATGGGCAGGTGTAAGTTAATATGAACTTTTGGAAACACTAATAGTATTGTGCTGTAGTGACTAAAACTTACAAAGAATTAAGTGTACACTATCTTAGTACACATGGCAGTGGAAAGAGGTAAATGAAAAATGGTGAAGGTTCTTATATTGTAAAAGAAAGATAAGTAACCTAATTTAAGGCATAAGGTTTAATAAGTGAAGGATGGCCACTGCAAAATCTAAAATCACTTCTAAATATCTATCCAACCTGGGAAAAATCAGCTAATAAAAATGTGTCACTAATTATCAAAAGGTAAGAAATGAGAAACAGATAGACAAATAATAACAGAATAGATTTTTAAAAAGCAGTAGCAAGTTGATAGATTTAAACCCAGTAATCAGTAAATCTATTAGATGTGAATGGACCAAGTACTACATTTGAAAGACTGTGATTGTTGAGCTAGATTAAGAAAAAACTCAACCATTCATTATTATGAGATATGATTTTTTAAAAAAAGAAACAAAGATTAAAAGTGAAGGTATGAAAAATATTCGACAAAAGCATGACAAAAATGAGGCTAAATTAAATCACACAAATACACTTTTCTGTAAGACATATGAGTAAAGACACTGAGATATACAGCTCTACATTATTATGTACTGAGCCAGCAGGCACAGAAACTTTCAGAGAATGTTACAAGCAACTTAGTGTGGGAAAATTTGAAATTTTTTGCAGATAAAAATGAGTAAATTCTTCAGGAACATTTTAATATACAGAAGAAAAAAATTATTTCATAGTTATTAAAGAAATTAAAATTTTAGTATAAACACTAAAAAGTTTCCAGGTCCAGATAATTATACCACTGAATTACTCCAAAATCAAAGAAAAAAATCCATTTTAAATAAATTTTTCTAGAACATAATAAAAAATGAAACACATATAAACCCATTTTGAAGCCAACATGACTTTATTATTATTAAACTTTGAAGAATATTTATACAAACATACAAATTAGTGTTCTTCATATATATACATATATGTACATCTATATATCCACAAGTAAAATACTTCCCAATTAAATCTAGCAGCATATCAAATTGTAATTCATCACAATGCAAGCTTATTTTAAGATTTAAAAATCAATATCATTCACCACATCAATAAAATGAAGAAGACAATTGTATAATGAGCTCAATAGAGGAGAAAAGAGTATGAGATAATATCCCACATCCACTCATAATTTTTAAAAAAGAATCATCTATAAAAGTAAAATAGAGGGAACTTTACTAGGATACCTACAAACATCTTACGTATTGCTTTAAAAATTAGCTTCCTCCATTAGAACAGGAATGAACTGTTCTGACAATGGGTACCAGTGCAGTAAGTTAAGAAAAAATGAATGAAAATTTATATATATATATATATATATATATATATATATATATATGAAATGAAGAAATAAAATTTTACCATATATGCAGTGGAAATTATTTTGCACACAGAAAACCCAAAAATGGGGCTGGAGGAATGGCTCAGAGGTTAAAGCACTTGCCTAGCAAGTGCTAAGTCAAGCACTAAATGCCCCGAGTTTGACATTCCAGCCCCACATAAGCCAGGAGTGGTAGTTAACTCCTGTAATCCCAGCACTTGGGAGGCAGAGGTAGGAGGATGGTCATGAGTTCAAGGCCAAACTGGGCTCCATAGTGAGGTTAGGACCAGCCTGGACTACAGAGTGAGATCCTGTCTCAAACAAACAAACAAAAATTAAAAAACAAAAAAGGGAAAACCACAAATGTCCACAAATAGGTGAATTCAAGATTCATTAAGAATATTGTTGACAAAAGTTTAAGAGACTGACTAAATTCCTAAGAGAATTTAAGATTTTTGATTATAATCATTGAAAAATAAATTATATTCCTCTTACACTAGCATAAATCAATAGAAAGCAAATTTGCAAAAAAAGAGACCATTTGCACTTTCATTTTATTAATTTAATTTCACTAAGATTAAGCCACTTATTTTCAGGTACAGGAATGAAGTTTACAAGAGATGTACAAGACACCTCTACACAAAAATTGCATTGTCATACTGAAAGAAATTAAATAATACCTTGGATAAATTGAAAAATATACTATGTTCATGGATTGGTAGGTTAGCAATTTAGAGCTGTTAAGACTTAAAATTGATGTCTTTGTTCAAGGCAATCTCAATGAAAGTTCTACAAGACTTTCATGGACAACTACAAACTTATTTAAAAATATATATGAAAAAGTAAAAGACCAAGAATAGTAAGACAATTCTAGGAACAAAATAAAAGAATAGAGCACAGATAATGCTAGTTATTAACACCTAGTGCATTACTGGCACAAACACAAGTAGACTAATGGACCGTAATGAAAATTCAACATCAGACTCACACATAGAATATTATACATAATTAAATGCAGAAAGACAAGAAAAGCTTTTTGATTAACGACAGTTGATCAGTTGGTTAACCCTATGAAAATAATTGAACTTCACTCCTATACCACATCACACAAACCAATTTCAGGTAGGATTTAGACCTGAATGTGAAAAATAAAACATTAAAATTTCTATGAAGTAGCATAAAAGAGTATCTTCATAGCTTTAGTTGAGATAGACAAAGAAATCTTAAACTGCATATAAATGAAAATCATGAAAGAAAATACAAACAAATTAAACTTTTTGAATAAAAAATTTGTTTATTAAAAGATACTAGTTAGACAATGACTGAGAAGCCAGATATGTTTGTAAAATGAGCATCTGGTAGAGGACTGATAACCAGAATTCAGTCAACTCCTACAAATCAATAAAATATACATAGCCCAATATTATGACATAGTCAAAAAATGTGAAGACAGGGCTTTTTTTCCTGCAATAATCACTAAAGCTTAATGTTTATGTGACTGTGGACCTAACAACGTTACTGTCTTCCACAAACTTATCTGTCAGAATCTTGACATGGGTCACAACAGAAAGTTTATTATGTCACCTCAAATGAGACTGCTTTCATCGTATTCATAGTGGAAATAACTCTAAATGGGATCTTGGGCCTTATAAATAAAAATTCTACTGCTCAAGTTAAAAAAAAAACATGTACTTGTCTTATAATAGTAGAGGAAGATCCAAGGGTAGAAATGATGTCATTTAATTGCTGTCTGATCTCAGAACTGAAATCCCTTGGTGAGGACCAAGTCCTTCTTTCTCAGATTTGCTTACTATCCCCAGGCGCCCGGTGGTAGCACAAAGGTGAGGACAGCTCTACACCTGCTTCTTCAGATCCATGGAAAAATTGAGCATTTTCCTCTAGTAACTATGTCATAAGCTGCAGGTTCATTCTAATTAGAATAATTTGAGCCATGTGTTTTGCAGTGAAACAATAAATGAAATTACACTGGGTGGTTAGGCTTAAGTCATGTGCTCACTACTAAGCTAATCCGTGTGATGGTGGGAACGCAAAGCGCTGACTGGCCCCTCAGTGTGCACTTTCCTTACCTGGTGTCAGGATCCTCACAAGCGCAATGTGGACTGACCTGGAAATGGGCAAAACAACTCTGTTGTAAAGAGAAGAAGGGGATGATGAGTGGTGGTCAAATTAGAGCGACAAACATGTCTTCAAGAAGGTTATTGTGATACTGAGCCTCAGAGAGTGATGCTTGGGCCCTCAAAATCTACAGTGTCAAGAAAGCAGACATAAGAACAGAGAGCCTTACCTAAAAGCCAAAGAAAAGTGAGTTCTCCTGAAGGCCGTGAAGATGAAAAGGCCCTAGACCTTACTTCTGCCAGACGTTCCTCCCCCTGCTTCTGGCTTACTCCAAGGCCAGGGAAGGGAGGCACCTCATGCTGGGGGAACAGGTTGCCAGACAGTTTCCTAAGGTATCTGGATGCAGTCCCACGTGGGGGAAGGCTGTGGTCTTGACTAGCAGCCAGGAGTCTGGTGGCTTGGCTGGGCCTAGGCGTCTAGGATTGGCGGGAGGTGACTTCCACACACTATCTCACCATAGCACCATCTGCAGCTGCCTTCTACATTTGGCCCAACGACAGCATCACCAATCACTTCAGGAAATTGCTGGACCTTCTGTAAGCAAGACTTGGGAAAGGCCAAATTTGACACTTGGCTGCTCTCCTTGAAGTTAAAAGTCCCAGCTTAGGTCAAGCAACATGACAAAAAAATTAAAAAGTGTGGCATGATGGCGTGATGCCCAAGAGAATTCAGCCCTGAAAGACAGCAGAACAGAAAATATTAATATATACCAAAGAAATGGGTGAGGAGTCTAGAAAGTTCCTCTGGCCCTGGAGGCACTAAAAGATATTCTCGTAAGCTTAAGGATTTAGTCTTTTAAGATCACTTGTAACAGCACAAGTGTGTGAAAGAAGGTGATGGATTTATTCTTTTACCTATTTTTTTTTCTAAAAATCAAAGACATAAATAAAACAGCCAAAGGCTCACTAGTTGATCACAGTTGAGCTCAGCTGTGTCTGATCTTTCTCTGCTGACACATGGAAGCCACAGGAAAGGTGGGGTCAGTGAAAAGGGGTTCAGTGAATGAGAACGTTGGGGAGGCCAAAGTCACAAAAAGAAGAGTATGGCAAAGGTGCATGAGTTGGAGAGTACTGGAGGTCATTCTATCATTCTAAATGAGCAAGATGATTGGCAAATCAAGGGGGTCAGCCAGGGATGACTTTTTTTTTTTTTAACTTGCTCTATGGTACAACTTAACAGGGCTTTAAGCTCCAAGCGTTCCTGCTTTGGCACCTATCTGTGGAGGCTTTCTGTATCATCGCTGGTCCAGCCTATTGCCTTCATCAGACTGCAACCGGAAGCTTCTTTTCCAAATTTCTTACTCCTCCAACTTGGCCCACTCTTCCACCTGCCCTGGTTATGCTCATGATCTTCTGGTCATGATCTTGTCAGTGTAGTTTTCACTGAATGAATCGCAGAGTTAGTTATTAATATGTCTAGACTCATGAGTCAATGCTATGGATAGAATATGTGTATGATTTATAGAATTTGTGTTGAATATGATGATATTAGCAAGTGGAGTCCTTAGAAAGTGAGAGCCCTTCTGAATATGGTTAGTGACCTTATATGAGGACTAGAAAACTGTTTTTTTTTATTGTAAATTTTTGCACTTCTATCCTTTTACGAGGTGAGGACATAGCAATAAGGTGTCACTAACAAGCAGGGACCAGGTGCTCAGCTGACAGGCCTGTTGGTACTTTGTAATGGACTTTCCACCTTTTAAAATTGTGAGAAAATAAGTTTGTGTTGTTTGTAAATGATTAAAACTCGGGTATTTTGTTAGAGCAGCACAACAGACCAAGACAAAGGGCTCACAGAGGTCAGGTGATCCACGGAGTTAGAGCTGAAGTCCGTCTTACCGGAGGTCCAGTGGTTCCCTAAGTCTATCCTGTCACAGTTTCCCTAGTTAGGGAACCCCTAGTTGATACAAGTAATTAAAGATCTCAGAGTCAGTTAACAGAATTTCCAGATTCAGTTTTCCAGATCTGTAGAGTGAAGATTATTACTATGGGAAAGGCCAACAGGAGGCCAGCAAGCTGCGTCTGCTTACAGGAAAAAGGAAACGCAGCACCATATCTCTGGAGGGATTTCAGAGGTCAGTGCCGCCGTCAGTGGCTTGAAAGAAGTGGGGGTGGTGATGCCCATAACATCCTCATTCATCTTGTGTCTTTGGCCTGTGCAGTAACAGATGGACCTTGGAGAATAACAGCAGATTATCATAAATTTAATTGCAGTGCTGTTCCAAGTGTAATTTTGTTGCTTGGGCAAATCAACACATTCTCTGATACCTGTTGTATGGCTATTGATCAGGTAAGTACCTTTTTTTCTTTGATACCTATTAGTAAAATTCACCAAAAGCAGTTGGCTTTTAGCTAGCAAGGCCAGAAATGCACTGTCATTGTCCTACCTCATTGGCATATCAACTCCAATTCCATGGTATAATTTAGTGTAAGAGTCCTGATCACTTCTTTACTTTCACAAGACATCGTTCTGGCCCATTACATAGAACAGATCTTGCTGATTCAACTGCTGAACCGGGAATAACAACTACTATAACTTGTTATGACATTTTCATGTCAGAAGATGATAAATAATCCCACAAAAGTCCACTTCAGTGAAATTTCTTGGGGTCTGGTGGTGAGAGGGATTGTTAAGATAAAGTATAAGGTGTTGCATCTACTTCCTAGTAAAACCAGGAAAGGAAAAATACTGCTTAGGGAACTACTTTGGATTTTGGAGGCAACACGTTCCAAATTTGGCTGTGTTCAAGCTCCTTTACTGAATACACTGAAAAGTTGCTCATTTTGACTAGGAACTAGAGTAAGAGAAGATGCCTCAGCAGATTCAGCTCATTGTGCAGACTGATTTACTACGTGACTCAGAAGATATTATGTTACTTGAAGTGTTAAATGACATAAATACTTTAGGTGAATAACAGCATAGACTTTTTGGATTTGAGAGCAAAGTCTTCCCATAATCTGCAAATAACTTCTTTTGGTGGACATTCTGTAGCTTACCAGTGGACTTTAAAAGAAATGGAATACATAATCATGGACTACTTAGTATGTGATGTGAACTGCCCAGGATAAACTGGCTTACAATTTTATAAAGTTGGTTGCACCCAGGAGAACCAAATTTTCAGATGTAGGTGACTGATACATATGAGCTCTGACTCAAACAGATCCTGACAGAACAAGCAACTTACACGAGGATATAACTCCAATGCTTACGCTGTGATTTGCTAACTTATCTTTTCTATCCCAGCTTCTAAGTCTTCATGGGAGTTGACTGAGCAGTTGACTAGGGAAGAAAAAGCGATGGTTTGGTTAATGTGTAGCTGTACCTTTTCCTCAGGTACAACCTAGTACTAGTACCCTTCTGAGACATTCTTGAAAGACAGTGATGAAAGATACTCTTTCTAGTAGGCAGAGCTTTGGGTAGTCCATCTGGCCATTCACAAAAGAACTGATGATCCATATTGATTAATAGGCTGAAACCAATAATTAGATGGTGAATCAGGGACTTGGAAGAAATATGATTGAAAAATTGGTGGCAAAGTCTGGGGCAAAGAATGTGGATTGATCTGTCCGACATGGAGAACGACTGCGAAGATATTTGTATTCCACGTGAAAGTTTACCGAAGGGTGACCTCCTTAGCAAAAGATTCTAGCGATGAGATAGAATGACCTGTTTTGTTGATACCGATCAATTTTCCCCCAGCCACTCCTGTCATACCCAATGTGCTCTAGAACAAAATGCTGAAATAGAAGACATGGGCTCAGTAACAGAAACTTCCATTCACCAAGGACCAACTGGCCATGGCTGCCGCTGCAGGCTCCACCTTCAAGCAGCAAAACCCACCTTGAGTGCTTGGTATGACATCCTTCCCCAGGGTGATCAGCCAACTGCCTGGTGACAGGTTGATTACACTGGAACACTTCCAAAACAGAAGGGCTAATGCTTTGTTCTAATTACACTACACACTTACTCTGCATGTACATTTGCCTTCCTGACATGCAGTACTTCTTTCCTATGTTCCATCCATGAACTGACATATGCCTCATCCAAGATTGCAGTATGCCTCACAGCATTGCCTCTGCTCAAAGGGCCTGCTTCACGAAAAGTGAGGTGCAGCAATTGGCCTGTGCTTACACGATACAGTAGTTTTGCTATGTTTCCCATCATCCTAAAGCTGGCTTGACAGAATAAATACCTTTTCTCTTAGTTACTGTTTCATCATTGTAACGCAATAACCAGCATCCACAACTTAAGAAAGATTCATTTTAGCTCATAGTTTCAGGTCAGAGTCCATATGTTGGTGGCCAGCAATGGTGGGCACAATGGCAGAGGCACATCTGGAGAGCTCTTCGTGGCATGGTAGAGGGAAGACAATTCATGGAGGAAAGGGTGGGGCTACCCTTTTAGGCCCTCCCTTAGCATGTAGGACTGGTACTGCCCCAGGGATCCGCCCCTTTGGCCAAGCCCCAGTGTTCTACCTTCTCCACCCAGGCCCCACATCTCTTATGGCACATGAGTATTTTACAACATCCAAATCCATGAAGCTTTGGGGGTATACTCCACATCCAAACCTTAACACCCTTGTGAAGACACAATTATGGTGCCAGTTAGGTAAATACACAAAGAGTTTAGAGCATTGTGCTCCAGGAGACTGCATATGCTCTACGTCAGCCAACTAATAAATAGTGCCATCTCTCCCATAGCCAGAAATCATAGGCCCCAAAAACCAAAACAGAAGGGGCTCTATTACCCTTAGTGACCCACTAGTAAAATGCTTGCCTTTGTCACTATTATCTTACACCCCGTTGGTATAAAAGCCATACGTCTACAGGAAGAGATGCTTACCTCCGGAGACACAATAATGACTCTATTAAACTGGAAGTTGAATTTGTCACCCTGTGACTTTGGATTCCTTATATCTTCTTTACTAAGAGGGAATAAATGTGCTTATAAATATCAGCCACAACCACATGGCCAGTTACTGAAGCTAGTACTATAATTATTTTCTAACATGAGACATATCATGGCAGTTAGCTTTCTACCAGGGTATCTAAATTCAAAGATATCAAACGAGAAAAGAAGACCATCTAAAGACTGTGTTCTCTTCTAGAGAAGAAACTAATATGTTTCCAGTTGCCTGAAAAACTACTGTGGCATGTGGGTGTAAGAATGACTTTTTTATTGCCTTTATCTGAAGGTTATCTATGGCTTATGGGGATCTGTGTTGATGTCAAGTTCATTAGAGGTGGACTGTCGTGATTAGTTTTACGTGTTAACTTATCCAGGCTATAAGCTGTGCAAACACCAACCTAAATATTGCTGTAAAAACATTTTATAGATGCAATTTAAGTCAGTTATCGATTAATATTATAAAAAAGAGACAATCACAGGCAATTTTTTTGGCCAAATTTAATCAGCTGATGATGCTGAGGTACACTGGGAAGGAGGAAATTCCACCTGTGGACGGCAACCTCAGTTCATGTTTGAGAGTTCAGTGCTGCCCTTCCTTTCTGTCTTTTGTCCTCTCTCTCTCTCTCTCTTTCTCTCTCTCTCTCTCTCTCTCTCTTTCTCTCTCTCTCTCTCTCTCTCTCTCTCTCTCTCTCTCTCTCTCTTCCTTTCTTCCTTTTTTTGAGGCAGGATCTCACTCTGTAATCTAGACTGATGTTGAGCTCATACGTAGCCTAGGCTGGCCTTGAACTCACACCAATCCTCCTGCATCAACCTCCCAAATGCTGGGATTACAAGGTGCGCACTGTCACACCCATTTATGTGGTTCGTGGAAATAGACTCCAGGAACTTGTGCTTGCTGAGTGAGTGCTCTGTTTGTGCTATGCCCCGAGCCCATAGTCCTCTCCTTTCTGACACTCATCCTGTGGATTTCAGACTATGTAGCCAACTTTACAACCATACAAACAAATTCCTTATAAGTCACTCAGTATATATCTCTTACCTGTTTTGTTTCTCTGAATTCTGACTGGTAACAATCAGCTGTGTAACTATCAGAAGTATAAATATCATTAATGTATTTTTTACCTAAAGTCTGATTGCACTGTCCAATTATTCTACAATTCAGATTATCGAGGCAGATTATCTTCTGAGCCATGTGACTTTCGGAAGGTTAGTTGATTTCTAAGCCTCTCTCTGAAATGAGTCTGATAACATTGACCTTGTGTGGCATAACAAGGGATAAACTGAACACCTTGCACAATATCTGGCTCATCGCCACAACGACTATCTTCAGCATTGCAGCAACTGATGAGCCCTTGGGCAGAGCTGGTACCAGCTGGTGCAGGGACCTATTGAAGTATTCCCTGGCCCAGTTGATTCTGTTGTTCCCCTTTGTGTTGCTCCTTTTCAATTAAACACTATGTGGTCTAGGCTGGAATTAACAGCTTCCCGGAATCAAGTAACAAATAATTAAGCAGAAAATCTTTATCTGAAACTTTATTTAGGCCTGAAGTTGTTCTATTCAGACTTTTAAGTGACAAGAAAAACAACTAATTTCAGAGACGCTGTGTGTGTGTGTGTGTGTGTGTGTGTGTGTGTGTGTGTGTGTGTGTGTTTGTGTGTGTGTGTGTGTTTCTAATGTTTTTTGGAAAACACCAGCCTCCAGCCACTTAAAATGAAGGAAAGGCTTCTATATGTACAGAGCCCTCTGAATATTCTTCTCCTGGTGCTTTTTGTGCTGTTTTAACGGGAACTTTAGTATCATATCCTGGATCGGTGGCACAGGCCTGTAATTTGAGCATTTTAGGTGGCTGAAAACAGGATGACAGGTTTGAGCCTAGCCTGGGCTACTTCATGACTTAGCAAGACCTTGTCTCAAAGTCAAAAAAAATAAAAATGGGCTAGGGATGGAGCTCAGTAGGAAAGCCCTGGAGGTAAATCACCAGTAGCACACACACACACATACACAAAATAGTAGGTTATACTTTTTAGTATATGAACTCACTTGATCCTTGTAACAGAATTACGGGGAATGTATATATTTTTTTTTTCCCACTTTACAGATGAAGAGCTAGGCATGACAACTTAAGTTTCTGCCCTCAGTGACACATTGTCACAGACAAAGAGCCAGGCTTTGATGTCCCAGAGCAGGGATTCAGACTCTGTGCTCTTAACCACTTCATGTAGCTACTCTAACGGTGCCTGTTCCATCTTCCAGAAAGAATAACTAGTTCTAGAAGGACAATGGTTCTGTGACTGGGCAAAAATCTGAGTGACAGCATGGATTCTGTGGGTAGATGCTGTTCAATAATGGCATTTATCTTGGGTGAATTCTTCCCTGCTTCCTGTTTCTGTCCTAGTGGTGCATGAGCTCAAAAAAACCAAAGATACCTTACATCTTTATGAGATTTGCTAATCTTGTTTATGAAAACATGGTGACCCATCTGCAGAAGTTAGCACACCCTTTGATTGTTGAGATAGAAGTGGCCCAAGATTCTGAATGCTGGTAAATTTAGCAGAGAAATAGCCCCACTGGGGCTTGCACATGGCAAGGTGGAAGGAGCAATGAGAAAGGACATATGCTCTGTCCATGGTATCTGCAGGGATTCCGGACTTTGGGAATGAAAGAAGGAAGAGAGAAGAACAAACAACAGCTCAATATCACAAAACACTGGCCCACACCGAGCAGCAAGGCTGGAAGCTCAGCACAGCCAGGCAAGACCTCCGGTGCCCCTCTGGACAATGATTTCAGAACCCTAGAGGCTTGTTGGCTTGCAATGGTCAGGAAGCACGCTCTGTATTTGCTGGACTCTCCCTACCTCCACACAAGTGTGTGTCTTGTCTAACTAGTCACCTTTCTTACTTCAGTTGTCCTCGAATCACTTAAGGTTCTTCAAAAACTCCAAGTACCTGTACATCACCCACAGGCATTGGATTCAGTGTGTTCAGTCACAGGCCACACATCTGTATTACTTTAGCTCCCAGGCAATTCCCACATGCAGTTCAGGTTGAAAAACCACTAGACCAAAACCTAGTAAGCATTATGGGAATTTGTACCATCCACCTTCTGTAGTCCTTGACTGGCTTTGAAAAGTTCTCCACATTGTGGCCTGTCCTCCTGGGCTGGCAGATCATTTGCTCTGCAGAAGGTTATTCTCCTCTGGAGGGTGTTTGGGCGGTTTTCCTCTGAGCAGCTTCAGAGCAGATTGTGTCTGAATGCGTGTCCTTATGAGGAATGCGGACACATGGTTCTGTCTCAGTGAGGCTTTGGGCTACCTCAGAGTGTGGTGCAGCTGAGGAATTGTTGGTTCCTAAAAAGCTACTCATTCTCAGCTTTCAGGTGAGGGCTGCAGTTTATGCTACGGGTATGGCAGGGACCTCCACTTGGAGTAGGACAGAGTATTTGTACTTCTCTTTCTGCTTCTCTACCTACTCCTGTTTGAGAACGCCAAGTCACAAACAGAGCTGGAAAGTTGAGCCCCACAAGTCTCTATTGCAACATGATGAAATCAAGATCTCTGGCTCATTAAAGACAAATGAGCCAGAGATACCCATACTGTGATAGGAGTGATTTGTTATGGAACCAACAGCCCACACATTGGATGCTCAAACTGTAGCCAGAGTGTTTAGAAACATTTGAAATGGTTAAGGTGACTAGCTTAGAGACTTATGGAGGACATAAAGGGCCAGAGGCCACCCAAATCTCCCACTTTCTCAAAAAAATCAACCTTCCAAGAATCCAATACAGGAGCAGTGTTGCTCGTATTTTAGTTTCTAATGCATAATGCATCCAGAAGTATTTATGACTTCTTAGCATGTTAGAATACTACATTCATTGAACTATTAATCCACACACAAAGTAGCTCCAATCCTATAACAATGGCATTTTGGTTTATTTATAAATATTTAATTGAGGTTGTGAGGAATTGGGCATATGCCCCCAAGAGGTGAAATCTTCAGAATTCCTGTCTACTGCTCTTTCTGGCTCCAGAATCCAGCCCCTTCTCTTGACTACGCTGAGCATGAGGTCTGTACTGGTGCTTCATTGTGCATTTGCCGCTAATCAATATTAGCTCTCATTTAACAAGGGCTCTTCGTGTGGTAGGTGTTCTGTTTGAGTTATCTCAGCTTGTGTGACTGCTCTGGGAAGGATGTAATATTCTGCCCATTTCACAGACAGGAAAGCAGACTTGAAAAAGTTACAGACTGCCTCTCCCTTGATGGCCCATAACCAATAATTGCACAGCCATGTTTTATCCCGAGGTCCTCACTTCCCTCCTTTTCCCATAGAGGATTAGGGAGTCTTCAAATCCAAATGACAGGAACTCATGATAGCATTTCAAACGTCAGTGAAATGCAGGGCCAGGAATCTTTGATTGACTTCAGATCACAACGGGGTTGTTTCTCCTCCAGCTCTGCACAGGAGCTGCTTGAACTTCACAGTGAGTTAAGAACTCTGAACCTGATATAGACAGACAGTGAGCAGCTAAACGCCAACAGCCCATGTATTGGGATTTTGAAGCATATTCACAACCCTGTAGCAGTCATCATGTGCTTCTGCCGTATCCAAAAACGTGTACCCCACATGTAGTCCTGACCGAGCTGTGGTGCACTGAGGATACCGATGGTGAATACTTTCCAGCTTTGGGAAAGACAGCCGAAAAGTCTTCTTAAGTGGCCTGCAAAGATGACAAGCACACAGCAGCCACGTTGCCGGGATTTGTGGACAAATTATGAACCATACGTATTATTCTTTTCATGTTTTCACAAGTTTATAAATAAAACAAAACCCCTGTTTTCTTTAAGGGTCTTCTATGTTCGTTCTCGGTGGCCCCTCCCTTTTGGTTCTTTCTATTTTGGCGCTTCATTTGCAAGAAGTCTCCATTTCCCTTATTTACATGTGAAGCAACTTGGAGCATCATGTGGTGAGGGTTCAGGCAGACCCTGAATTCCATTCAGTTCTCATTTCCTCCCTGACAGTCGCCGTGGAATCAATCATGTTGTCCCTGCCCTCTCTCTGACCACCTCAGAGATCCCAAATCGCTTTTCATCTCATGTGTCAATCACCCTCAGACCATGTCCACTTTTCATTACTAACACGCCATCACATGACCCGCTAATCTGTCACTTTCTGACAGCAGTTAGTGTGCCAATTGATTTAATTAGCAATCAATTAGCTTGTTACTATTGGAAGTAATTACCTTTTATAGAGAAAAGAGTGCAGCTGGTGAGGGCAATAAAACTGCACTAATAAAACTGCCTCCAGTCCCCTCTCCACCAGGGTAGTCACGCACTCGAGGGCTGGCCAAATTGTGGGTGACACACACGTTGTTGAATAGTCCACAGGGGCAAATTCCCCATCCTTACGTGCAGCGCTCCTCTGTCACGGATGTTACCCAGAACTTGGGTTTTCGAGGGGAGATTGGGTTAACGGTTTGGGTTCATATTCTCTCAGCATACACTTTTCAAGAGGCTTCTTTTGGAGAACCAAAATATCTCGGAATCTCTCAGACATCCTTTCCAAAAAAAAAAAAAAAATGAAATTACTAAGGTAAAATGAGATTGTGACTTGCCCAAGGTCACACATCTGGTCACTGCTGGATCCCTGAGCAGAGGTCTCCAGCCCTGCCCACTTGCCTCGAAAGGGTCTCTTTGCACCATTTCATACCCTTGATTATGGAAATCTGCATCAAGGAGGAAGTTTGGGGGGATTACAGCATTTGAGAGAGAGACCTTTGGTCTTGAAGATAAAAGACACGGGTGAAATTACAGAGTCACATGGTGAAAACATCTGAGAAAAATAACCCGTCCAAAGAGTTGGGGGCATAGTACAGTCTAAGTGGCAGAGAAAGATGAAAATTTTTGGCACAATTGCCTCTTCCTGCACACACAGACTGTGAACACACCTTCTGCCACTCCTGACCGGGGCTACAGTACATTTCCTATACTTTCACTATTAAATTCAGCCTCCAAACTAGTCCCTAGGCGGGCGATGACTCGCTACATTAGCTCCGTGGTGAACAGCAGAGGCAGTAATGAGATGACTAAGGAGACCCGGATTCCATTCATCATCCTGTTTGCTCCAATATAAGTGTTCTTTTATCAGCACTATTGGTACTGATGTCATCGCAGGAGGCATAAATCACCTCACCAGTGACAGGGTCCTATTAAGGGTCACGGCCTAAAATCATTATTGACAAATTAAGGATCACACTTGGCCATTTTGTCGGCGTGCCCTCAATTGGGGGTATGGCCTGGTTCCTCTATCTGGTTGGAAATTAAATAGTCATTTAGAGTCTTGAACAGCCGTGCGGATTAATTGGAAGAGCAGTCACCTCTTCCCCTCCCTCAAATTTGAGAATGGTTCGGCGGACTTCAGCAAAGGGAGCCATCCTCAGAGAAGGCCCGCATTCTTATCACCAATTCTTCTCACTCCCACAGCTGCGGGGCCGTATTAGGCAACATTCTAGAGTGCATTTGGTCTTGACTTCCAGGCAGTAGCTCAGGGCTTGTCAGAGGGTCGTTGAGAATTCTCATTTGGAAGGCTGTCACGGCCTAATGTGACTGCAAAGGACTTTTTTGGAGGGTGACTGAAATGCAAACAAGGCTGGAAAGGGTGAGAAGTTAATACTGTCATCCTTTTCTACAAATTGATACCCCAAATTAAAGGAGAGGCAGCTCTCCCTGCAGTGCTGGCTAGATCAGGGCCCCCAGAGTTCCCAGTGTGATCGCCACAGCTGGCTTTCTATCTATCTTCTAATTTCTGAAACCAACTCGAATGTACTCATTTGAAGGAAGTTATTTGGGTGTGGAAGTGAGCTCAGCACCCTTCACTCTAGGATCTTTGGCAGGCCAGAATCATTTGGGGTAGTGAGGTCCCAGATGATGTCAAGAGGTGCTTTTAAAGACTCGTGCCAGGTCCCTGGTTTGGAAGAGTTGATATTGTTAAGATGTCAATTGGTTCCACATTGATTCAAATTTAATATAATTCTGCACTAGTTTTAATGGTATATGTCTATGCATGTATATAAACTTCAAAAATGTCTCTGAAATTAATTTGGAAGAACAAACCAGCTAAACTATGAAGAAAAACTTTCTAATGTAAGAGTGATTGAAAGCCCTGTGTTCCTTCTGATTCTAAAGCGTGTTACAAACCTATATGAATCAAAACAGTGTGGCAGAGGTGCCTGAGCAGACAAACAAAACAATGGAAAAGAGAAAGAAGTCCAAAACCGAACACAAGCAAATGCATAAGAGTCTAATGCATAATAAAATGATATTTCAAATGATACAGAAGAGATTCACTATTTGATCTTTAGTATTATAAAAGTTGACTAACACTTCAGAGAAGTGACCAAGTTACCAAGACACACTTTATAGACACTTAAACCCCTTTAAAATGTAAGTTTAAAATATAGTCACAAAAGCAACAAAGTTACCTGCAGCTAAAAATGTAGCCAAATGTAAATCTAAAAGCAAATGACAAGCTAGAATAGCAAGAAGCTGCTCCAGTAGAAAAAAAGGAATACCAATGTATCAAGAGACTACTTAGTAAAAAGAAAAAATAAATAAATAAACAAGAATGTAAAGACCTCACAATTCACCAAAAAAAGTTGGCACAATAAGAATAATTTTAAGAACATCTATCATTTATCAAATAGAAATTTCTAGAATAATAATGTACAATGCTTATGAGTATGTGAAAACCTAAGTATGCTAGTGTTTTACTGGTGGGAATATAAGTTGTTATCATATTACTGAAAAGTCCTTTGAAAACCACCAGTCATTAGAAAGCATGTTGCCCTCTGGCCCGGCAGCCCAACCACTGAAAATTTTCCCGGAGTAGTTCTTACACAAATATCTAAAGGGTGTACTTAGCAAATTGTTCCTAAAGTTCTATTTTTAAAAATTACAAAATGATATGTAAGTTTTCAATAGACAACAAGAATGTTTAGCACATATTATTTATTATAAAATAAAAACTAGAAACAACCTACAAGTTCATCAGTGGGTCATTAGTTCAGTCAGTTTAGATCTCTGTACTTGGGTCACAAGATTTTTGAGCAAGGAATAAGTTGAAAAGCAGGAAAATATATGAATTTTCATCAGAAGGACTATGTATGTGTGTGTGTGTGTGTGTGTGTGTGTGTGTGTGTGTGTGTCCATGTACACACATATAAAATTAGAAACTTCGGTAGACTTTGATCTGAATATCAATTTAATTTTACTTCTACTTGAATGCGGTTATGAGTTTGGGTGTCTTATATTAAAATTTTTTCTTTCTTGAAAAGTAGTACAAATGATAATTTTGCTTATATAGGCAAACAGCACATGGAAAGAAAATATTAACTAGCAATGTAATAAAGAAGTGATTTCTTTTGGGGCCTTAAGCTCAAACCTTCAAATTTGCACTGTTTCCTTGTGGAATTATTTGATCAAACTGAAATTAAAACCAAAAGCTCTAACTGGGTCTGGTCAGCTCTGCTCTGCTACCCCAGATAACTGCTGGAACTTTCCAATCTTCTGTAAAAGGATAAAGCAACAATTATGATTAAAACCTTGGGGGGAATTCATCCACTCACCCAGCTAATATTAATTGAGCACCTTTGTTGATCTCACGCAACTTCCTGGAGAAGTCAGTTGTTTATAACTAGTGCTGCGCCCTCGCAGAGAAGCAGCGGAGACAAGGCGAGGGGTGCAGGGTGCTTAGGAGAGGGAAGGAAGGAACCAGGACTGATGTTGTATCTGAATGGGCCACGAGGCATGGCTCCGCCAAGAATGGAAAAAAAAAAAAAAAGTGGCTATGAGAGTCAGTAACTGCTGAGTTTTTGAGTTGAATTTTTGTCACACTCACCTAGGAATTAAAGGATTTTCATTTTTCTTTAAAGAACAAATGAAATCTTCACCAATACTTATGATTCATTCAGAACTTCTTGACTCTTTTGTTCCAGTTACTTTTAGCCCCCAATTCTTAAAACTTCTTTTTAGTATAATCCCTCCTTTGCTGACTCCGTGAACTTGTTCTGTCCCGCACTCCGCTATTGTTTGCCTTGCCCACTCTGGCTGCAATTCAGGGCCCCCGTCTTCTCCGCAGTCTGTCACAAAGTCCTGGGTGGGGACATCATGGCTGCATTCTGTTCCCATGTCTACCTCTGGGAACAGGATTGGGTTATTGGAACTCACCCTTCCAGTTATCGAGTCCTAAGGAAGAGCAGGAGTTGAAGAGTGAGAGAGATTGAGAGAGAGAGAGAGAGAGAGAGAGAGAGAGAGAGAGAGAGAGAGGGAGAGAGAGAGAGAGGAAGGGGAGAGGAGGGTAAGAAGGAGACATGGTTGACTTCTGGAAAGGACAAGGACTGAGGGAGAGAGCTTGAATATGGCTGCTCAGCAGGGACAATGGGAGCGTGAGGTGAGAACATGGCACCGTGCTCACCTCCTTCCACGTGCTGTCTCAGAGCAGCTTCCTCGCCCAGCCTCCCAGGCCCGTGTTAGCAGGCGCTAGAAGACGAGAAACAGACGGTGCACCCTTGTCCCGAAGCTCTCATGCCACCCCACCCAAGCTACTCGCTCAGCGCACCTGCACTTAACTCAAAGCATCGCCTGCCTCCTTCCGAGGCCTGCTGTACCCTGAGCCCACCTGAGCCCACTCCTGTGCTGCTCAGTGTGCACACCTGCTCACAGGCCCTCCTCCTGCTGTAACCTCCTCCGGGACAGTTGCTCCACCTCGTGTCTTGTCCATCTCCACGCCACCCCAGCCCTCCCACACATGGCAGTGTCTGGCTCCTCCCTGGGACCCAGCAATGAAGCGCAAACAGATGAGAAAACAAACAGCGAAATGATGTGAACGTGTTCAAGGAATGGAGACCTTGATGGCTTTCGAAGGGACAGGACATGGGTGTAATTGGAGGGAAGACACAGGATGAGGTCTTACCCAGATCGCACCACACCAGTAACTAACGCAGGGTTCCATGTGTCCTTAGCAATTCTATTGAATTCAGGACTCTTCCTACCCTTTGGTCATGGTTGAAGTAGCCTTGGTCCCAAGCCCACTGGGTCTTCCTCCCCACAGAGCAGAGTAAGCTCTAAGGAGCTCGAAGGAGCCAGGCTAAGAAAAAACTGAATTTTATCATGAAGAACTGTGCCTCAAAATGCACCAAGACAGCACACCCAAAAAGAGTACTATCCCATGCCATCCTGTACTTTTGAAAAAGTTACTTGCATCAAGAAATGAAATTTAGGGGCATATTGTATTTCATTCCTTAGACATTACAGGTAATTTGCTACACTTCTTTCTCTGTGGTTATCTCAGCTTTTAGAATGCATTGAATATATTATAAAATTATGTGTTTATATGATGAAATACACATTTTATACATAAGCATTTTCCTTTACCTATAACGACCTTTATATATATATATATATATATATATATATATATATATATATATATATATAATATTTTTGTTTCAAAAAATGAAATGACACCATATTATTCTACAATTTCTTTCAAATGTTATTGCATTAGATATTTTTTTCTTGTCAAAATGTGGGGGTCTGCTTCATTTTTGCTTATTTTTGTGTCAATATATGTATACTGTACCAGCAGATATTGTAGTACAAATACTGCAGACTATATCAATGCACCTATTTCTCTATCATTGGACACTTACAGTGGGCCTGATTAGATATATTTTTTTTATTTCAAACAATGTTATAATAGATATGTACACATATTGCTATTATTTTATCATAATTTCTGTAAAATAGAATTTTATATGAAGTATTGCTGTATCTCCAAGGTACGATTGCAATGGGTATTCCAAATTGTTTTTTATTTTTAACTCCTAATTTTTATTCTCACCTGCAAAACACCTTGTATCTTCACTGGTATTTCATGGTATGAATTAAAATTCTACATTTGACCAATTTGGTAGGTACAAAATAAGCTATCATCGTTGTCCTAAATTATATCAAATATTACTTATCATGAATCAAGTTTCATATATTTATTTTCTATTTCTTTTGTGAATTTCCTATTCCTTGCCATTCCCCCACCACTATTTGGCTTTCTCATTGACCATTATATATTGGAGAACTTGACCTCTGCATATTAAATATGTTGCCATCCATGAACAACATCTGGCACTCAGATGTTTTACCTGTAATCCGACGAAATCACTGGTTCTTTCCCTTCTGTGATTTCTGGGGTTTGTATCTAGCTTATAAAGGCTTCCTGACCCCAACACTACAGAAAATATCATCATAGTCATCTAATATGTGCATATTTTATGCTTTATACTCATACTTGTATCCTCCAAGAATTTTATTTTTTAAAAACACAGTGAAGTCAGAGTCTATTTGGTTTTGCTCACACGGAGAGCGGCTGTCCTGTGTCAGTTATGGGACATCTTATTATCACCCCCACCACCTGCCACGCACCCACGGCTGATGAAATGTGTATTCTTGCATTCTTATATTCACAATTTTTCTGTTTTAATTTCTGATGGGGTGAAAATTGACAGATATAATTCACATGAGCAAAAGCTCTTTGGGGTATTCTCAATACTTTTTAGGAATGTAAAGTTTTTTGATAGTGAAAATTTGGAAGCCCTGGTCCAAACAGACATGACACATTTATTCTGTAACTTTACCTTCTCCTAGAACATCTCTATTCCTCCCCAGAGCATGCATGCCCTGGACTGGCACCACAGCATGTGAGGACGGGAAGCAGCACCCCTCTGGGAGGGGGGGAGGGGGGTGTACCTGTCACTCGTCACCTCCTTTTAGTTCTGCCAATATGAATAAGAACTTTAGCCCAAAATAGCTCTGCAAATGTGCTTTAGCTGTGACTCTCTCTTAACTTAATGTTTTCCAAATTGAGACACAATCATTTCTGTCTCCCAAGATGTTAGGTCACTTGATTTTTGTACAAATGGGAATGACTTGAGATCTAGGCTTATGACTTCGAACTCACCTTGTTCTTTAAGAAAGAACCGCTTTTGTGGGGAGGTGACCTTGTTTGACTGGTCAAGAAGTGCAGAAGAGCCCAAGGATGAGGTTATTTGGTCATTTACTTTCTGGCAGGTGCAGCATTCTGCACCATGGGATAGACTGACTGGAAACAGCAGGTATCTGGCCCCTTAAACTCAGCCTGGTGTTCTCGAATCATTGCAATTTGCAAGCCTGCCTAATGGCAGTCAGCCCAGCCAGCAGGGGGAGATACAGTAAGGTAGAACAAGACCATTAGACTCTCCAGTTCAGAAGGACTTTCAGCTACTGTCTAGTACTGCTTATTTTGTGCCCAAATTGTCTTTAAAACCACCCAGCAAGCAGCTTCTGTTCCATGGGACAATCATTCTGTCTTAGTCCTTGCTGCAGCTAGAACAGGATATCTCAGATTGGGTAATTTATAAGAAATAGGTGTTAATTTTCTCAAAGTTTGGGAGGCTGTAAGTCTAAAGTCAAGGCACCAGCATTTGTTAAGTTTCTTCTTGCTTTATAGGCAAGGTAGAGGACAGGAAAGCACCAATTCCTTCCACCAAGTCGCTTTGTTAGGTCCACTAATACCTTTCCTAAGGAGGATATTCACAACCTAATCACCTCTTAAAGGTCTTGCCTATTATTGGCAATCCCTGAATTTTGGAGGGGACATTTTTAGACCACAGCAACTTCACCTATTTCAGTCTTTTTTTTGTCTTCCTTGCCCATACGACTCCAATATTTGTCCCTGTCTTCCCATGGCCTTTTTGCTGTCATCTCTTAAAAAGACACTGGTCATCCAGGAGAAAATATGTTACAGACATCTGAAATATGTTCAGGCCAAACAGATTCATTTCTTTCAATCTGGTAACTCTCAGTAGTTTTTGTCTTTCTTAATTACATCTGTGAAGACCCTTCCTCCAAATAAGTTACTGTTCCCAGGATCCAAAGGTTAAGATAAAGGCACATTTTGGGGAGCCATAATTCAACTCAGTATATGTAAGTGAACAAAATGGCCACCCTTGGGTCAAATGCAGCCTACAGATATCTGTGGTTCTTCTTGTGTAATGTTTTATGAACTTGTACATTTTAGATAATATCTGGAATTCTAGCTTCAGAAGACCTGGTAACACATGGGGCCTGCCTTTCCTGTGGTATCAGAAGAAGCTGCATCCAGCTTCATGCAGTTGATCCTGATATGATCTGACAGGTCCCCATGGGTATTTGACATTGTCATCCTTAATCGAGACCCTGTTAGTCTTGCCCCCATTCGACTTTTCATTGTCTTATTTGACTGTGTATTTCTATAGCTAGAATAATGTCAGCTCCAGACTTCTTGCTCAGAAACATTTGTTGGGCCAAAAAAGTATATGATTTACATGGAAGAGAAATATGCTTCTTACTAGATCCTATCTATAAACAGGTCCTGTCTCACCTTCAGGACCACAGGGTAAGGGTGGTTGGTCATTCTTAAGAAAATTCTTCACATTCAAAAGGTGTAGAATACAGAGAAAGATGCTGCATTTGGACTAGCATTAACACGAACCTATCTTTCAGTAAAGATTTAACTTACAAGTTACAAGCGTTTAAAAATAGTATAAACGATTTCTCTACAAATATACTCAACTACCTGATCTTTGATGAAGGGGCTAAAAACCTACAAAAAGATAGTCATGTCAATAATGAGTGCTAGGAAAATTATTATCAACATGCAGAAGAATGAATCTAGACACCTAAAACCATGTACCAAAGTCAAATCAAAGTGGATCAAAGAAAGACCCAAACATCTGAACACTGAACCTTCTGAGGAGCAAAATAGGTAAAACTCTTGAAGATGTAGGCACAGGCAAGGACTTTGTTAATAAGACACCTGATGCAAAAGAAATAGCCTCCAAAATCAACAAATAGGATTATGTCAAATTAAAAAGTTTCTGCACGGCAAAGGAAAGTATCAACAGAGTGAAAAAAGAGCCAACAGAATGGGAAAAAATTTACCACATACACCTCAGGAGGCTAATAGCTAGGATATATAAGTAACTGAAGATTAATAGAACCTCTAAAATCAAAGACCTGATTAAAACATGGGCAACTGAAATAGTTCTCAGATAAAGACATTTAAATGGCCAGCAAATACACGAAAAGATGTTCAATATCCTTAGGCATTAGAGAAATGTAAATAAAAACATCACTAAGATACCATCTTACCTCAGTGAGAATAGAGTATACACAGTACTAGAGCAGCAATCGATTCTGACAAGGAACTGTTTTACACTGCTGGTGGGACTATAAATTGGTTCAACCACTATGGAAGGTGGTATGGAGATTCCTCAAAAAGCTGAAAATAAATATTCCATTTATTCTAGCAACATACTTCTTTTGGGTATCTTTCCAAAAGAGTTAAAAGGCAAACATAACAGACACATAACACCCATGTTTATAGCAGTACAACTAAAAATAGCTATATTGCGAAAGATACCAAAGTATTCATCAACAGACCAATGGAAACAAAAAATACGGTATTTGTAAACAATGGAAAATTGCTCTTCCTTAGAGACAGATTTGAGGAATTTGTGAGTAAATGGACACAACTTGAGACGATCATGCTTAGTGAACTGAGTCAGACTCAGAAAGTTAAGTATCTCATGGTTTCTCTACTATGAGAAACCCAGAATACGGGCAATTTACAGAATAAAATGGGTGAGGCATTGGGAGTTAAGGGGCAAGAAGGGAAGAACGAGAGGAAGAAAAGTGGGGAAGAGAAGGGACTATCATGATGTCCTGATAAATATATGTGCACAAAATTCTCAAGAATAGTGTAACCATTGTGTATTGCATATAAATACCAATAAGCTGGGGGGAAAGAAATCTAAAGATGTGCAGGCATGGGGCTGATGGCCTTATTGTGTCATCAAAGACCCTGCAGGTACTTCTATTTTTCCATGGTCTTCAATGTGTGGCTCTCAGTCTTTCTCATTATCTGGAAAACACGCTCTCTCTTTCTCCTGGGCTGCCGGCGGTATGAACGCTGGACACTCCTGCGGTGCCTCTCTGGTCTCTCATGCTCTTGTCCGTGCTTTCTGCACTTGTGTCCTCAGGAAGATCGCTCTGAAGAATTCCTCTTGATGGAAGCTTTGGTCACAACCTCTCCTTCAGTTATAGCTAATCTGTGAGCTCTTTATTGACTCAGGAGGGGAGGAGGAAAAGACAGTAGGTTTTCCTTTTAGACTCATGAGTAGAGTACCGGCTTTTAAGGATGCCTTTAAGGGTAAAGTAGGCAGGATATTGGAAAGAACTCCTCGCTGAGCTTCACACTCACTGCTTAAGAAGGTGTAGAGTTAACAAAGCACATCTCCAGCTCCCGTGGCCTTCCCCCACAGTCGGGCCACTGGACTCGAGTTAAGTGAACACCTTTAAGGTGAGTGACCCTTATGCCTCTGCTCTTGAATCTGACAAAGATTCAGCAGGAAATCCACAGATATTCAAAGCCTAGAGCTCTGGAGGGCTTTCAGGTCCCAGCGTCTTTATCCTCAGACTCTGTGGGTGACTGAGGAAAACATCATTCCTTCCACACCTGTCCTTTGGCTCCTTCCATCCCTGTTGCCTTGATAGCTTTCAACATCTTTGAATGGACAATTGATTTTTTAAAAATTCCAGCTTTCGCAACCCTCTGTAGAATTATTGGTCTGCTAAAGCCAAGGTCCAGGTGAAGCAATTTAAAATTTAAAATCAACTTGTGATCATAAGTGCAAGACTGCCAACCAATTTATGTCTAAGAGCTGCAATGGAAAGTGTTATCCAATCGGGACTTTGGTTCCTATAATGGGACTTCAAGAAAGCTAATATTGAATAGTTCATCTGATTCCAAAACAAGTTGTGTGACCGCACTAAGGAACAAGGGAGGCAGACAAATGCAGCATTTTTACTTAGCTGTCTGACCTCAGATCAGGGCGTGTTGCTAATGGCAAAGAGGAGAATGTATGCTACCGGGAAACAACTAAAGCTCCTTGCCAATGCATTCTTACAAGATTATTTTTTGTGAGAAATTTTGTAATTATTGCTAGAAAGAAGAGCTGTAGAAAGAAGCTTGTAGGGAAGCAGTTTACAGTATGAAAATACATAGTTATGAAGAGTGATATAAATAATGCCTGCTTATCATAAGACAATGTATATTAGACCAGAGAAAGGAAACATGGGTCAGTGTATAGAGATTGAAAAATTTAAATATCTATAACCACCAGAAGGACTATTACAATGAGTGAACTGGATATAAATAATAGCTACTTCACAGCAATGACCCGGTGGCACCGGGGCTGCTCTCTTACAAAAGCACGTCCCCTCCACTTGCCACTATCTCTAATGTCTCAGACCCTGAGGTTGGATCTGGACTTGACAACAGACACGACCGACAAATGGCAAAATCAAGTCTGGACCTTGGTCTGGCTTCTTGGAGAACTGTCCTTATAGCACAACAAACAGGTCCAGATCCTGATCTTGTCTCCTTGCCTAGGGCATGCTCCTTAACCCCTTCGAGTTTCCTTTCCCTGGTAGGTAGAAATGATCATGCTAGTAAACACATCCACACCTTGCTATGAGGCCCCAGCTAGAGAACAGTGCCCTTCCTAATAGGACCCTGCAGCATGTCGAAGGAAATGGGACTTTCTTGTGCTCAGCTTCACAGATGCGGCAGTGTATGAGGCGGATTCTACTACCACTCGCACCTGAGGGTCGTTAGTATTTGGTCAAATGACAGTCACCTTTCAGGTGATGCCAATCACAAGCGGCCAGGCACAGCTTTGGAATGGCAAACCCGGTGGTCTGGGCCCTGATAAGTCCTCTTTGTCTTCCCCTCCTGCTTAGGACTCTTCTTGGCTGGTTCCCAAATCTTCAGTATTAGATTGGATAATCCCACTTTTAATAATGCTCAGGATAGTTGCCTCCCTTGGGGGACAGCGATCGCAGCCGTGGAGGGTATTAAATGGAGCTGAATGCCGCTCAGAACGCTTACCCTTTAAGCTGTGCGCATGTGAACATAGCGTTCTGCCTGTGTACACACAAGGGATGTGCACACATGCGCCTCTATGTGTGTGCGTTCTCCTGGCCTTTGGAGCTTTTTGTGAACAAAATATTACCTTGAACACCCAGTAGAATATTCTCAGGGCCAAAACAAAGCAATGCAGAATTGGTTCGAAACTCAGGTTTTCTAAATGGATGAGGCTATTAACTTCCAAATTCTGTGTTTTTATCTCTTCGAAGTGGCACTAGCCCAACATTACCTTGAGGGCACAGTAACACCCCACGAGACCCGAGAAACACTAAGTTAACGCATAGCAGAATTTACTCAATATTATTTAAATTGTGCTTAGTATTTTAAACTTAGCATAAACCAAGTAGTAATCAGGGATGTGATCTGCTTCCATTTATAATACTATATTTTGAGGGCCATGTTTTTTTACCCCCATAACCTGACTATTCCAGTAATCAAGAAGCCACACTAAAAAATAATTGGTACAGAACAGAGAAAAGAAATATACAGAGTTACTAATATACACCAGGGTTTAAGCTGACATGAAATTTTATCTTAATTATCGGACAAATTTGTACTCCCACTATCTAATTCAATTTGCATGCATCGGTAGACACTTATTAAAGGTAATATTACATCTGTCATTTTAAGACTGGTGAGAATTTTATCATATGAGCTGCATGAAACAGCCACTCTATTATGTACAGAACTCTTTTGTATGGCTTAAAATAACTGGCATTGCATCCTAATTAAGTATTTTTTTGTAATTGTCTTCAGGGCAGTCATAGTCTTGTCCATTTTGTGTCCATCTTGTAAGTTATTTGGACACAGAATTGAAGTCTCAGGAACGTACAACTCCTCCCTCTGCTTCCTCATTCTCAGTTAAAAATGAGAGCTTTACTAATAAAATGTAAACTGGAATCAAATGTTCAAATAAGGTATTATGAAAAGCATGCAATGCATAAACCCGTCTTAGAATTCTCCACTGGATTTAGAATTCTGCTGTATACAAATATATCAGGCTGTCGGAGGCATTAGCAGTTGAATATGTCGAGCTTCTTTTGGAGATGAGTTTATTAGATTTGTACTTTGTATAAAATGAAATGGTGAAGTGTTAATATAACATCATCAGCTCAGGGTAACAATGGTATTTTCTGAGCCCAGAGCCCTAAAATGCCATTAGACATTCATACGATGCTTTCTAAACAGACCCCAAAATAAGCCCATGGATTCCCACTTCCCGCTTCAGCCTTCTAGAGATTTGAGATTAAAAATCCAGGTTCACAAATCACATATTTAAATGGTTGGTGCTTACTCTGAACTAGCCATCTTGGTTTTGGAGCTTTTTTGTTCCACCCAGGAAAGGAAATGAAAAAAAAAAAATTAAAGAATGAAAATAGCAGTCGTCTATAAAGGGAAAAGATAAAGAAAAATAGAAAAGGGTAAGTGCACACAGATAAGGGTGGCCGAAAAGTGTAGAAAGTGTGGGCTGAGATCCAGTGGCCGGGGTCGCTTACTTCCTGCTGCCTTCCTATTTTTTTCTGGACTTGACTCTCCCCAAAATTAAAGAATCCAGCTGTGACACTTTCATATCTGGGCCCCAGACTGCATCTGATGAGACCTCAAATCCTTTTCGTGATTGATAACAAGAGTTAGTCCTTCTTATTTTTTTAAAAAATAATGCAACCTTTTTATGTGACTGAGCAAGAGCACCCTCCGAGTTCAAACCCAATGCCAACCACTCCCAAAGTAGTTGGAATAGTTGGTCACAATGCTATCTTACTAAGTGGGAATCTTTTTTTATTTTTAAACATAATCCAGACATTTAACATAAGATGTTATTATTTTCCTGAGGCTAAAAACACCATCTTCAACTGCTTACGAGGGACAAACAATTTACTTTGGGGCAGATTATTAAGGGCTGCTTCATGGTTGCTTCACAATCACTCAAGTGTGTGTGGAAGGATAGCCTTAGTTTTTTTAGAAAAATGCTTCTGTTTCAAACCATTTCATACTCAAAACATTTTTACAACTTGCCAGTGCCTCTTTCCTCTAGCAGCCATTCTCTTGTTGATTTTAATTCCTCAAATATATCCCAGTACGTCGTCCAGGCCTTGGAGCAGAGAGGAGGTAGAGGAACCTCCATTCCCTTCTCCCTCCTGGAAAAGCAGATGAATTATTCATGGCATCACATGGAGGTCTTCTCTGAGACTTCTCTGGAACACACCTGAGAGGCCGGAAGAACAGGGAACTTACAAACAGTCCGTGTGTAGTGTCAGAGAACAGTCAATCAATCTCAGAAGAAATGTGAAGAGAACAGGTTTTTCATGCCTGTGCGTTGGGCAGGAGCCAAACGTGTGTTGCCATTTGATGGTCGAATCAGTGTACACCTGTTCCGACCAGCTGTCAGCGTAACCTGTGTCAGAGGAACGTGTCACACTGCCGGATCTTCACAGCGGGCTGTGTCTGCCTGACAGTCAGGACAGACAGCACTAGCAACATGGGGACCTGGAGAGGAGGAGCTCGCCGAGCCACTGCGGGGACACAGATGTGTGAGAAGTGTGATAAAAGAAGGAAACATCTGAGGGAATAAGCTCAAACAAAACAGCAAATGTCATTTGCATTATATAATTATGGCCGACCATTGAGTCCTTTGTAATAACACTCCGTAGGCCAGTGTTAAACCTACAGCCAGTGATAAAAAGGCCTCAGCTTGAAAAAAGGTCAGTGTGAATTAGTATATATTTGCTGATTAATTCAGAGTGTGCCTTCATCAATTTTATAGTCCAGGGCCCCAGCCTGATTTGAGACAGACTCCTATGAAATTCAAATGCGCTCCCTCCTGCAAAGACTAACATCCATCCCTGATGTAGTGGTTGGTGGGAAACTTTATCCAGCACCCATGCCTACAGGGAGGCATGAGGCAGAGTACTGGGATGACTGGATTAGGGATCGCACAAATTCTGGAGAAGGAGACACATACAGGGACCAGGAAGAAAGAGAAGAAAGAGGCCTGTTGTGATAATTCTCTGGTTACACACAGAAAGCAAGACAAGGGCCGTGGAAGTCCATGGGACCTGCCTGTGTGTGTCTGATACCACAGGACTGCTCCCTTTTTATTAAGCAAGTTGGAAATTAGGACTGCTCTCTGTGGCCTCATTTTCTATGTTACATGTAACGAAGATGTTGAGCTTATGAAGGGTTGGCCCAAAACTGCTTTTACACAATAAATTCAGATTCTACCTTTAAATGGAACTTGCATTAATGAGCATCTATGACATGTGAGTTGATTTACCCACTTTAATTCTCATGCTGTTCTATAAGATACCAATTTGATCTCATCAATCATCTCTGCCAGAGCAGTGTGGTTATCGGGTAGCCGGGATTTGATCACATGTGTGGCTCCCCCAAAGCCCTTCCATCCCTCTTTACCATTATTATTTTTTTGTTTCGTTTGCAATGGTTCATTACATGGCATTGCTCCTATTTGCAGAGTCTCTCACCAGATACTCCGAGTTGCGGGCCCACCCACCACACATAAATACTAGCATATTCCAAACACTTACTGGTTTATTCCAAACCAACCTCTTCCACAGCAAGTGGAGACTGTTACTGGCAACTCTACCCCTCCACATTGTTCCAATGCAAGGATTTTGTCTCCTACCTCAAAATCCAGGTTTCCTCTTTGCTTTCACACAGTGACTTTTTCTTTACATAAAGGATCAAGCTTCCTGCTCAGAGACCCTGGCAGAGCTCCTCTGACCCCATCAATCAAGTCTAAAAAGTGAGCCAAGCAGCAAGTTTCCAAAAACTGGTATACCTGTTAGCTTGGTTGATCAATGGGGCACCTCTCAACATTTAAAAAAAAAGTGTGTTGATGCTTCAAGAGAGGTACCAGCAACATTTCTCTCAAAGTTGGGAAGAAAGACAAGGTCCACCCTTGGAGACCAGATAGATTATGACACATGTATTTACATATTGTCTAAGTGACTCAAACCTAATTTGGAGACTTTCTTCTTGGCTTCATATTGGGTCAGACCCAGAGTGGGCAGTGCAGGTAGCTACCAGGCCAGCTGCTCCAGGGCAGTGGTGCAACAGAAGGGCAGCAGGCTCTTCTAGGAGCTAGCAAAGTGATTCTGGACAAGCACCTGTGTCCATCTTGAGTGGAAGGAACCTTCTGTCTCTAAAAAGCCTTCTGACCTGATTGTATTTATTGATGATGACACCTTGTGTTGTGATATATTTCATAATCTACAAGGTGCTAGCAAAGCACCTCAGTGAAGCAAAATGACTCTTTTGAGGACCCAAGGTGGACAACCAAAAAACAGACAAGGGTTCTATACCTTCCTCGACATCCACATGCTCACGGGGCAGCTCTTCAGACAAAATGGCCACGCTGTGGACATGGATGTCCTGGGTGGGACCAGTCAGTCTCTGAGATGCAGTTTTCTTGCCATCTGAAGCCAAGTGTGCCTCTCAGCCCAGCCCCAGCCTTTCAAATGCAGTGTCAGCTCCCTAGTCCTGGAAGGCACCTGTTCCTTCCTGATCCTCCTTCTCTGAGCTCCTGCCACTTCACTAGCACCGTGAACTGTGTTCCATGTTGGCCTCTGTCCCATGGCTCTGAGGACATAGGACTGGGCCCTGAACCATCGACATGGGCCTCGTTCATCCTCACCACTTCTTCATGGTCCCCTCAACGCTGCTTCTGCACGTGAACCGCAGACTCCTCCACCCAGGGCCTCAGATCTGATAAGCACCTGCCTCTCAAGGTCTAGAACATTGGCTGCCCCCCTTCCTATCTAGGCCTCACTGATCCCATAATATATATTCTATCCCTCCTTAGGATTGCAGCTTTAACGAAACTTCCTCAGAACAGATTCCCTCATCCCTCTGGACTGGGTGTGAGGCGTGTTTTATACGACATTCCTAGACCTTTCCCCCTGTGGTTATCTGCAATGACAGCACATGAGAGAAGTGTGACCTTTCTGATTATTTGGTTAATAATCCACTCCCCACCTCCTCCAAAAAATATCCTACCTCCATCTTGCCCAGTTGTGTCCTCTAGCATCTAACAAAACCCAAAGGAAGGACAGAGCAGAAAGCTTATGTAGGAGATGATTTTAGGTGCCCAAGTGAGGATTGTGGAGTGCGGGGTGCGAGGTGGGGTGGTCTCTAAGACAGGAGGTGCTATCTTCACCCATTGCCTCCCATAACCCATCAGCTGAAGACTGCACTCTAGTGGTGTGAACTCCCCTCCCTGCTTTGGGCCTGCTCCTCCACAGACTGTTAGCAGACTGGGAAGTTCCCACTGTCATTACCAGAAAATTCAAGTCAACCAAGAGGGGATAACAGGGACATCTACTACACACGATCCACCATAGGAGGCTGGAAAAAGATGTGTTCCTGGGGTGAAGTTAAGTTGCAATCTAAGAATGGCCCATGTGCCAGAGAAACAGAACTGAGTATAGACTCAAAGGGGCAGACTGAAATCAGGAAGCCACTCAGGTGTAGGTTCTGACTAGGGTGAACTGTGGCCTTGCCAATCTCTCAGGACTCAGTGGAAGAAGAAGAGACTTCTCTAGGTATTTTGAGTAGAAAAGGCTTAATGCAATGAAGTATTTGCTTGTAAAATATTTGGAAAGCCTGGAGGAGCAGATGCCAAGAACCATCAGGAGACTACCCATTCCAGGGCCTTGCTGCTTTTGGTCCAGACATCAGGAATCCTGTGGTCTACAAGTACCATGATCTCTCCCTTTCCCTGCCATGGCACTAGTGCCAGACACTGAGACACACACTCTGGTCACTTCTAGTTCTCGCCTCTTCCAAACCTTTCTTGCCAGCACCCAAGGGGACCACTGCCTGACATCTTTCAAATCTCCCCATGTGTATTAGATCAGTAGAACCAAATCTGCACTGATAATCCTAGCTGCCAGAGCTTTGTATTACAAAGTTTTCTAATCCATCCAAATAAAGAAGTAGAGGTTGAGAGGTCAATCCCAGCCTGGACCAAACCACATACAAATGTGAGAGTGTGCAGAGATCTTGAAGTTGTTGGATAGAAGTGTTGAAGTTACTACACTTTAAGAGGAGCTGACAAAGATTCCCAAGAGACACAGAGTAAGACCCGGGTTTCTCTTTTCTCTACCTTGTGTTCCTTTAAGGTGCAAATGGACATGAAAGATGAATGAACAAGGAGATTTCAGAGGTCACATTGCCTCAAAGACCAGACTGGCTGTCCTAGTTCTTTCACAAGACAATAGGTGCCCTCTCCTGTGCTAAAGCTCTGAGCTTTGTCATTGTCTGCTTCTTTTCTGGCATTGCCCACCAGAAGGTGGTCTCCCTAAAGGCAGTGACTGTTCCAACATTGTCTTTAAATGCCCTGCATTAGCACTAAGTGCCTGGTACATTCCACCAGCTCTGAAAGTAAGAAAAAATGCATTTCCTGCTTCACCACGGTGCCCATGATTTTGTGACAGTGCCATCCCGTACATAGCCCTCCCTGTCCCAGAAGCACCATCCTACAGTCAGAAGCAGGGCCTCAGGCTAGAGCAAGACATGGTGACCCTCTAAACATGAGACAGTGACCTCCCTACTAGGCTCAAACCCACTGAGATCACTCACCTCCAGATCCGTGATGGATTTCCAAGGAACTCACTTAGCGCCTTCTCTCTCAACTGAGAGAACTCCAGTACCTGGAACGTAGCAATGCAGTTGTCCTTGGTAGACATCTACTACATTTGGGAGGCGGGGCTGTCTACTATATCTGGGGAAACACTCAAGTCCCTATCAATTTCTTCTCTCCCCACCCCAACCCACCCAGACATCTACCCACAAAACCCATAGAAAGGTCCTTCCAACAACCACATCCCTATCTTTGGGAAACTGACATTATTTAAAAAAAAAAAAAAAAGTAGCTCTAGGCTTTAGCCACTCTAAGTTTTGAGTAACTTCTTTCAAAATTACTAACCAGTTTATCTCCATTCATTTGATAGCCAGTTATCATATCTCTGTTCTAGCCAGAGAAAATAAAACTATTGATTTTAAAAATATAAAAAATAAAGTGAAAGTTTCCACTTTGTTTTAAGCTAACGTTCCTTTCAATGTTTCCTACTCTTCCTCTTCCTCCTCCCCCTGAACTTTTTCTTTAGAAAAAAAGGGAAAAGAAAGAGCAGTGAGAGTGTTAGATTGTAGCCACAGTGTGTTGAAAGCTGAGACATCGTACAGCGAGACCAACGGAACAAAATAATGTCATTTCCTCACGCAGGCTCTCGTTGCTCATTTTGGTTGGCTTGGGAATGAATTGTTTATGGAAGGGAACCAGCTACTCCCTTTTCCTTTGCAAAAGCCAAACAACAACTTACGTGGGCTTCTACCAAAATTACCCACAAACTAATCTTGAGGAATTTTTAGGTCCGGTACCACTTCTTGGCCCAGCCTCTTAGACTAGTCATAACACCCAAAGAAATGGAGGCTGGCCAGTTGGGTCTGCAGAACTATGGGAGAGGAACTTGACCTTTTCCATAGGTCCTTCAAAGTAGACAGCAGCAACTTAATCAGTAATACAAGAAAGTCATCACTGCCCTTAGGAGTATCTACAAAAGCACCACTAAGATGTCTTCCTTCACATTTCAAGTTCTTCGTATTTTTCCCCATTTTATTGATATGTGTAAGTGCAGAATTTAAGGTTTAAAATGTAGTTGAGCATTTTGGGCACATATGTATCTTGTCTAGGTGGCAAGGACTTTTCTGCTTTCCTTTTGTCCCTCCCCCTACCCACCCCTCCATTCCTCCCCACCTTACTCCTCTGGTTCACTTTCTTTTCCACTTTAAGTTCCATGAGAAGTTCTTCGTATTCTTAAGGAATCCCTACTAGAGTGGAACTTAGGGATTCCCTGAAAAGGAAAACCTTGAGTCCTTCTTAGCTATTAATTGAAGAATAAGATCTGGCACCTAGATAGGTTAGGATGACTGAGAAAGGAAGGGACAGAAAGGCAAAGATGGAAATGTCCACGGATGGGCTTGCTCACTGTGCATCTTTGCTGAGTCAACTCTGATAAAAATGTGAGAATCCATCCTGGGATCACTGGGCGTGGTCATTTGGTTGTTCGCTGTTCAAGAGCACCTGACCATGAAACACGGAGTGCTGAAATCCAACTCTATCCTTTGCTTGCCTAGCTATGTGCTGGTGGGAAACAGCTATGGTACAAAGGGAGTGAGCCCTTATCCTATTCTCTGTCAAAGTATCTTATGGGTCAGTGACAGCTCTACACGAGGCCAAGGTCAAAGGTGAGGAACTCGTTTTTGGATGCTTAAGTTTATGTTTAGGCTCCAGTAGTTTTCTTTCCCTGGTGAGAAGTGTGGACTTGGGAGTAAAGACTTGAATTTAGTCTTCACCGGACAGGTTTAAATAACTTTTTGCATGAGCCCATGTAAGAGCCAGAAAGAGAGATTTATTCCGTTCACTTCTGTGGTTGTAGGGTTTCTACAAGAAGCAGGAAGAGAGGAAGATGAAGAAATTACTGAAGACTCTACTCCTAGCTGTTGGTACAAATGGTGAGCATGCCTTTTGTAGTTGTTTTCTGATTGGCTGCTGGGGTCTGCGGGGTGGCTGCCACATTCACATTTAATTTGTTCCCGATGTCCAGTGTTGGAGGTTTATCTTCTAAAATGCATTAGAAACTGTACCCAACCATGCAAAGTCAACTGTGTAAGAAACTAAGTTTAAGCACAAGAATAAGGAGTAGAAGTTTTGAAAGGGGGAGGAGGGGAATACAGTTTTTCTGATGAAACGGTTTCTTTAGCTTGAATGAGGCAGAGATGTAGACAATAAAATAATGATTTAATAGCCTTGAAGTCAATCAGCCGAATACAATAACATTAATTAGCCTTTTATGCCTAACTCACAACTAATTCTGTTGTCTACGTATTTTTGTTCCAAAAGGCTTACTAATGAAATATTTAATATTTCACCAGGTTCCAGATTCATTTCCACTCCGGCTGGTAATTTTCTCTTACATAGCTTGAAATTGTACTCTCGATAATTTCGCCCCAGAGTCGGTCTACATCACAGGATCACTGACTGCACCAGGCAAGGCAACTCTGTCTTTGACAATCGGATAATAGCTTCACTTTCCGCCAGTAGAGGAAGTCAAGAGCAAGCGAGTACAGATAATGTGAGCATAATTCATTATTCAAATCTGCAAGTGATGCACTGAAAACAAAGAGAGAAGAGGAATAATGGTGTCATTATTTTTATTACTCTTGCTGGACAAACCTAGCGTGAAACATTAAGGGAGACTGGGGTGAGCTTTCTAACTGTACAGTGACAAATTGACTTTCGGAGCAATATTGATAAAGGAAAGGAGAGCCGACAGATTTTCTGTAGAAGGTTTGCTTTCTTATTAGTGCTCCCATTAACTATGTTCTTGTCGCTGGGTGCTTCTTGCAATTCCCATCGTTTCTTATCCTCTGGAGTGAGAAGGAGCAGAGTGTAGCTCCTGAGCTTCTCTGGGTGTCACCTGAGTCTCTTCGAAGCCCTGATGTTTCTAGCATGAAAACCGAAGCAGGTGAGAAAGGCTGTGGGGACTCCAAGTCACAAGGAAGAGTTTATATGAGTATAAGACTTTCTGGAGGCACTCTCGGAAACAGGAAGCCACCGTTCCTTTTACCTCACACCTTTGATGTCCCTCCCTGCCCCTTAATCATTTGCCTAAATCTTTCTTTTTAACCATTTCTCTTCTTTGGGTCTTTGCCACACAGAAACGTGTTCATGGCCACTCCTGCCAAGGAAAGTTAGAGGCCCAGGTGCTTACATGGTGGGGGGTCATGTCCGGGGACAAGATGGTAGAGCCCAGGGGCTGGGGAAGGGGTGCTGAGGGCCCCCTCAGCACATAGATCAGAAGCATAGATGGACTTTTATAACCGAAACAGGAGATTTCCTGGTGACTGCGATTTCAGGGCCACTCAGAAGGGTTCTCTGTCACTCTTCTCCCTCCAACGCCTGCTTCAGAACTAAGGCGAATGGTACCAAGAATTTAACTTTGCAGACTCATGTCTTTGTTTTTCTCTCTGTAATGAATGCTTTGAAAAAGGAAACAACAGAGAAAAGCTGTGTGTGAGAATATTGCTCACTAAGTGTCGGTGGCCAGTCGGTGCAGCTTTCTTCCTGACTGGAGGTGCAGAGAGAGCAGCTGGGAAGTGCTCCAGAGAGCCAGGAGGATGGACCTGGGTAAAGGCTGGGTTTTCATGGACGTTGCTTTTTAGAGACCAAAATTTCTAAAGGACTAACTGAGTATTTAGGTAAAGTTCTATTATTTTGTGAAATAAGGAGCCATCTTATCTTTTGATCTGGGTCTTGAGCAAGTGTTATGGAGAGACGCAACTGTGAAGAGTTCTTGCTGCCTCGATGGCCCTTCTGGCCTCAGCAGCTCTTATGCTCCCAGTCCACCTCTGTCTGTCTGACTCTCCAGAGGGGGCAGTGCCATGACAGCAGCCAAAATGCAGAGAAGGCGTTCAAATTCTAGTAAGGAGATCATTAGCCACCACAGAAAATGACCTCTCCACTGTGCAAAGACAGTCTTGCTGCTACGGCCTGGATCTGGAATGTCCCCCAAACACCTCATGTATTTGGGTGCAGGGGGACAACTGTGGAACTGTGTGTTATGGGGAGGGAGCCCCTGGCTGGAGGGGGCAGATGCTTGTTTGGGGTTTGACCTGGATCTATTGTATCAACTTTTTGAGACTTCGGGTTGCCCAGGGCAGAGCTTTCAGGTGAGCATTGTTGACTGAAAGTCAGGGAAGGGCAGCTTGAACTGAGTAAAGAAAGGAAGAAGAAACATTGCTGCAGCTTCTTTCTGGGAAGGCTCAGGCCTTGCCTGAGTCTCCTGCTTTACTCTGCACCTGCTTCACCTGACTTCGGTTAGCGATGGAATGAGAAGCTTTCCAGCCTCTGATCTGCCATGTGCTTTCGCCACAGCTGGCTGCTCTGGGAACAGACGATGTGGAACCTTCTGAAACAGTGAGCTAAATAAATTTTTCTTCCCTTAAACCGTGGATGTCAAGTATTTTGTCCCAGCAATGATTAAGTAACTAAGACATGAGTGCTACCCTTTAAGTAAGCTAGTAGACTTTTTAAAAAGATAATACCTGGTTCAAGATGATCTTAGGAAGCCATTTTACATGTCAGAATCTCAGTTTTACCATCTGCAAAATGGGCTTATAGCCCCAACCTTCACACGAACTGACTCAATCACTCATTTATGCCATCCAACACAAAGCACTGTCATCAGAGCCATGGGTACAGGAAAACAACAGCAACGAAACAGAGGCAAAGCCAGTTTTCAGAGAGATTGTTTCTTAGTGACAACATCTTGGAAGACTTTGTGAGTAGTTAGGTAAAATTTTACTTGCAAAATGGGAAATTAATCTCCTGATCTGAGTTTTGTGCTCCGGGATTACAGTCTAAGTGTCTAACTCCTGCATGAGATTGTTCAGGAAGTTAAAGATTTTGCCTCTCCACGCCGGGCATGCCCCACACCCTTGGGTTCTTCGCCTGCTCTTCCTGTAGCTCACTTTGCAGATCTGCTCCCCCCTGGTGGCTCGTCCTGTATCCCTTTGAGAATGGCGTCTGGACACACTGAGGGCTCCAGAAGACTCCTCGGTGGATAGCCTGGTCGTTCCTGCCCACAGTACAAACCCCGAAACATGACTACAGAAAAATCCGTTTTTTTTTTTTTCTTAGCACCAAGGCCCAGGTGCACACAGAACATGCGGGCCAATTTACAGAGGTCTCAAGTTTGAAAATGAGGCTCTAAGCACCTCTGTGAGCAGAGAAACAGAGCTGGCACATCAGCATGGCGTGCATAATCCAGAAGCCTCCATAATTTAATAGAGAAATAACATTTCCCATTCTCATCACCAGAAAACAATCACCATATGAATGCACTTTAGCTATTAATACTTACTCCTTGATGCATAAACAATCTCATTTCAAAACCCTCGCTCCCAAAGATGCTTATCTTCTGCGGGAGGAGGCACGTGGGAGGGGGGAGGCGAGTCGAGCCCGATCCATCACGTGCTGTTGAATTCCCAGCCAAACTCGCAGCCTTAAGAATAAAACCAGTTAATGAGCATCATCCTAGTCAGCGCCCCAAATAGTGAGATACGAATTCCATCCACTCTATCACAGCCATGACTGACATTTAATTATTCTCTATTTTTTGGTGCTTATAATTCCATTCTTATCATTCATTGTAAATCCTTTGGAACCCCTAGAAGAAGCGAGATCGAGTGACAAAACAGAGATAATGAAATCAGAGGCAGTAGAATAAAATTATATCTTGTAGGTAAGGCGATGATTCAGTAGAGCAAGTTATTTCATAAGGTTGCAGCCGCTGGGGAGGGGGTCAGGATTCGCGCGTCGCCTCCCAGGGGAGCTGAGCAAGACTGAGGTGAGGACACACAATAGGCAGGAGCAGGCCCGATGGGGAGAGCCTTTGACTAAGCATCAGCCCAGCTGCACTCCAGTCCAGCCTAGTGGTGTGGCTACAGGTACCTCTCTTTCTCTGGGAATTCACTTTCTCACCTTTCTAACACCACCGGCGCTTGGCATGGGTGAAAACCCCCAAACCAGGCACAAGTACTGTCCCAATAACAAGCACTGAGATTGTTTTGTATTACCAGAGGTAAAGCTGGAAGACTGTGGATAATATCCCAAGATCAAGAGCACAGTCCAGTTGGGGCCAGGGTGTGTAGGATTGTAAATTCTCCTACTGTTTTCCAGGCATCTGTGAGACCCAAGCACCCTGGCCAGGACATTGTCTACTGTCCCTGACTTGCTAGTAACGTTAGGAGTGGAGGGCAGTGGCCTGGCGTGGCTGGTAGGCTCTGCTGAGGAAAATTAGGAGAGAAAATGATTCCCGACTGCAGCTGAGTGTCACTAAGCAGAGAGAGCATACAAAAAGGGCCCTTGGTAGCCATAAAGAGCTTAAGAGGGAATGAAATGAAGGGCCAAACATGCAAGAGTCGAGTGGAGAGTGAGCAGGGGTGGGTCAGTGAATCTGAGGGGGTCTCACCTGGATTGACGAGTATGGGGCTTTCAGGTGCTTCAGTCTAATGGCTGAATGAGAGAGTGCTTTGACTTAAGAGTCCAAAATGCAAAGCCAACTGCCTCAGGGACACAGCAGAGATGTTTGCCTTTCTTCTCCCTTGCTGACCATGCTCCTCTTTTCTCTGTGTATCTCTGGTCACAGAACCAGTTTATAGTTCTCTGATAATTGGTATTGCTGTTTAGGGACAGGTGACAATTTAGTCTTACTCTACCCTTCGACCTCTGCTTGTGGAGTGGCCCGGATCTCTGTGACTTCATGGCCAGCTGCTGTGCTCTGTTATCTGCCACACTGATGCTGAAATATCTCTTCCCATAGCTTCTGCCAGCCAGTGACTGAGTGGGATAGCCACACTGGAACAGGCCTGTTTCTGGGAGACAGGCAACTATGGCTTGGGGTTCTCTGAAAGCCTTGCCAAACCTCCCTCAGAACCAACCTGCAGCCTTACAAGCTTCTTCCCAGCATCCTTTCCTCCCATCTCCGTCCCTCGGGTCAGGTCTACTGCAGTCGGATGTTTAGTGGTCCTGCCAACTTCTCTAACCCATTCTTCTCTTGCACCCATTTCCCCTAATAGATATCTTGAATTTCTAATTGTATCTTTACATAAAGTATTAGAAGACCCAAATTATCCAAATTACCACCCAGTTCAAGAATAGGTTTTGACCCCACTCACAGGTTCAGAATCGCCCTCCCATACATCCTACCTCAGAAACAGAAACGCATACCGTGAAGCTTTTCTTTCTTAACCCACATTCCAGGGTCCCTTGAATCACAATGATTTCCATGACAGCGAATTGTCAAATTCAACAGTAGGAAACAATGTTATCCTGGGAGTTTACTACAAGGTAAAATGCTAGTTAGTTTCTTTCCTTTTCTTTTTTCTTGACTTCCACAACATTTCAAAGCTAAAACCTTCAGGTTGGGCAGAACAAGGTGGTGCGTTTGCAGGATTTTACAGTTGGGAAGGACAGCTGCATGGCTCAGAGGAGGACCTGAGCCCAGTGGGATGTGGAAGGCGTTATGTGCGGGGATCAAAACTCAAGAAAGGGAGAAGGAAACCTTCTGGACAGGTGGTCTGAGGGAGTTGGGGAGTGATTTTACAAAAGGATACATGTGAGGTGATGGAATCTCCTGTAGGTTATTTTTGTAACTGTATCTGAAATTTCTTAAATTTTTAGTTATCTAAAATTTGGAGTTGCACTGTGTTGGGCTATATTTAAGATAAAATTAAGCTTCAGACTATGCAATATAGTCTCACTGATGTTCACAAAGCTGATGTGCTGAGCTTATAAGGTTCATTACTCTGCATCACCAATGGCTTTAGCAAATAGTCTCTGCCTCCAAAACAGGTACCGCATTTCAAATAGAATTCTCATTTGTTCTTGTTTTGATGAATCTCCTTGGACACAGAGAGGCTGCTGGCTTCCTCTGTTTCTCCTGGCGGTTGTGTGGAATCACATTCACACCTCAGCTCCTTAAGGCCAGGAAGCTGCCCACGAGTTCCTGGTGCCGAGCCCCCTGATGACCATGGACAGGGGCTCACCAAGCAGAGCCAACCCAAACTCCTAGCAGTAGCTCCATGTTAGTCTATGGGAGGGACTTGAGAGGAAGCACATCTCCTGGGAGATCCAGAGATCTATAAGGTAAGCACCTGTCTGAGGACCCCGTACTGTTGCAGATGGGAGTTCAAGATCCTTCTGAGGAGGTACAAGTCCACCCCGAGCACGTTTTCCAAGTATGTCCCAGCAGCTGTGGGATTTGGAAGGCACCCACAGGGAATAAGGAAATTAAAATGAAGTAAAATGTAATATTTTCTATTACAAGTTAGGAAATACAGTTAGAACAATAGCTTCTCTTGACAAGAAGGGGAGTAAAAAGTACAGAAAGGAGAAAATCAGACTGATCTGTGGGTGTTGGGTTGGAATTGGAAGCGTCATTGTGAAGGAGTCATAATTTTCAATGTGTGTACATTTTTATGGTTTGGATCCCTTATGTCCCCTAAAGCCCCGAATGTTGAAGATTTGGTCAGCTGCTATAGTGTGGCGATATTGAGAAGTGGTAGGAACTCCAAGAGTGGGGCGTAGCAGGAGAAAGTCAGGCCACTGAGAGCACACCTTGGGGGCGATGCTAGGGCTCCAGCACCTCCTCTGTCTTTGCTTCCTCCAGGTGTGCCTCTGCCTGCGTATTTTGAACTGAAACCACCACTTTCCAAACCCCCACGCTTGGAGCTCTGCACTGTGCTCTCCACAGCGGCTGCTTTACCTCATACCTCCACCATGCCGGCTCCTCCTAGCCCCTTTCCTCCTTATAGGTTCATCTTCTTAGTCATTTTGTCAAAGCAATAAAAAGCTGTTGTTGGATAAAGAAAGATGCAAATATAAATGCAAAACCCTATCTCAAAAAAGGAGGATGGGGGGACAAGAAGTATCCCTTCTGAAAAACACACATCATCAGAACCTCTGACACAATGACACATCAGAGAACCCCATAGGAGGACATGCCATGAGCGAACAGACCTGAATTTCCCAGTCAAAGGAAGACCGAAAGACTTTGCCCTATACAAGGACAGAAGGCATGACAGCAAAATGACTACAGCTGATTTCACACTGTGCCCTCTTGCTATAAAGAGCACCACCGAGAGAACTGGTAGGAGCCAGAAAAGTGTGAGGTTTTGCCAGAAGCAGTGGGTGATTGTTAAGCAATGATTTGGGAGGTGATGTAGGTAGAAATGAATACCAAAATGCGCATAGGAGTGGGGGGCTGGGTTGGTAACGGAATCGCAAAGAGTTCAAGAGAAAGATCTATTCTTTAGTGCTGTTTGTGAATTTTCTGTAATTGTATGTTATTTAAAAATCAAAAACTTAAGTGCCAGTTAGTATATTACATATGAAAATGAAAATCATCATAACTTCTTGGGAAGACAATTGAGTATTTGCCATCTAAATTTAAAAGACACATTGCCTTGACCATCCTGCTGAAATATTCATGTTTTAAAGAGAGAAAGGAGTGGCTAAGAAAATCATGGCACACCCAAATAATGGAATTCTATATAACCTTGGAAAATAATTCTTAGATTACTATCTACCAGGATGAGCAGAATTCTCCATAAATTGTGAAGTAAGTATATTGAGGTGTGATATCTAAGTATATCTCTGGAGGAATATTCCCGAAATTTTTTAATGGTTGTCAGCTAGGAAAGGAGAGATCATAAACCTTTTTCCCTATTTCTAGTTGTTCTACCATAATCATTTTTAATTTTTTAAAAAAACTGATAGCTAAGTTTTAACAAAGGAAATAGGATAATTTGCCCAGAAATTCTTCAGAGAGAAGACTGTTTCTATAATTCAGTGTTTGTCAAACTTCTCAGCTATCATGATCTACTTGAGCTCTGTGTCCCTTGAACCCACAACCTTGCTCAGCAGGTCACTTGCCCACCACTGCGTCGTCTCACACCCAGAGCAGACATTGCTAAGCAATCACAACTCCTATTCTCAGTGAGTCTGGCACAGACTGAGGCTTCTTCTCTGCACACTCCATCCAGCAACTACAGCCTGTGCATCAGAGTTTGTGAAATACGAATTTTGTGTTCCCCTCTCTTGGAAGCATTTCAGAGGTGAGTCTTCTGAGAATGCTGTGTTCTAAAGGCCTGCCAAGGGGTATAGGTTCCCGAAAGCGAAGTATCAGTGCCCCAGGGTAGCCCTGGCCTCTGCATTCTAGCTTAGCCCAGCTTACTCTCCCCTTCCTCTATTCTTTGTCTAAGGAGACATTAGTCCATTTTTTGATTTTGGCAAGAACCTGGTCGCATCCCAACTCACAGACTGCAAGATAGACTCAGCAATACCATCAACAAACAGGGCCTGGTGTTGAGCTTTGATGTGTTCTTGAAACCCTGGAAATTCTGTGAAAATAAAAGTGCAGATACTGGCTCCAGGATGGGGTGAGAAATCCTGCATTTCTCACAAACTTTCTGGTGCGTGCTGTGGTCCTGGGCTTACACATTGAGCGTCAAGGCCTTAGAGCAGGGGTTCTGAATGTCAGTGCAGAACAGAATCATTTGGAAGGTGCATCAAACACAAGTCACCGGCCCCACAGTTATAGTGGTTGAGTGGATCTAGGGCAGGACTGGGAGTTTGCATTTCTGACAAATTCCTAGATGCTACTACTGTCACGGGTCATCCAAGACCTGAAGGCTTTGTTCTAAGACATCATCCTGGGAGAGAGGTCCCCCGGCAGCACTCATTTTCTGTCCTCTAGGAAGCCCTGTGAGCAGAAACAGAATTTGGCAGTGATAAGCATATCTGACTGGAAATCCTCAGCTGTCACACTAAGGGTTTATCTTTGAAATTGCTTATCCAGTCGGTGCGGTTGTCTCCGACGTGGGTCACTTTGTAGCTTATGTGGCAGAGCTGTTACCAGGACTCAGGGAGCACCGGCAGGCAGAGGGCTGAGCCAGATGCTCAGCTCCCCTTGAGTCCCCTTCTCTTTGTTTTGGGCAAGCACACTGTCATCCACGGAAGGCAAGCCCCAGAAAGACCCCAGACTTAGAGTTTGCTCACCCTTTGATATTTCCAGCTGTGCTGTTTTCCCTAAAGAATCCTCCCATTGTCTCAGCCATGAAGTGGTCACCAGACGCCCTCCTGGACGTGTTTGGTTAATGCTTCTCTGCTTTAATAGATGCTACAGAATGACTGGGTGCGGTTGCCACATAGAACAGGAGTCCAAACTGGTGTTCCCTGGGCTTCTGGAGGTTTTCAGTCCTAGGCTCACCTCCCTTCATGCCCTGACCCTTCAGCCCTCCACTTGGTGGTCAGCCCCATGATCTCTGTGGCAAATGACCGGCGAGGCAGCGTGATGGGGAAGGGAAGCCAGGAGACACGTCTGTGTTGTTCATAGGGATTTGGTGCTGTTTTCTCTTTGCACATTTCTGGAGCAGCACAAACTAGAGATGGAGTGCCTAGCAGCAGAGAAGCCCCTCGTAGATGTCTGGCCACTCTCAGCATGGTGTCCATCAGGGCTCACAGGGAAAACCCCACTCAGGGACCCTTGGGACAGGAACAGCTGGGGGTGGAGAGTGGCCACTGGATGACTTGACACTTGGGAGAACTGAGTAGTTACAGATACCTGAATGTGAACTCAAGAAAGGAAATCTGGGGAGAATGAGAAATGGGAAAGTGGGGAGAGGAAAGGGAAGAGGAATTTATTAAGATCCAGTATTTACACATACCAATTCCCAAGTTGAATACACTGATTATGTAACACAAGCACACACTATTAAAAACAATAATTTGGGGGGGTCAAAGTTTGACCCCCCCCCCCCCCACACACACACACACATTCCCTCTTATGATTAGAAAGCTTCCCAGGTAGAGCACACACTCCCTGCCTCCTTCAGAAGGCGTTATGAAACGTGGGTCAGTTTTATCACAAGGACACAGGGTCAATTAAGGCATCTGACTGAGCCACTTGAACAATGGTGTGGGTACTGAGCCTCTTGGCTCCACACGTACGTCTTGGTTCACACTTTTCTTGAGTCAGTTTTTCTCTCTGAGCCCTGATAGGACAACTTGGCTTTCTGAGACAAATATTTGCCGTAGCCCTTGCACTGCTTCTTGGCCAACCCATCCATCCGAACTTGGGAGCCAAGTTTTTAACTGTCTTGGATTCCTCTGGACTTTGCCTGAGCTCAACTCCTGACAGAGAGGGAGGTGGATCTAACTGGATTGCGTAAAAATGTTTGCTCCCGTGGTTAATAATCTCTATCCTGAAGTGTGTTTAAATTCTCATGCCAGCACTTTAATTCTTAATGCTTTTCACCTTTTTCATTTCACTAGCTTTTTGTCAGACTGCCAGTTGTGCTCCCAAAGTTCCTGCCCTCACTGGCTTTTCCTGTCTCTGCTACCACACCAAGTAGCCCAGCTTATTAGAATCGTGTGTAAACTAAGAGCTTGTGAGCCCTGCGCAAGGGTTTAGGTGACCTTCCTCTCAATAAAGTCCCTGTGTGCATGCATCTCTTGGTCACTCCAAGGCTGGACTCCTTGGTCTCAGTTGGCATAGCTGATGTGACAGAAGCCCTTGCATTCTCGGCGTTAGCCGTTGTCCCAGTACATTTTATTTATATTTCAATAATCCTCGTTAATGGAGAAATATAGCCAAATGCCTGTAAGGGACACAGATCATTTGTTCAAAACCAAGCATATGACAAATGAAAAAACAAGGGTGTCCGATGAAGATGAATGACTTCCTGGAGACACCGCAGTGGGACAGGTGCGGACTCTGTTATGTCTTCACAGTTCCAGTTGAATCTCTACACATCACCAGTGATTTGCATATCCACTCGTTCATTCCTTTATTCTTTCTATATTTGCAACAAAAGCCCAACAAGTATAAATGCAGTGGATCAAGGGGATCTTCTTACATTGTTCTTACCTGTGATGCCTCCTTGAAGCATCTCCATAGAGATCTGGAGCTTTAAGGACCAGTCTGATGACTGATGCAATAGACAATCTCTACTGCATAGTCCCACCTGGATTTAGGGGAACAAAGAGCTATATTTTCTGTGGTTGAGAGCTTGAAACACAGAATATCCGGAGGTAAAGTGGTTTGTCCAAAGTCAAACCAAAGTCTGAAGCCAGCACAAAGGCGGGAGTCTGGTGCTGCCTCCTGGTGCTGTCAGCTTTCCATATACCCTCCACCCTTTCTCCACAGCACCAGCCACTTCACAAAGAGGTGTTCTACACCTAGGAGGACCGGACTGTGAGTGACGGTGCTAGTGTGGAGACAGCACGCTCTCTGGATGAGCTGCTGGAGAAAGGCTGAAAGGACTTCGGTCACCCATTCTCAGTCACCATCTGATGTCCAGTGTCATTCACTCTTTGGAGACTTTCTGGGCTCTAATAAGCAACTCAGTCACTTACCTGTGACACCTAGGACTTTAGGCAGTTCTGTCCATGGTCTTTTAGGAAGTTCATCTACTCAAAGCATGTTGCTTGTACCGAAGCAAATAGTCCCTGAGGTCAAATCCCCAGAAACAGAATGACCACAATAGTCGCCTCGCTGCTTTCTCTCACCCTTCTTCTGTTTCTTCAATTTATCCTCCAACCTGTGTCAATAATAAGCTTTCTAAATTGTATGCTCAAAAATCTCCAGTAATTCTCTATTGCTAACAAAGAAAAGAGGATCTAAATTCTTCACGAGTACTGGAAGATGTACACCACTTCCTTATGAGTTTTATTTTCCAAATTCCTTTCCCAGTACCCCTGATTGGGCAGCTTATTCCAAACTCAGCAGATGAGTTCTTGCAGATGTGGTTCCCCTTGGTTATCCGGGGCCTTTGACCAAACCATTTCTCTGCTGCAAAGCCCACTCCCTTTGGAGTCAGAGCCCAAATCCTGTTGATGCTGTGAGGCCCAGTAGGAATACCCACACTACCCAGAAGCAATCGCTGCCTCCTCCAGATCCCTCCATATTTTATCTCTACCTCTCTCAAGGCATTTATCACACTCTATTTTTCTACTGCTATTATTTATAGATATGTCAAATCTCAACTTTCAGACCATTTTTTTAGAAACTAGGGTCCTCTTCTGTTTTATTTTTATATCCATTGCAGGATTTAGTGGTGCCCCGATCATAGTAGATTTATTGTGGCTGAGTGGGAACTGAATGGAACTTTTAGTCCCAGAGGCGTGGATTCAAATCCTGACTCTGCTATCCACCAGTTGCATGGCCTTAGTCACAGCATATAACTACCAGTTTCCTTGTCAAAGAAGAATTGTACTATCCCCTTTAAAAACTTGTTGTGCAAATTAGTGCCAGAACACCTGCAAAGTTCTCGGCATAAATACTTAGATAACAGAGAAGTGGGCATATTGACAAATACTTAAGAGGAGAAAATAGTAATTTGGAGGAAGGGCAAGACAAAGATCCAGCTAAATTATAATTGACAAGTGGTAGATCTCCTCTATTCAAATTTACAAACTAATGGCCTTTCTCCTTTTTGGACCAAAACAAAACAGCATCCTCTAAGAGTGGAGGATATAGTTCAGTGGTAGCACACTTGCCTGGCATGGTGAAACCCTGTGTTCCATCCCCAGCATGGTAAAAACTAATCCAAACCCAACCCAACCAAAGCAAACAAAACAAAGAACAAAAGCTGCACCTTGTCTGCGTTGACGCTACTCCTTCCTGCAGCTGACCTTTCACTTGTCCAAGCTTTAGCGTGGGGCGGGGCCTTCTCCCTCCTTCCCATAATCTTCCAAACCCAGGTTACTGGCACTTAAATATGGCCCCCAGATGGTGTCGGGTGTGCGTGGGGGGGGGGGGGAGGATAGCCCCAGCCCCATCGCACCCTTCCCATCCTGCCTGCTTCACCCACAGGCCCAATGAGAAACAGGCGATGGCAGAGGGCACCAGGAGACTCTTTTGATCTGCCGGCTGCACAGAAGCCAGCTGAGCCAAGGGGAGAGTGTCAGATTTATGGCAGCCCTGAGAAGTACAGATATTAGGTTGGCTGTAGCTCACTGACCTCTTCAGGCTTTCCATTTTGGGCTAAGATTTATTACCTCCTTGGCTTTTTAAATTCCCAAGGATCTGTCTGTGCCTTTAACATTTCTGCTCGAGCCCCCCAATTCACAAGGACTTCCTGTTTGCCGGGACCACAGATAAAGAAGACACAAACCACAGAACACCAACACTATGTAATTTTTTTGTTCCTGACTCCTTAATTTCTCAGCCATCCTAGGTGTTCTGTCAAGATGCAGCCTGGAAGTCTAGACCGAGAGATATCTATGATAGAAAATGCACATCAGTATTTCAAGTCCTCTGAATTTATTCTAGCCGTTTGACAGTTGCTTGGAGATACAATCTCAATTTTTGCAATGGCCCCTTCAGCGAGATATTTATGGCAGATACAACTGTAATTATTTACCTGTAACAAAGTCCAGGTCTGTCTGCTTCAGGTGATTCAGGCAGCAGAGGCACAAGGAGAACAGATTCATCTTCCTCTTGTCCGAAAGTCGACCTTTTGCCCTCGGGCCCTTGCCTCGCTCATTATAAAAATGTGGATGCGCTGGGGCATGGCTATTTCCTGTGCATCATCAGGATGCCAGGATTGCAATGTGTGGACCCAAAAATACAGACACATGCAGGATCCGGGGAAGAAGAGATGGGCTTGGGTTTCTCCTTGAGGGCAGGCAGAGGCTGTATTTCCATTTCTAACTGAGTGACTTTCTCCGAGTAAATGCTCTATCAGTATTTAAAAGCTATTATTTTCCAGAAACATATGCAAATTAACACACAATAACGTGTGATGGCTTCCATGCACGATAGTCCCAGGGAGATGCAATTGTTCCAAAGATTTTATCTGTACCCCCACAGGAATTGTGGGTGAAGGTTAGTTTGCAGCCTCTCTGTGGCAGCTTTCTGAGCTACATGGGACCCCTGGCCTGTGGTATCTCCAGTCCCACTGCATTCTCCCTCAAACATGTTTCCCAAAGTAACTGTCCATGGACCATGTCTTCAAATGGGCTTCTGGGAAAATCGGAATCCATCTTGCAAAGGCCAGGATTTGTCAACCCACAAGCCAGTACTGTGCACCCAGGGGGTAGTTCCCAAAGAGGAGACTGGGATTTTTCTCAGCCATAACAGCAACATGGGAATAAATGCACTGCCTTTCTGAATGCCTCTTATTTTTATTTTTAATTTTTTGGCAACACTAACATCCATTTGAAAGAATACAAAAATTCTTACGTGTTTCTTAAAACACAAATAAATTAAGCGGTGTTGATTTATACCCTTCATGCATGTGCTGCTTGGTTGTTGCTGTTTGCACGCTCGTCAGAGGCTCTGAGAATGCCAGGCACTTGTGTGACGTTCGGTGCTTGTGGTGGTGCGGAGATTTTTGTCTGTTGGCTCTTCTCCTGGCATTTGCATGGTTCAGAATCTCCTGCCGTCATGCGGAAATGATCAAGCTGCCGTGTAGTGTAGGCTTGCAGACACAGTGCTCCAGCTGGCCTGTCTCAACAGGAAGGCGAGGAAATTCTACTTGAAACATTTTTTCAATTTTAAACTAGCGTACGCACCCAGTAGAAATTTGACAATCTCTCAAATAGAAAAGTCGACAGAGGAGTACCTAACACCACTTGATCGCTCTCCTCTGAAGACTGCCTTTCTAAGCCCAGAGTTCAGTTTTAGCAGTTAGATAAATGTACCAGTTTTGCTCAGCATTATAGGACTCATGCTTCCAATTGTCCGTAGAACTCTTCACAACTCCTCTTTCAGTAGTTGTACTGAGTCCCATTAAGTATGCATGTCTGCACCGTCTTACTGTTGTCGGTTACTGACGTAGTCTCTCTAGTTCCTTATTGTTTCTTCTTCAGGGCCCCTAATATAGTAGCATCCCACAGAAAACAGGAAAAAAGTGCCCAGTGTCTGTGGCATCTAGGTTGTGCCCAGGACCTATCCATCCTGACAAATTCCCTGGGACCCTGGAGCTCCTGGCCTGAGAGAGTGGCCCTGCCACCCAAAGATGAGGCTTCCCTGACCCCCACCTGTGAGGACCAGACCCATATGTCCGGTCATGTGCTCTCTTGGCAAAGTTCTGCTGTATTTCATTTCAAAATAGTGTTTCAGTGACCTGTCCCCTGATGCTTTCGTGGATCGATCCCAGCCAGGTGGCCCCTGTGTCGGTGTTCCAGAGACCCAGTACTAAAAGCTTTCTGCCCCTACCATACTAGAGGAAACCACTCAGAACCCAGTGGTTCATGACGGTGGATCATTTCTGAAGCAATTGCTTCTTGTCACTGGTATTAGACGTTTGCAACTTGTACCTATTGCCTTGAAATCATCTTAATGATATGCTTGGACTGTTCAATGCTACAGGTGTTTGGAATCATGGCTACACCTGAGTTAAATGTAATAATCTTTCGTGTTGTCATAGAGAAGCTACGCGAGGTCAGGCACGATGCAAGGGGAGACAGTTCATGGTCAGAAAGGGAACTCAAACCACACAATGAGGAAGCCACACAGTAAATTCTAAATCCTCATCTGTTGACTTCAAAGCCAGGATCTTCCCCTTCCACCACTCTGTGGATACCAGAAGGGTTTGGGAACAATCTATTCTTACTTTTCAGAAGAGGAAACTGAGAGCTTAAGAAGAAAAATGAATTTCCCTGTGGTCATACACCTTGCTGGTGACAGAAGCCAGCCTCTGAGCTTTGTCCAAAGCTGCCTACCTGGTAGATGGGGTGGGTGGGTGGTAAGATAAACAAAGTGCTCTCAACAGAGCCTGAAGTTCCAGACACTCTGAGGATTATGCCAAGGGCCTGCACACTTCCCAGCTCCCTTCCTCCCCAGCCTGCATGCGTGCCAGGTGCTGTATGCAAGAACAAAACGTTCCCATGAACTCTAGGAAGCAGAGAACACTGCCAATTCACCCCAGCAGGCATTCCAAGCTGGCCTGGGGACCTGTCAGTCAGCGATCAATTTGCCAGTCACCAGAGCCTCCCGGAGATTAGCCAGCCTGGGACAGGTGGATCTGGTTTCCAAGATGGGACGCACAGTGGCTCCTGTGTTTGCTGGGGGGTAGGCACTGGGAGGAGGGGACTATTATTCCAAAACTCTAACAAATCCTTCCCCTAGCTGGGGAGGGCACCAGACAGCTCGACACCCTAGCCAAACCGATTTGGCACACTGTGAGCAGCTGACGTTGTTCCCCATTTTCCACGGCGCGTCCTGGGAAGCTGGAGGCCTCCTCCTTCCTGGGTGGCACGGTGGACACTTGAAGCAGATATGTCTGCTAGCTTTCTAAGCATCCAGGAAAAAAAGTAGTAGAATGACTGCATCTTACACTTATATTTCTGTTTAAAGCCCTTCGGATCCATTATGTTTCTCAGGTGCTTTGACTTTACAAAAGCCTCTATAAATATATTTGGACAATGACTTGACCCACGTCGTCAGAGAAACCCAGAGACCTTGTAGATCATGTCTCTAATTGGCCAAGTGGCCCTCAGTTCTACAGCATTCTTATTAAGGAAGCTTCCTCATTTCAAACTAACTTTATTATCTGTATCATTGAGTAAGTACTCCGGTGACAAATTTTCAGGATTGATTATCTATAAGATGAAGTTCAAAACCCTTGCAAAGGCAAACAAGAGGTCCATGACCTGACTGGCCCTCCCTGTAATTTCTTGGGGACAGCTTCATGCCTCCTAGCTTTTGCATAATCTGTTTCTTCTTTTTATTATACTTCCACCTCCACCATCTCCCTGGACAATTCCTACTCATCCTTTACAGCGTCACCTGGTTGTTAGATTCTCTCTGCATGTTCTTGAATCTTGTCTCCTCTGGATCACTTCAGAACTTTGCATGCACTTGAGAACAAACTTCACATACAAAGAGGTCTGTCTCTCATTTTTGGGCTATAAGTCTACTCTTATGTAATATTTGGAATACAAAGTATGGCCCAATGCCTGACTCATGTTGCATAAAGAATAAGAACTTGCATGCTTAGCATGCAAAAACAGGCCACTATCACGGGCTTTCAGTGAGATTTGGCTGCCCAAGGCCTGGAGGAAAGAGATGCGCTGTCACTCTTCCCCACCTAGTGCCCCAAAAGCTCACTATGGTATCCTAAGCAGGGTTGGCTGCATAGTACAAAGGCTGGCATCTGGCCAGTAGGAGGGTTTCTCTTAGGCCTTATTTCTGAACTCTGCAAAGATAAATGTCAGTCTATTTGCCCTAAGAAGTGGAGCACAGGCTGGTCCTGCTTTCAGACTCAAGTGGCAGACCCTGTGACTCTGTCTGAGTCCTGTGTAGAATGTTCTGGGCTTCAGGGGCTCACAGAGCCTGTTGGCCATGAATCAAGCCACCTCCACTATGTCTATTTCCAGATTTCATTCGTGCTCTGGAATCACTACAGAAATTTTCTAGATTCATTTAATTCTATCTCCTGACCCTAGATCCTACCTATGATTTCTATTCTTGTGTTTCTTCCAAGCTAATCCCTCTCCACGTCATCTAATTGCAGACAGCGATGACCTCTCTAAAGCTCAAGTCTTAGAACTGACCCTGTCCAGTGGTATAGCCCGGGCTAAACCACTTAGTATATTTCCTGAGCCCAGGGAAGCTTCTCTTAGATTTGGTCCAATATCGTAATGGGCCTGGAAAACATGTCTTAACTCTGCACTGAGGTCCTCCGTTATTATCACTCATGTCCTTGAGGACTGACCCCAGCTCTGGCTCTGTCAAACTCTGGCCTTGGCTGTCATCCACTACGGCCTGGGGATCAGCAAAGCAAAATTCCCCATTTGGGTTTTGGGTGTTTCAGATGTTTCCTGATGCCCAGGGAAGATTTCCAGCCTGGGCAAAAGTCCACCAATCCTGAGAAATATGTCTGAATCCATCAAAGTCATATTGGGACATAAAACTCAAAACTCTTCTCCCCACTGGGAAGGCTCCTTTCTGCCAAGAAGCCAGCATGTTCTGCCATCAGCAATGATTGCTAACACAAATAGCAGAAACATGTAAGATTTAAAAGATTCTGAATTGTTCAGCCATCCCAAATTGTCTGTGGTAATGATTGTTCGACATCAGAGACGGCGAAGTAGACCCACCCACAGGAAATTCACCTGCCAACCCAATTAACTGCTTTAGATTTAGGATTCTTGTTACCTGCTACCCATGCCATGCTTTGCATGGTCCCTTTCCCAGTGGGGATAAATTAAGCCCTTGGTGTCCGTGGTCACCTGCAGTGGGAAGCATGGTGACCCAGAAGAAGCCAAGGATACAGGAGAACTTTTGTGTTTACCGTTGTAACCCTTGCCACATGCCCCCCCCCCCCCCCCCCCCGGTGCTATAGGGTAAAGTCTTCAATCAATGCTATCGTGTGAACTTGAGTCATGTTAAATGATTGTGAAGACAATTATTTAGGCACTTCACATCATTTTTGTTTAGGCACAAAGAGCCTTTGTATTAAACAACTGTTATTATCAACCAGGAAGGAAGAAAGCCAACTGACAGATACTGTTACCCCTACCCTAGGCCCCTTGACGCTCTCTGTGATGCGGTAGGGTGCAGAACGATGGCAAGAGCTGGACTGAGGGGAGGTGCCAAAGGGTATCTGAGCAACTTTCAGTCTGTTTGGGAAGACAACAGGAATGTGTGAAAAGCTCAAGCATTGCAAGAAATAAATTTATCACCAGAGCATTTACTCAGCTATCCACTCGTCCGGCAAACCTGGTAAAATGGGGTGCTCCTGGGAGAGACGGGCCCTGAAGACGCAGAAGGAAAAGGAAGGTCTCGGCAGAGGCTGTGGAACTGAGCTGGCAGCTGGGAGGAGGGCTGCCAGGAAGCTGAGAGCCATCCAGTGTGATTCTAGTCCCCTGGCTCTAGCCTCCCCACTGGCCCTGCCAAGGCGCATGCCTGGGGCACTCTTTTCCTGTTTCAACTCCTACCCCTGGGCTGTATTTTATTGACTTGTTTACATGCTGTTGTTGAATTAATCGGTGAATAGGCGAAGAAGCAGAATCTTGAGGAATGAGCAGGAATGCGGTGAAAACAGGAGTGTTTCCTTAGCAGTGGGAGCACTCAGGGTAGAGGCCCAAGGCCGAGTGCATTAAGTCTGCTTAGGAGCTCAGGGTGGTACGGTGAAGACAAAATGAGAATTAACAGGGCAGGGCAGGGAAGCCATGCTGGAGAACCTTGTAAGCACTGTGGTGCATTTTAGTCAAATATGCCCATGTATAATTATTGTACAATATATTATAATTATGTATGTACAGAATCTCAAGCAAGGAGGTAAATTTTTCAAGTTGAGTTTAGGGGTTGAGTGATTAAAACAAGCAGGAAGTAGATAAGCACAAAGTTTTGGAATTGGTGGCTACATTGGTCTTTGCACAATTCTGTAGATGTAGAGGGTTTGGGTGGGCAAATCATCCATCACGACACTGGAATTTCCCTCTCTCCAGTATGAATTAGATGGGGTCTACTCCCTGGATTTTTTCTTATGATTTCTCTCTTTCGGAAGCAAGAACATGTGCTTGGGCCCAGAGCATCACTTTGAACAGGGTATTTCTTGAGTAGACTCAGTCTTAAAGTTCCTCTGCCAGTCCCAACCAAGGGCTTGATACCTGTTTGGACTCTAGCTCAGGCTCATAGATTTGCTTTCAGGGTTGGCACTGATTTGCAATCTGCCAGTTGATGGATGTTTAGGCTGTTGGCAGCTGGGTGAGTGAGAAGGGACTCCAAGATAAGAGCACGTTGTCCAATATTTATGGCAGAGCCCTGAGCATCCAGACAGTGTTCTGGAGGGTCTGGAGGGTGGGGGGTAGGTGGGTAGCCTGGGTACTGGGATGAGGGCCTTTCCCAGGCAACAGGAGGAAAAAACTTCAGGCTGGCAGTTCCGTAAGCCTGAGTTCTCCTTCTTGCTCTCACCCAAACAGGCTCTGTGACTCAGAAAATTATTCTATCTCCCTGCGCTCTTTAATTCATAACCCAGAAACAATAATCCACAGCTCAGTCTTAGTATGAATGTCTTAAGAACCAAACAGGATGACATCTGTGAAAAGACAATATAAGGCTTTATAACTCCATGAAAATATTGTCAAGTCCATTGAAGAAGGACAAAGAAGGCTACTCTAGGAGTGGACAGTGGCCAGCAGGCCACAGGGACTGGGAGTGGGGTTGGTTGAAAAGATTTGGGAAAACCCACATTTTCTTTGTTACCTACTTATTCTAGCGTACATTAAGATGTACACAAGGTAAAACCAGTGAAGTAGTGACTCTAATTGTTTAGATCTGGCTGAATATATATACAAAGGAAAACACGTTGTATGCTGTGGCTAAGGTTAGGAAGGTAGTCATCAATGCCTGGGGTTCAGAAAATTGAGCAGAGAACAAGCCCTCTTAACACCACTATTTCATTAAACCTCAGTGTTATGACACAAGTATAGCTCTTCCCACCCCTCAGAGTCAGTAGTCAGTTTTTGTCTGTCACACATTAATGTATACATTTGAAGTTGGAGAAGTAGGTAGCCTTTTCAAGGTCAAAGGTAGGTGTGCCGGAGCTCCCACCGGGCCCCTGAACTCCAGCTTTTTGCTATTCCCATTATAGCTGGTGGCTTTGCTCTTCCTCGTGGATCTGTAGTGGGAGGCCTTGCTCACAAAAGATTCTTGTGGGTATTATCCTATATGATCTTCACCATAACCTTGGGAGATGATGCATGCTGTTACAATAACTACAGATTCACCAGCAAAGAGAAATTGTAGAAAAGGAAAGAGAGGAGAGGAAAGGAGACAGAGCAGAGGGAGGGAAAACATTTCCTTGGTGTTTTATTTCTGTGTGATGTAATCTTGCCAACTTGTGAGGATGGGACTTTCACCCTCTTCTTCAGATGAAGTAAGGGGAACCCCAAGAACATCCATGATTTCCTAGGAAGCCATACAGTAGAGAAGAGGCTGCTGCCCTCTAAGGCAGACCCAATGACTCCACAGTCAGAGCAAATTAAAGTTCAGGTTCTTTGGAGTTTCATCCATGCTGCTGACTTTTTTTCCTTGGAGACAGAGGAGGGTTTTTAAACTAAGAACAGAAGTAACTTTTTAAAGTCATCCTTCCTAAAAAAAAAAAAAAAAAATTAACAAACAAAACCTTTAAAATAATGTCAAAATCTAGGGGAATTATTGAGTGAAGAAGGTAGTTTTGAAATTGCAGGTAGCACTGGGGAGCCATCTTCCTACCTGTTAGATGCCCAAACAGAAGGGAACCAAATGTCTTAGGGCTGAGGGGTGGGCGTTCTCAGTGTAGAGAGCTTCAGACCAGAACCCAGAGGACTGGGGCTGTGCTAGACTTGGTGGGCAGCTCAGTAGACGGTCTGAGTGCATCTGTGCATCACAAACTATGTCATATACATCCTTACAGTTTCCCAGGAAGAGGCAAGAAATGTGATTTTTGAAATAAAAACATCTGTATCCCAATTTTATTTTTATTCAATAGAGCTAGTTATCATTCAACATAGAGCTATTTTTCAGTATCTCTTTCCAGAATACAAATGGCCTAAGGGTGGTGACTTTGCCCTACTGCCGACCTAGCATGGGGAGCAGTGGGATTAACAATACACACCCCGTAGACCATTTGTTGAATGTGGAAACTAATGAGGGACAAATAAGTGGTGGCACTATAAACCTCATAGGAACAGACTTTGTTTCTTTATTTGCTTACGGATCCCCAGCACACCAAGTGTATATGTAATAAACTTCCAGCAAATGTTCATTGGACAGATGCCTGCAAGGATATAAAAAAAATTGTGATGGTGAGGAACCGCAGATACTAAAACATAAACACACATTTAGCGGCACCAAACTCATCAGCCCATGCTCTGAAGGGCTGTACCAGCCGCAGGCTACCTATCCCTCTGCAGCTTCTGACTTTAGCCAACCAACGGGTTATCTGGAAGACAAGCAGCGTGTGGCGTCCTAGGAACAGCCTCTGCTCAGGATGAATTTGGCTGATGCTTCCAAATCGCTGAGCCTGTGGAAGGGCAGACACACTCTCAGCCAAAGGCGAAATTACAAAGGTGAGCCCAGTGCCCAAGGCCTGCCAGAGGGAGCAACCAGGAGCCCATTAAAGCCTGAACACATCTCCGTGCTAATAGTCTACGTTACCATTAGTGACTTAAGGCAGAGAATGTTTGTAAATGCTAGAATGCATATGATTTTTATCTTGCCGTTATCCCTGTAATCATTGGTCCTGATTAAAGACTTCTGCCCTAAAAGATGGATGGTCTCGAAAACTTAAATATATGGTAATCCTTCACCTCTTAAATGCTGTTTCTCCCAAGACATTCTTCTATGCACTTCAATTTAAGACCAGCAATTGTCTTTCTTCAACTATTTGAAAATCACTACAGACTTGGGCTGGAGGGGGATGGTAGAAGACAATAATTTGAAAAACCTTCATTCTTCCCATCTAAGGAAGTCAGCTAAGCAGTTAAGAGGCTCATGACAATTTTTTTGCAATCAAGAGTCAAATATTTGAAAAAATGCCAGAACATGCCAGTGCTTGTTTCTCTGTAAATACACAAGGCACGATAGTCATCCAAAAGGAAATGTTAGAGTGTCATTCCTTTTCCTTCTTTCACATCTAGCTGATGTCAAATGGGCTGGGGCTCCCAGGACACTCCTGTGGCATCCACTCCACCAGGGGCCCTCCCCACCCTGACCCACTTGCCGCTTCACTCAGCTTTTTATCCTCTCTTTGCTTGGGGACAGTTCTCATCTCTGGCTTGGGTTGAGAAGCCTGGTAATTGGGCCAGAATAAAGGTAGAAAGCAACACCCATTCTTAGTGATAGATGAGGCCTGGAGGGATTTTTATGTCTGTTTGTTTGTTTTTAACAACTTCTTGTCCTTTTCCTTCATAGTAATTGTCAAAATATGTGGTTTCCTGTTTATTTCTAGTGTTGTACCTTTTTCCCACAATGTGGGACGTTTTTATTAGTCAGGGATTCTGCTTTTGCATATTGTTGTTAATCCCCAGTACCTAAAACAGTTGTTGCATTGTATGTAGCAAATAAGAATCTTGGATAAATGAGTGAATGAATGAGCCTTGGACTCAGCTGTTGGTGCCCTATTCACCCAGTAAGCAGGGTGATCTTTAAAAATTCGGATTATGTAATTATTTTTGGTTTCTATCTCTCTGAGTTCCCATAATCAGGCTGATGAATTGCAAATTGCTTAGCCAACCTTGAGAAGCCTCCGCCGCGCAGGACTAGAGTTGCGTTTTGTCTTCTCCTGTGCTCATGCAGTTTGCTCATTGTACCAACCCAGTTCAGCCACCAGACTACCTCCATGCCTTTGTACTAGACTCTCTCTTAGCTGGACTATTTTATGTCTCCTCTTCAGGTCAGTCCAATTTACCTGAGTGATTCCTATTGGTCCTTCAAAGCTATCCCAGGCACCAGCACTCCAGTGAACCTTCCCTGCCTGCACAAGCGGGGTTAGGCTGAGCGTGTGCTCTGAACCCAGCCTGTGCCTTGTGGTTAACTGTATCTAAGCACTTTATCTGCTTGCTGTCCATGTCCCATAAACTTAGTGAGGACATGGACCATAGCAGCATCGTTAGTCTTTTATGTTCTTCACCGCCTTTGTCTTAGTATGTTTTTAGGGATAAGTGAGAAAGTGAGTATAGGAACAGTGAATGAAACCACAATTCCTCAGTAGCCCTTTGTCCCTTTTACTCTTTTATCACAGCTTCTGATATTAAGGAGCAATATAGAACACACGACAATGGTACATCATAGAGAAAGGAGAGATGGGAACATTGAGGTCACCATTACAAAGAACTCAGGGTAAGGAGGCAGTGTGGTGGGATAATAGGGCATTAAAATTTCCGTCTTGGGTGACAACACAGAAAATCCTAGGTGCCTGGAACTCACTTTCTCTTGGGAGGGACAGACACAAAGAGTGAACAAGTAGACACATAAACAACAACCGTAAATCACAGAAAGGGTTTTGAGTAAACCAACCAGAAGATCTGAATCTTGGGGTCATGGAGGGTCTGGTCTTTTTGCCCGGTGGTACTGAGAATAGAAAGATGAGAAGGAGCCCAGGAGAAGTCGGAGCAAGGTCAGCAAAGGCAGAAGAAGTAACCTGCACACTGGCTCCTACACAGATATGTATAAATATGACATCACTGTTCTCTGTTACAATATCAGATATATATTTATTTATTCCTGAGTTTACTTGGCTTCCATGCTGGTTGTCAGACTTCTCATTTTGTCATCATCTTCTTACCCACAGATGGCAAACACAAGACTTAATAAAACACCATTCCCATGGGAGCTGTCTTAGTCCACTGAGACTATGATAACTAAAACAAGATAAACAAGGCGACCTCTAAATAGTCGGATGTATTTCTCACAGTGTTGGAGGCTGAGAAGCCCAAGTATGAGGCATTGGCAGAGGTGGTGCTTGGCGATTCAAAGATGATTTCTTGCTCTCACATGGTGGGAAAGCTGGAAAGGTTCTTGGTCTTTTATTTTTATAAATAAGGATGCTGATAATATTTATGAGAGGTCTGCTCCTATGACCTGAAATAATTCCCCAAGGCCCTAATTTCTAATACCAGCACCTTAGTGATTAGGTTTCAATCTGAAATTTTTATGAATATATACAAATCTATGGCAGGAAACCTGTTCTATGCCTCTAGAAGACTGTCAGGCAAGTTCTGGGAGCAAAGAGTAGAAGTAGGACGTTGAGATCAGGACTGGCATCTTACTGATTTGCTAAAGATGCCTACGTATCACCTTCTTCTACCTGTAACCAAGTTTTTTTTATCTGAGATGTAAATTCATATGTACATGTGTGGGCAAACATGTACAGGAACATAATCCATACATGAACAGATGGGAGAAACGAAATCAAGGGGTCAAACATAATAAATACACAAACATACCTATGCCCACAAACTCAAGTAGATGGTTTTAAGTATGTAGTTATTTATTTGATTTTTTTCCCAAAGAGATCATTCAAGAATGAGAAGCTCTAGGTTGGAGACTTTTGTCCTACAGCTGCCGTTAAGACAAGTTCACAGACAGAGAAGTCTAAACGAGCCTTTGGAAAAGGCTCCCCTGGTCTTTGGAAATAAGGACCTGATTGTTTCAATCAGGAAGCCTGGATCATGTTGCCTCCACCTGAGTCCTTGGGACCTGAGAGCCAGCTGCTATCTTGTCACTAGCAAGCACGTCCCCATCAATGACTGCGCTAATGACATGAAAAGGCAGAGAGTGGCTGCCTTGATTATCTTTTGATTATCTTACTCATAAAAAGAGGCTTGGAGTTATGCTTTACAAAATAATTGGAAAAATGTGGGATGTTTCCCCAACCACTTCATAAAAAGTTTGCATCTGTTAGCTGGTATCTAGCATTCCAAAATTCCCAGGTATCCTTAATTATAGGATCCAAAGAACTCCAGATGGGAACACCCTCCTCAACTGTTTTCTCAGCTTTCATCTACACAGTAAAGAATGTGCTTTTCCTTATCCAAACCACCAACAGGATAATCTCATTCTGCGTTTTGCTGATTGGTCTCCAAATATAATCTTCAGTGGCAAAAAAAAATCTTGAAGGGCTGCCTGGTGATTTGAGCATTCAATCAGTCTTAGGAATTTCTTTTGGCAAAAAGACTCAGGCTTGGTCAGAAGTCATGGGGCTGTGGTTGGACCGGTGTCTCTGAGGCTGGGTATGCCCAGCAGTGTGGTTAAATATCATCAGTGCTGAAGCCAGCCACAGGGTCTGTGGGAGATAATTATGTCGATGTGATGCTGAAGAAAGGCTGGAGGAAACAGGGCTACTTAGCACACAGAACAGAAGTTTGAGGAGCAACTACGTTTCTAAGTTCAACAGTGTCGCTAGCTTCGGACACAGACTCCCCATAAGCACAAGACGGAACTTGCCATAGGATGCTGTAATTAGCTTTCCACCACTGGAAACAGGGCGCGTATAAAAGCATTGCAATGGCCTTTCTCCTCACACCCCTAATACAGATGCTTGGAAGGTATGTGCTAACTTTGGAATTTATGAATGAAAAACAGAAACTATACTCTCTTTACATTAAACACTAAACAAGAAGATATGTGCCAATGATAAAAGGACAAAGTGATTTCTGGCTACATTTTTTGTCTTTGCTTAGTGAAGACAGCCAAGTGAAGATGGAAAACGTAAGTGGGATTATTGGCAAAGCGGAAGAAACTGTTTTTGTAAATATTTTTGAATTTTTAATCATTCAGCTTGAATGCCTAAGTTGATTCACTTTCAACTAGATAGGAGCCTGGGAATATCGTGTTTTCTCAAAGCTTTAGTTTCCACCTTGCATAACTGCAAACAAAATTGATAATATGAATGATTACATGAATTTATTCTTGTAGAATTTTTGCCTAGAATACTATAAAAAAAACAATATGGCACAAGCTCGTGGTGTGTCATTGGCCATTGTAGAGACTGCTCAACCCATAAACAGCGGCATTTGGAACAGGAACTTGCGTTCTCCCTCCACATGCCAATGGCAGACGTAGCTGATCAACCACCACACTCCTCATGAACCCAAATGGAGACTCAAACCTCGCCATTCTCAAATAATGTTGGTATGTAGGGAGATTCCTCAAAAAAACCCCCTGAAAATAGATATTCCATTTGACCCAGCAATACCTCTTTGGGGAATCTTTTCAAAAGAGTTAAAAGCACCATGAAACAAAGATGTATGTATACTCATGGTTGTAGCAGCACAACTAATAATAGCTAAATTGTAGAAGAACCCAAAATTTTCATCAATGGGCCAATAAGATATGAGAAATATGACAGGTGTACACAACAGAGCACTACTCTGCCATAAAGACAGAGGGGTGTGAGTCATTGTAGGTAAACAGCTACAACTTGAGACCTTTCTGGCTTGCTGAAGTGAATCAGACTCGGAAGATTAAATATCTCATGGCTTATCTAGTAGGAGAAATCCAGAATATAAATAAATAAGAGAATAATACAGTTAAATGGATAAGACATTGGGGGTCAGGGAGAATGAGAGCGGTGTGAGAAGGTAAAAGGCGGGAGGGGAAGGGAATGTGAAGCTGATACAACATACATGTACACAAAATTCTCCTTTGATGTAACCTGACACACACTAAGAAAAATGGGGAAAAAAAGAAAAGAAAACAACGTTGCTATATAAGAAAAAAACCCAACCGTTCTTCAGGTCTAGCCTATGAGGTTACTGTATACTTTTTTAAATAATTATCTCTCAAAGCATGTGCAGTTAATGCTAGGAAGCAGGAGAATTTATAGAAGAGGAAATGGTTCCTAGTACTTGGTTACTTAAATATCGAGGTCAGAGTATAAACGTTTGTGTCTCCATACCCTTATAACCAGTAAGTGAACAAATATGTCCTGACATTCACCATGGCTGCATCGTCAGGGAAGTGACAGTGCCCAAGGTAAGCGAGGATCCTCTCTCCAAGGTGTGGTCACTGTACAGGGTGAGGCGGACAGTAAGTGCATAAACAAGTGAATACAATATGACCTCATATTGGTAGAAGTAATATGAGCAGCACAAAGGCGGGTTAGGTGTTACGAAGTAGGAATGGAAGCGGAATTGTTTTAGCTAGAATGTGAAGACAAAATGACAAAGAAATGGAAACGTGAACTGTGACTTAAAACCAAAATACCATGCAAAAGAAAGACAGAGAGTACACAAGAGAGCCAAAGCTCACAGCAAAGGCCAGGGCTGCTGAAGAGATAGAGATGCTGTGAGGCGGGAGGTGAGGTCAGCTAGACGGGTAAGGGCAAGGTCCATGGGGCCTGTGCACCCACAAGTAAATTTTGTTCCGGTGGCTGCTGTAGATTTTTAACAATGGAATGGAACTCACACTTTATAAGAATCGCTCTGGCTGGAAGACAGACTTTGGAAGTGTGGGGGAAGCTGAATGAAAAAAAATGGGAGAACAGACCATGCCAGAGCAGGAGAAGATGGAGGCTGTTATAGGCTGAACTGTGCCCTCCCCACTGTGCTTATGGTGACGCCCGAGGCCCCAACACCTCAGAATGTAGCCGTATTTGTAAATTGGGTCTCTAAAGAGATAATTATGTTAAAAATGAAATCATTGCAGTGAGCTCTGATCCAATAGGACTGCTGTCCTCACAAGAATAATTTGAACGTAAACATGTACAGAGAGAAGACCAGGTACAGGCTTCAGGAGAAGGCAGCCATCTATAAGCCAAAGAGAAATGCCTAAAGAGACATTAACCATAAGGCTGTGGGCATAGTTCAGTGGTTAGAGCTCTTGCCTTATGTGAACAAGGCATTAGATTTGATCTCTCCGTACCACACAAAGAATCAGCTAGAAGTGGGGTCACATACCTATAATCCCAGCCCAAGGGAGGCTGAGAAAGAGACTGCTGTTAGTTTGAGGCCAGCCTGGGCTATATAGAGAGTTCAAGACCAGCCCTGACTAGAGGGCAAAACCTTGGTCTTCAAATTCTGGAATTAGCATATAATACTTTTCCATTATTAAACTACCCAGGCTGTGTTACATTCAGCAACTCAGGCAAACCATCTTAGTAGCTTAGGTAACAGTGTGATTTTCCAAGAATCTGAGAAGTGTTCAGGTCCTCGATATATTCTGTGGAGAAATGGACAGAACTTTTAAATGAATTAGAACAGGTTGTGAAGAAATACTTGTGATAAAGGCTGATCCTCAGTTTAAGGCCTGGCTATTTTAGCTAGTAGAAGGGTAATTATAATGATTGAAGAGAAACTCAAAGCTCTGTCTGGGTCAGATCAGGTTGAGATACCTCTTTGGTTTAGGAGTTCTCAAAGAAATCTCATGTGCTCCATACCTACTCTCTACTGTCTCATTTCCTGCCAGGAGAGATTCTTCAGAGCAAAGGCTGAAGAAGCTTCACTGTAACTAAGACATACAGAGAGCTTCCAATTTCACAGGCAGCTCCTTTTCTTATTATGAGGATAATCGTTAACAAGCCATTCCATTGGCTTAGTAGAAATTGACCTCTTTGTAAATTCTATCTTCATCTGAACGTTGGATAAGACAGAACAAATTTATTCTCTCACTTAATGTATCCTAGCAGTGATGTGCTGGGAAATTAAGACGAGTCCACCCACCAAAAATTAGTAAAAAAGCTAAGTGAGGGCTTTTGAATACCTACCGAGTTCATGAAGACGTTCCACACCAAGTTCTAGAGAAAACACAAATGCAGAGAAGTGGGTTTGGTAGCAGTTGTTTTTCCTGTGAAAGTAGATATTGGTAGGGTGATGGGGAGAGCTGCTGATCAGTAGTGCAGCCCCTCCGGGCTAAGGAGACTAGAGCTAGGTTCTAGCCCAACGGGAAGGGACAGAGAGTGAGTAAATGCTACATTTTAGGTTGGTGCCCTGAGGGACGAAATCCAAATAACAAAGGGGTTTGGGAAATAAACCCACCAGGACATGGACAGAGTGAAGTCATCCGAATATTCCTAAAAATTTCAAAGGTGTTCAAGGTAATTGCTAATTGTCAGCTCCTTGGGTACATAGCAGCACTGACAAAAAGCCCTTTCTGGAGGAAGACAGCGTCATTGTGTGTCTCAAGATTTCTTTCCACAATTTTTAACACAATATTAAGCAGACAATCAAAAGAAAATCAGATATAAAAAATAAGACGAAATGATCAATAGCCAATAAAACCAACACATAGAATCAGATCTACAGAGAGAAGAATTATCAGACAGACTTTTACATAACTATGTTCTTATGCTCAAGAAGATAAAAGACAGGATTGATATTTTACCAAAATAGTGAAAATATAAAAAGCAATGTATGTGCACAAAATACACAATACTAAAGTAAACATTATGTATTGCATATATTTTTTTATTAAAATGTGGGGAGAAAATGTAAACCAGACCCGGTATTGCAGGCCTACAATCCCAGAATTCTGGGAGGGAGAGGCAGTACTGCAAGTTCAGGAACAGCCTGGGCAATTCAGTACTTGTCGAGACCCTGTCTCAAAAGAGCAAAAAATAAGGGGGGGGGGGGGGGGGGGGGGAAGAACCGAGGGTATATCTTAGAGCAAAGGCCCTGGGTTCAATTTTCATTACCACAAAAAAGCAACATAAACTCAAGGAAGTTTCATAATTCCAAAAAAAACCACATAGCAATAAATGGAGTCCCAGAAAGAGAGAAGAATAAAAGGGAATAGAAGCCACATTTAAACACAAAAATGGCCGAATTTTTTCACAACTGATGAAAAACAGCAGTTCATGGGTTTAAAAATTCCAAAATTTAAGGTCTGGCAAAATAAGACAAAAGCAGGTGACATCATGATTTCAGATATCAAGTTATATTGCAAAACAACAGTGATCTTTTCTTTAAGATAGTTTGTTATTGGAACAAAAAACAGATGAACCAATGAACAGAACTGAGAATGCAGAGACAACTTCAAGTCCCCTCAGACACCTGATCTTTGACAGAGGCCAAAAACATACACTGGAGGAGGAAGAGCCTCTTCAACAAAGGGTGCTGAGGGAATGGGTTATCCACATGCAAAGGGATAACCCTAAATCCACAGCCATCACCAAGTACTAAAGTACCCTCTCTGTAAGGTTTTCTTCCTTCTCGGTGCACACAATCTCCATACTTCTTTCTCAGGCTGCTGTATTTTGATTCTTTGTCTCTGAGTGCTTATGCATCTGCATTCCCCTCACATGTAATATCCACAGCAAAATCTACTCATTCAGGTGCCGTCCAATCACTATCAAGCCTAAGGTAATCAACTCACCCTTAACCAGAACTGGAAACATCTATTATGACAGTCTGAGATTGCAAGGATCTTGTTTTCATAGCCCAGGGCTTGATTCTGTATGTCCCTTACGTCAACTAATATTTAACAGTGTGTTTCTCACATATAAGAATGATCCACGATTTGTATTCAATGCTTTCTTGAAATTGGAACCCCCAACTTTTGGGAGAACATAGCCTCTATCTGCCCCCATTTTCTGGAAGAAAAAGAATTAAGATTAGTTTAGTGTGGTATGCTCCTAGTGAACTGTGCTGAGGACCTAAAGTCACCACATGATTTTTAAAAGGCCAGTAAGCCACTTATTTAACAGTAGATAGTTCTTGACATTAACCAGGGCTCGATACAACCTTTTTAGTGTAAAGTTTCCTGAAATGACTCTTATTTCATTTAAAAATATATATAACTCTCCCATCTTAAAAATTCTTGAGACATTTCAAGCATGACTAAATGACATAAATCACATCTTCCAATCTTCTCACAAGCTGGGACATAATTCATCAAGAACCTGGATGCACAGAACCATCTGTAAGCTCTGAATGTCCCCTTATTAACTCGTCACAATTAGCAAGGGGACCTCGTTCTCACATCACATCCCTACGCAGAAAAAAGGTCCGTGTTTCATGCAGATGTCCTAAGCAGCCACAACGAATAAGAGATCTTCCAGCACCTTTGGAAGATCATGGAAACTGCTCTACCTGCCTGCAATGTCCCCGTGCCCCTCTGGATCCTGGCTAACTCACAGCTGCCTCCCCAGGTGTAACACACATGCCTCACGGTCTGTCTGAGCAACTCCAGTGACTCCTCAGTCTAGATCAGAGGCTTCTCCCTGGCATCCCCCGGCATGTGCACCTGCCTTACAGCCCAGCACTGACAAGCTGGGCTGGAATCCTCCTTCATTTACGTGCTTTCTCAAATGAACTGCGTGCAGTTGGAGAGCAGGGACCAGCTCTTAGGCAATGTAACTTACACATTAGTGTCTAACCTAGTGCCTGGCATAGTGACAATCAGGAGGCTGGTTTCTGTATCAGTGCTGAAGACGGCTGCTGACATTGAGCAAGGAGGAGAAGCAGCGGTGGGTGTAAAGAAAAGATCTGCAGTTCCAGGAGGACAGAAATGTCTCAAGTTCATTTTTACTGATGAGAAAGTATGGTAAGTCTTCACAGATTCAGATGCAACCTGCTCTGAAAGGTACAGGAAATAGTCATGCTTGTATCTAATGCATTAGTCACAAGGACTAGCCTGGTTATTAATTTGAGTATTAATAAATTATTTAACGTAAGTAACTATGCAATTATGTTTATGCTATCATCCTTACATATAACCTATAACCTTGCAATACATCAAAATTATGAATTAATTTATTAATACCTAAACATAAGTCTATTAGTTCATGATTCATACAAAAATAATAATTTAAATATTCAACACAAGGGTGGAGTTGGTTAAATAAACCGGGGGCACGAATATTTTATTCTAGTAAGTACCTAAAGTCATTGAATATGATTGTGTGATTGGGTATTAACATGCAAATATTTCCACAAGTAATTAGTAACATTAAGAGGTGACAGGTTGCAATTTGTATAGCAGCACATATAAATAGAATAAAAAGTGGTATATAAAAATGAAAGACTACATAGTTTTATTATGTGATTATAGTCAGTTGAAATTTATTCTTGCCACTCATATTGTCTAAATTTACTCAGTGAACACACAATATTTTGCAACAAGAAAAATGTACAATTTTAAAAAGCTTTAGGGTTGGTACTGTTTCTAGTGGGTTATTGTGAGATGCCAGTATGAAAATATTTGTAAAAGCAGTTTGTAAACCAAAGGAACGTGTTTGAAGCATTGTTGTAGTGTGACTAATGAGGTTTCTGGAGACTAGATCCTAAAGGAAACAGTCCCTGCAATCCCAAGGTTAGTGTGTCATAGCTGATGAGAAGATGCTGGACTCCCCGGGAAGGCTAAGGCAACAGAAGCCCAGCCGCCAAGTCCATCTCAGCCTCTGCCCCTCGGCTCACCCTGTCCTCCATCCTGTGCTGTGGCTTGGCCAATCGCCTCGCTCCCATTCCCATCCAGTCTTCAGATGCAATGTTTGGTGATTTGGTGCACTCCCCTTTCCTAGGTCAACGCTGACTTCATCTTCAAAACTCAATCCTTTGGATTTGTTCAGAGCCACTTCTGAGAACGTGGTCTCCCTTCCCTACATAGGCTGATCCACAGCTAGCAAATTTATGCATCTCTTCTCACCAGCTCTCCTCAGTTCTTCTAATTCTCTAATTGTCTTCAATGGTTATAGAGTTTACAGTGTCATCCATGGTCACTTACAGTTTTCCTCACTTCATTACTCCTTGGGCAAACTGTCTTTGGAGGACTCCAGTGACAGATTTATATTCTGAGGAACAGACAGGAATGTGTTGTTCTGCTTTTCCTTTGCCCGAACCACATAAACACGTCCTGGGACACTCCCCTGGCAGGAGCTGAGGGTCAGGCCTTCTTCTCCCAGAGAGGAATCTTTGGAAAGGGAGGTCACAGCTACTCATTGGGCCTCAGTCTACCTTCCACAGAAATAAGATTGTCCACCCAGGGTCTGATTCTAGGAGGTGTGTTCAATGTCAATACACATTAATTATTTTGTATGAACATCTAGTAGCTGGCCTGGTTACTGATTTCTAAAAGAAGCTGTCTCAACTTTTTCACATCAAACGATGCCTTCACATATGGGTTCAGCTGACCTCATAGAAAATGCCCAGCATTGATGAGCAGTTTAGTAGAAATACACTTAAGTTGAGTATCTTCCTTATGAAATTATTAAGTTTACCAAGGTCATGCGCAGCAATTATTAGAGTATCATTACTCTATTAAGAACTCCCTCTTTTTAATTATAAGGAGTATTGTTGATGTTGATAGCACCATTTGCTGTTGGTGTCTTATTTGCTAAAGTTTAGAGTATGACTAGGTCTTCACCCTAGAGACTCAGAGTCTGTGACCAATATGGGTAGACAAATAAACATGCTGTAATATTCTGTGACATACCTACCATAGAATCCTAAGAGATGATAGAACCACTGAGAAAGTAGTAACTAAAGTCGTTGACATGAGAAGCCTTTGGTCTAGGTAGGACACGCTTGCACTGGACCTTAAAGTAAAAGAGCAGTAAGCCCAGGGAAGCGGGGGAAAGAGGACAGCTCAGTAGGAGAATATCTCAAAGAAAGAGTTCCCAAAGGACAGAAGATCTCTGAGAAATGCCGAGAAGTTCAGCTCATTACACACTACAAATGCCAATGGTAGTTTTTACAAAGTGGCATGATGTGACCAGATTCCTTCCCTAGATCAACAGCTCCAGTAGTTCTGTGACTAACTCACTATAGTTAAAGATCCCTGGGTGGAAGAATAACCAGTTGCAGAAGGACGATAATAAAGCCTGAAACTAAAGCCAAACAATGGCCATGGAGAAGAGGGTCTGACTCCAGGTAAGTTCGAAAGAAAGACATGGCAGGGCTGGTGGCTAATTAGAAGCCAGGATGAGGGGCAGAGCTGTCCATGATGTCCATGCGGGGCAAATAGGAAAAGAAGGACATGTGTTTTCACCATCTCCTATGTCCCACTCACTGTGACTAGACTCAAAAACGAGGAGGAGAGAGTTTATGGCTAAGCTTTGGGTACAATCACTGTCGTATTAACTTGCAGTCCTCAAGCGCGAGATGTCCTTGCTATGCACTGCAGCACAGAACAGTAAAGACGTCCAGGAAAATCAGGTAAAGTCAACATAGTCATCAATAGAAGCAAATTACAGTTTTTCTCTGACTTTTGAATAATTTGACAAAACAGTAAAAACTCTTTTTACTGTTACCTAAGAATGCATAGAAAAATAAGCTGTGATAAAAACTAATATCTAACACATTTCAGTTTAAAACATTTGAAGCATTGAAATTTTAAAATGTGTTTTTCTTTAAAAAGATTTGCCTTCTTCTAGTTACATAATCAATATAGAAGAAATGTCTAAGATTTTGCAGTTTTTTCTTTTCTGTTTGTGTCAACTTCTAACACCATATCCTTGGTGCGTTCCATGTCTTCAAATGTCTCATAGAGTTCCTTAAACAAAAGGTTTTGTTCAGATCCCTTCTTTTGGGACAGTATCACCCTCTTCATGACAACTGTTTTTCTTATATGTCAATAAGTTCATCTTCATTAAGTTCTTCTGGCCACACCTCTAGATCTATCATAACATATAAAGGTCAACATTTTTGTGTTCAGCTTTTTCTTCTGGGACTCATTAATATTCTATCCAAATTTCATTTCCAGTATTATCATTACATTTTGCTTTTGTGGTGGACTGTCGTCTTTGTGGGGCAAGTTCCTCTTTTAATCATCTATGTGCAAAAAAAAAAAAAAAAAAGAATCACTCACTGGAAACTAAAGAAGCAATATGTTCACATAATTTTCTGTCTATATGTGATTGGAATACTGGATACACAGTGACCAACCATCCAGACCTCAAATTAAATAATGCCATCTCTAATTGTGATATGTGTCTGCATTTGTGTAACGATTCATGGACTGAAGAGCTATAGAGAAAGTTTGTATTTTATGCAACCACTCACAGTCCATATGCAGTGAAAATTAGAAATCAAATCACTATACTAGAACTAGCCTTACTTAACCGACCTGTGGTCACTAATTCTTATGTATGCTGGAGCCACAAAGAAGGAGAGGGGATTGACAGGAATCACCCAGGATGCAAGAGTGATGTATCTTTAGGGAAAAAAATGAAGAAGTTGTGTTAGGAAGTATGAATGTATCACCAAGGTCAATGACTGACCTCCAGAGAGGTCAAAGGACTGAGCCTGGGAAGATTTGTCTTGCTTTAGCCCTTGATTATAGAATATCGTAGGACAACATTGAAAGGTAAAAATTCACCTGAAAACCACTGAGAAATCTGATGCATGAATATCATGAATTTTTCAGAAATTTGGTAATGAAGGAAAGGAGGTGATTAAAATACCAGGATCAGAGGAAAATGGCTAATGGTGGGTGGTAAGAACTTCCATTTTCTAAATGTGCTGCCGCAATTATGAGAGATTTGGTCAGAAGCTTGCTAAAATTCAGATATACCTTATCTACTATAGTGCTCATTTTATATTAATTTCCATGACTTGAGTAATTTTAATCCACAAAAGAAATAAGATCTGTCTGGAAGTTCTCCTTGCCCTCGCCAGGGTGCCCTCTTCTAAGAACATAGTTTTGCATTTGCCTATGCCAAGGTCAGCACCAGCCAAGCAGACCCATGGTTGTAAATAACTTGATGCTTGACAGTAACTTTTGCCCTGTCTTGAGACTCTTCCAGTGAGGCATTAAGGCAATTTTCTCAAACCTGGTAATGTGGAACGGCAAAAAAAGAAGAAAATAAATACAATAGTTTCAAAAATGGTAAAGTTCGTACCATCAAACCAGATACACAGTGGTGAAAACCCACGTCCTTTGTGTTACTGTTCAATTCTCAACCTCAGAAGTTCAAGCTAGCGAGGACTCTATCGCAAAGAGCACGTGGAATCTGAGCACCAGCTCTACTGCTTAGCAACTGCACAATTCTGGACAAATCGTTGAATAGTCTTCATTCACAAATAGCACAGGAATATCAATCTTCCAGAGCTGAGGGGAGGATTAGGTGACATGACATGAGAAAAGCCTTAATTATTGTCTTTTAGCACAGCTTGGAAGGCAGCCAAAAAAGGTTACCTTTTTCTCATTAATAAAAATGATGAAGGGTTAGAGGAGGCAAAAAGAGAGAAAAGGAGAGAAGAAGAGAGAAGAGGAGAAGGGAAGGAAGGAGCGGGGAGCGGAGGGGAAGACAAGATGGAGACTGGAGCCCACCCTCGATAGAACAATGAGGACGGCAGTCGGCCTGGCGCACAGGTGGCAATGACACCATCAAAGTTGAAAAGAGCTGCACCCCCCCCCCCATCCCCCGATTGCTTTGATGAAAGAAACATCCCAATAGATGCCAGGGCAAAAGCGTTATAATCGTCTTGCCCAAACCCATTCATTCCTTCATGCCTTTAGAAAGAAAGTGCCTATCAAGTTGATTTCTGCCCAGTAGCAGTCAAAGGATTTCTTCACCGGCTGTTGTCCAGTGGCAACAGGGCAGCACTGTGCACGGGCACAAGCCCCTCACGTGCTCAGGCACACCCCAGAGCTACAACCTTCTTCTGTCCTCACCACACCCAGATTCTCCATCCCCCCCCACACATCCCCAAAGAGACGCTCGTGCTGCAGGGGCTCTGTGGTCCTCCTTGCTGCAGGCCAGCCTCCACCACAAGGAATGTGGGTGGAACAAATGACGTCGCGAGCAAGTCGGTAAGGTGCACGGAACTGTCCTAGTGTCTTCCCCATCTGAAAAGTCAAAGAAAAAGCAGAGAAGACTCCGGTATCGCTAAAATCCCACACTCGAGCCAGCTGCCTCCTGTTGTTGCTCTTTTCGGGGCCTTGACTGCCTTTTACTGGCCAGTCCTTGGCCAATGGACTTATGTCAGCTCCTCTGTGCAAGGTCACCCAACGAGATGGACGCTGCCTTTGGGCTGAAGACGATGCCATGCCGCTTCAGAGAGCTCTGGTGAGTATCTTCAGCAAGAATGTGCTGGAAGCTGGGTTGATTTCTCCAGCCAGGCAGAGGAAATCCAAAGGCTCAAGACGAAGGAAGCATGGAGAGACTGAATTTACCAAGTCACAATGGGGCCTTCTCCTCCATTACTGCTGCCCCGCCCCTGCCCCGTGAAGTATTGCAGTTGGCTCTGTCAGCTTGGAATTGGAAAGAAATGGATCAAACAATGGGGCAGAATAAATCTCAACAATTTGAAGTGTCGCTTTGTTCTCCTATCGTGTCTGAATTTCTTCCATGTTACAAAAGATCTTCTCTCTCTGCCCGAACTAAATTGAAACCCTCTTCTCCTATTGTTGCAGGGGCTCTGGGTAGGGTTTCGGGCACGCTAATAGTTGGATCACTCCCAAAATCCTTCTCTCCCCGGTCTTCGGCAGTCTGCCCCTACCTCTTGCCATCACAAGAAAAGGCTTCTGAGTTGTTACTAGTTTGCAAAACATCTGCTTTTACTATTTGGCATAGTATGGGGTTGGGGTGACAGGGGATTTGATTGGCCTCACAGGACTTATTATATTTGATCCATTGCCTGTCAGATCAGGGACCCCTCCCCTCACCGGTCTCCATGTTCGGTGTGCAACCCTGTGGCTGCTCTATTGTTGGTTTTTCTCTTTCTAAGGCCCAGTTCTAGGGTTCACTGTCCTTTTTCTGCCAGTGCCTCCAGGTCTTGCATTATTTTTCTCCTAATAACCATGAGAAGCTGATGGTTTCTTTGTTCTTGGTCAACCTCTGGGCTTGAGGTGAAGAAATTGCCCATAAAAGAGGCTCCTGATTTACAGACTATGTTCTGCTCAGCTGGGGCCAACATTCCTTAGTGCTGTGTCCATATGTGCGCTTGTTAGCCATACAACCAGCTAGACAGCTGAGACTAGGGATGGTGCCTCTCCGGGACCCAGTGAAGTTGGCTTCCTAGTGCCTTCAAATGCCTTCCTCCCTCCGTTCTGTTCATCTGCTGCTTCTGTGAATGCAGCTACCCAGCCCAATACTCGCTTCATCCAGAAGACCTTCCTGAACCTCACCCTCATCCCTCACCAGCATCCTCTTATTTGCATTGGCTTGCCAGGCACCAAGCTCTTGCCTGGCTGCTTCCCCCCCCCCCCCCCCCGGTTGATCCCTTCCTTGGTACAGAGAAATGGCCTTGAAATTATTTAGCCCTGGGTTGGAATTCCCATTGTACTTTGTATCGGTTCGCTAGGGCTGCCACAACGAATAGCACAAGCTTGGATGCAACAGCAGAAATCTATTCGCTCACGGTCCTGGAGGCTGAAAGTCTAAGATCAAGGTGTCAATGGGATAGTTATACTTTAAAGCCTATCCTTGGGTTTAGATGGCCTCCTTTGTCCATGTGCTTTCATGTGGTGATCTCCCTGTATATGTCTGTGTCCCATCTCTTCATCTTTGAGGACAGTAGCCACTGATGTAGTTTGTTTTACTATAGGTATCCCCTTAAGGATCCCATCTTCACATCCGAGGGTACTCACATTCTGAGATATGGAGGGTGAGGGTATCAACATGTAAATTTAAAAAGACTACTTCATCTCCTAACATACTTTCAGTTATTGCAAATATGTGACCTCCGATAATTTTACTTCATCTGTAAAACAGATTTAATAACTCTTCTTAGGATTACAAAGAATCTCTACGTCAAGAACCTGTCATTGAACAACTTCTAGAAGACTTGAGTCCCCGATCCTTGAAGGTAAGACTTGTGCTTCTCGTGTCAGTTGATCAGTAGATACTTGTTTCCTAATTTATTGAAAATATTTCGAGTAGCTTATTGACGTCCGAGTGCCTCTCCCTCCTCTAGTTAACTCAGCTGCTCCAATGGAAACCAAGAAAGGACGCAGCACAGTGTAGCAAAGGCAAGCAGCAGCAGGACCGTGGGTGTCAGCTCGGTGTGGCGGCCCTGTGGCTGTATTTATTTCTGCCTTTATTTCTCCTTTGTGAAAGAAAGCTAAGGCTGCTGCACACTAGGATGGTCACTGACTAAGTAAGACCCTACCAGGTAGCTGACTCAACTGGTCTCCCGTAAATGTACTTGCTACTATTAAAACTGTCAGGACCTGATCAGCACTGTTCATAAGTATTTCAGCTGGCCAATTTGTTCCATTGATGTCCAAAGATATTTTACAAATTAACCAAACCAAACAGGCTCTTGGGTGCAATATTTTTTTTTTTTTTTTGCCCTGCAGAGTGAATGCTTAGGTTCAGCCTGCCTTGGGTGAAAACAGAAACTGTCTGTCATCATATAAAGCCCAAGTGAGCCACATCTTCCATGGCCAAGCACAGCCAAGTAAGCAAATGTGGCCAAATACAGCTGTCCCTCTTCATCTTAGCTAGGCCTCCTTCACTTTTAGCATGGTCATCTTCAGCCAACAATATTGAATGGAAAATTCAAGAAGGAAATAATTCATAAGTTCTAAATCACAAGGCATTCTGAGTAACAAGATAAACTTTCCTACTGTTTCATGCTGTCCCATCAGGGATGTGAATCAGCCCCCAGTCCATTGGTAGACCTGCTTCTGTGTAGTCGCAAGTCCCCACTACAAATCATATTATGTTACACTGGCCAGTATAATGTAAAGAGGACAGGCTGGACACCGCATGGGCTTGGAGATCATCTCCCAGGAGCAAAGAGCTAAACCCAGATCTGTCTTTGGATAAGATTCCATTCCCCCCACCCCCCATTTTATATATATGATAAAAGATGGATATATTGAGCTTGAGTATTTGGAGGACACACACACACACACACACACACACACACACACACACACACACACACACATATATATATATATATATATATATATATATATATATATATATATATATGGCATCAATATTACAATCCTTCCCCCCACACACACCACTTTTTGGCCCTCCCTCTCTCTCCCTTATCCCACCAACTCCCACTATCATATCCATTTGGTTGTATAAAATGCCCTGTATTCTGCATTTCTCCTATTAGAGAATCCATGTGATATTTAACCTCCTGAGTTTGAATCACTCTGCTAACATAATGGTCTCAAGTTGTGTTCATTTACCTCAAATTTATCTGTCCTTATAGAAGAGTAGTACTCCATTATATACACATAGCACAGATGTTGTATCTATTGGCCTGCTGATGGATATTTTAATGTCTTCCACAGTTTAGCTATTGTTATCCACATGCAGAAGAATGAATGTAGACATACACATATCACCATGTACCAAAATCAAATCAAAGTGAAGTGAATCATCTTAAATATTAAGATAGAGATGCTGGACCTTCTAGAGGATAAAAGAGGTAGAAGTTTAGAATATGTAGGCATAGGCACGGACTTTCTAAATAGGATACCTGACATAAAAGAAGTAGCCCTCAGAATGAACAAATAGGGTTATATTAAGTCAAAAGGTTTCTACATGGCAAAGGAAACTATCAACAGAGTGAAGAAAGATATGAAAGAATGGAAAAAATTTACCACTTATACCTCAGATAAGAGGCTAATAGCTGGAATATAAAAGGAACTGAAGAAAGATAGACCCCTCAAAATCGAAGACCTGATTTAAAAATGAGCAACTGAAATGAATAGGCTGTTCTCAGGTAAAAAAAAAAAAAAAAAAAAGTTGAAATGGCCAGCAAACAAATGATGTTGGACGTCCTTAGCATCAGAAATGCAAATCAAAACATCTCTAAGATATCATCTTACCCCAGAGAGAATGGTGCACACCAAGAAGTCGAACAGCAATCGATGTTGGTGAGGTTGTGAGGAAAAGAAACACTTTCACACTGCTGGTGGGACTGTGAACTGATCAACCACGATGGAACGCAGTATGGAGACTCCTCAAAAAGCAGAAAATAAATTTGATCTGACGATACCTCTTTTGGGTATCTTTCCAAAAGGTTTAAAAGCAACATATATTAGAGATACATGGATACACATTCTTGTAACAGCACAACTAACAATAAGGCTTGTTCTTGACACTTGTTTCTTAGCCCTGGACTCAGGCTGTCCTCCAGCAAAATAATTATATTTGCCCAAGCATCTACATTTAACACAGCATTTCTATCACAGGTGTAGCAATCATGTCACTTTAGATATATCTAATATTTGGAGGAACTAGTGCAAGGTAGGGATTTTTTAAATCTTCAGTTAAGTAGGAGGAACACAAGCAAAAAATTCTATTGTTCAATTTTGTGACTATAATTAACAAAATATTGCAGCTTGGAATTTCTAAGACAGATGCTAAGTATGTCACCAAAAAATGATGTGTAGTTGAGGTAACACATAGATTAATCAACACATAGATTAATTAACTCATTGAGCTATCCCATAATGTGTATCTTTCCAAACATGGTATATACAAACACGATATATACAATTTTTATTTATTTTACCCATAATTGTTATTTTATTAGCATGCTTGTGATACATAACAGTTACATTGAAATAATTACATTTATCTTGGGGAGATGGTCTATTTACAATTTTTATTAATTTAAAAGTAGAGGAACAACAAATGTATTCTATAAAGCCATTACATACATTTTCATATTTTTGCCCTATTTTGATTAGTTGTCCTACCATTTATTTGGTCCTTGTACAGATCTATTTAGCACAGAAACAGGCCGATAGTTAACTATAGTTAGCTCTTCTTCAAACTAGCCATTTTCTGTTAGTACCACATCTGGAAGAGGCCCTTATTCAATCCCTATAGCTGAATCACCAATATCAGAACTGTCCTGAGACTTAATGTCATGATATGGTGAAATCTTACCAACTCTGTCTCCTATGGGAGTAGATATGACCTGAAATCGAAGAGTCAGAAGACAGTGGCATATCGCTAACATCCCACTCAGTCATTAACAATTTTGTTCATCACTGAGTTGTGTGACCAGAACATCTCCCAGAGCAATTCTCTCAGGCTTGCAGATGTATAGTCACCCTTGTCAGGCTTCAGAAAGCAGGAGGATTCTTAGTTGTCTTCAACCTTCACATTTCAAGCATCTACACGGAGCTAAAAGACAACCATCACCTCGACCAAGAGACAGTAATGTTAAATTCCTGTAGTTGCACAACCTACTTACTTATTCACTTACTCTCAGCTAATATTTCTCCTTTCCATTTATCGGGGTTTTCTTTATTCACTTTCCCACATTTGGAGGAGATGTTAGTTTCAGCTGCTTCGTGGCACAGATTGTCAACAGCAGTACCAGTCAAGCCAGGGCCTTTCCCTCTGTTCACTCTCATCCAATAGGGTGGGTTCAAACAGGTACAAACCAAGTAGACTATCTCGACCATAAATTAATATATTTCTATTCATTGTCAACATCAATTTTGCCTCATGGGGCAAAAACAGAATCTATGTCATCAGACCCTTGGGAAGTTTACCATAAAAGTTCAAAGACATGGCTACAATTTCTTGCTTCGGGATTATTCCTACATCTGGCTGTACTTGAAAGTTTTGGTCCTAGAAGCACTGAAACAGATAAGAGTAAGAAAGTTAAGGTACGAAAAAAAAAAAAAAACCCAAAGTTAAACTGGCATGAAGTAGAGTTGTACAGTTATGTTGGTCTTTGTCTCCTAACTCCTGCTGTTTCTGGATTCCTAGAAACGGTCCCTGTTAATGAGAGGGCTGAGGCACAGGGCCTGAAGAATGACCAGTCCCTTGCTTCCCTCTTGTTGCTGAGGTCTTAGCTTTCCAAAGGAACTGTGGAGTTTGCCGTGTGTTTTTCTTACTGATTAGATATAGTCCTGATTGATGGAGATGATATACACATATCCTGTAAAGGTAGGTAGGGACATAAACGGGGCCTGAGCAGGAAGAGGGTGGCTGGGCATCTCTTGTTCTGGATTCTGAGTGACCTCAAGACCGTTCCTAGTAAGCCAAGGTATAAGGACAGTCTAGGAGACAAAATAGTGACCTTTCAATGAAGTCCATACCCTCATCCCAGGAACCTGGGGATGGATGTATTATCTTCTATGGCAAAAGGATGTTGCAGATGTGACTAACCTGAGGATCTTAGGAAAGGTCAGGAGATGATCTGGGTTATCCTAGGGAGCATGATGTAAGCAAGTGTCCTAGGGCACAAGGGAAGCAGGAAGATCACATTCTGAGAAAGAGAAGAGGCAAAGGAGAAACAGGAGGAGGTAGAAAGGAGAGGGAGAGAGATTGGAGTGTACTACACTACTATCTTTGAAGATGGAGGAAGGAAGGCGGGAAAAGCCCAGGAAAACAGGTGGCCTCAGGGGCTAGCCAAGGTGCTTCGTTACAGCCTACAGAATGAACACAGCTGTGCTCACACCTTGACTCTAGGACTTCTAACCTTAGAACTATAAGATAATATATGTGCATTATCTTTAGCCACCAGTTTTGTAGTAATTTATTATAGTAGCAATAAGAAATCAATACAAGCTGGGTTCAGTAGCACAGAACTGTAATCCCTGCATGCTAGGGGCTGGGGCAGGAGGATCTTAAGGTCGAACTTGGGGAACTTCACCACTAAGGGAGACCCTGTCACAAAATCAAAAATAAAAATGGGCTTGGGATGTAGGTCAGTGCAAAGACTCTGGGCTTGATCTCCAGTAACACACAAAGAGAGAGAAAGAAAAGAGAGAGGAAGAGAAAGGAAAAGAAAGAAACTAACGCAAGCAGCATCAACCATGAAACAGTAGGACAGGATGAAGGAGTATGCATGAGACTGTTTCCCTCTTCTGTGGTCCCAGTTTTATGTTTTGTAGGATATGAGACTTTCCAAAATCTCACCTATGGTCTTTGGATTCTAGACTAAGCCAATTTCAGGAGTTCTTACTCTAGAATCCAAAATCCATAGATGAGATTCAAGGAAACCCCATATCCTACAAAAATTTTCTACAAATGTGAAATGAGCAATATTCTTATGGCATGGCTCTGGAAGGCTGAGAATTATCACCTAAGAGAAGAAATGCTGAGCGTAGTGGAGTAGATCTTTAATCCTAGCACTCTGAGAGGCTGAGGCAGGAGGACAGTAAGTTCTATTCCGGACCGAGTAACTTAGTGGCTTGGTGAGGCCCTGCCTCTAAATTTAAAGAAAAAAAAAAACAGAACTGGGGGTATAGCTAGATGCAAAAGCCCCAAATCTGATTCAGAGGAGAGAGAGTAAAAAGAAAAAGAGAGAAAGAGAGAGAGAACGATTGAAAGAGAAAGAATAAGAGAAGGAAAAAGAAAGAGAAGAGAAAAAAACAAGCTGAAAAGGAGTGCCACAGTCAGTACAGACAGCTGATGTCCGTAGCCAGCAGGCAGGCAGGCAGAGGAATGAACCAGCACACTCCAGGGAGAAGGTGACGGGGAGGTGCTAGTGGCTGGTACAGCCTCAGGCTGGTTCCATGGCTGAGCTGGATGGGGGACAGGCCTACTTCTCATTGGGGGTTGGAGATAGGATCCTGGTTCACCACAGATGCATAAAGAAAACACGAATTCTGCCTTGGCCATTCTGGAAATAGAGGATTTGCTTAATGTGCCCCACTGCATGCAAAACATCAACAGAAACCCCAGCACTTCCAGGAACTCTGAGGAGGTGGCTTGTCGTCTTCTTTCACTTTGGCTGTAGGGCAAGTATCCCTGGAACTGAGGACATCTGTTCCAAGATCCCCAAGGCACCCCGCCAGTCATGCTTTCTCCCCAGTCTCATTAGCACAAAGGGGTCTCAGAATTAGTGCAGGGCAAGTTACTATTGTGAGAAGCACGCTTCCAAAAGACCCTGGGGATGGAAAGGTAAGGTCTTCTGTACCCATTAACTGCTAAATTATCATTTCATGACCTCGAAGTAAATAAACCCAAACCACATGTTCCATTTCAATACAAATGAACAGAGTGTTCCAATTAAAGAAAATTAAGCCTGAGAAGAGCCTCATCCAAAATCCAGTGTGGCCTTCGGAAAGCTTGTAGTGATACCTGCTGGCTGCAGGGATGCATGTCTCCGTGTAGCCTGCACCTGAGTATCCTTGGCAGAATCTGCTAGTGTGGACCTCTCAGGACTCGGGACTGTGGGTGTCTTGCTGGAGGAGGGTGCAATGGCATTGTTCAACCTAGACCATTTGAGCAACTGTTTATGTATAACCCTGAGCCACAGTAGTGTCAACACAGTGCTGCTCAGAGGGACTCTTAAACAAAGACAAGTGGAGTGCTTGCAGTTGTGAGGGCCCTGAGGTGGGGAGGTGATGTGGGAGGTAGTGAAATATGTGAGAGGAGAAAGCTTGTTTCGGCTGCAAGAGAGAAAATGTGTTTTCTTCATTACAGAATAGTTTTTCCAGAAAGTCACACAATGTGAGCTGCGAAATCTAATCCAAGATTTGCATCTAATGGGCGTTGAGGACTTCCAAGGGGAAAGAGATGAAGGGCTCTCCCAGGTCCCCTGGGAGTTGACTGAAACTATTTTAAACAAGGAAATAAAAACAAGGTGTTAACGCTCCCCCCCCCCCCCCCGCCCCACACATTAACTTGGCTTTCACCCCAGGGCATTTGCTGTGTCGTTTCTTCTTTTCTCATTACTCTGGAGCCTCATTCTCTCATTGCATTCAGATTTCTGCTCAGACATCGGAAAGGCTCTCCATTTCCATCTCATCTAACACACAAACACATACCTCCCCTACACACACACACACACATACACACACACTCACATGCTCCCACACTTGGGCAGTGAACAACGCCTTGCAGACAGTAGGTGCTCAGTGCCAACCTGTTGAAAGTTATCGAGTGACCAGTAGCAATGCCTCTCTGTGGCACTCTTCCTGGGTAACAGCTGCATGGCGGTTAGAAACTGCAGTATGTCCATTTGGTGTTTCCACGTTCCAGTATCTGCAAGGCATACATCTTGTCAGAGCTGAGGTGACACCGGCCTAAACTCAAGGAGCTTGTTGTCTAGTTTGTGATACAAGGATTACACACATGAAGCTCATTAAGTTCGCGAGCCTCGCCTACTGAACAGCGGAGATCAGGATGACAGGGGTGACAGGAGACAATGTAATTATGGAAGAGTGGATGCAGATGGAAAGTTCTCTGGTGAGTTCTGAAAGGGAGACATTGCTAAGGACAAGGAAAGCCCTCCTGGGGGAGATAAGCCCTGACCAAGAAAAAAAGGAAGTATACCCTAGTCACGGGGATATCTAAGCCCGGAGAAGGGGTGGGCCAGACGTGTGCAGAGACACCACATACAAGGAGCTCTGTGCCCAGAGGAAACTGCAGGAAGTTGGGCTGTGGCACTAGCTAAAGTGAGAAAATAGCAAAGCTTCCTTTGGTCTGGACTTTTCTCCTGAAACTCATAAAATGACCCACCCTCCCCCCCGCTTTTTCCATGAAACATTTAACAGGAAATAAATTACTTATAGTCTCCCACCACTTTTTAAGCTATTTGGAGAAAAATTTTGTTTTAGTGTACATAAAGTGCCTTCCTTGCCCTGGACTCTGTCCTCAGCAATGGAGGTACAGCCTTGAACAGCAGGGCCAGTGTCTCACCTCTGTGTCGTGATCCAGCTGCGTGGGCCTCAGGAAGCACAGAGCCCACCAAGAAATGCGGGAGTGCCTATGGAAGATGCATCCGGGGATCTCATCTTAACCCCAGGTGTTTGCACTTCGCTGTGTGCATATTGCACTTGAGTTGAGGGTCTATATACACAGTAGAATATAGGAAAAGGACTTAATAGTCTTTAAGGTCCTCAAACAGAGGTGAATGCATGCAAGGTCATAATGACCTAGGAAAGGAAGCCATTCTGCTGATTAGCACGAGAGGAAGCTGAGAAAAGGGCTCCTGGACCACTGCGCTGGAAATCTCAAATTGCGCCCTCCAAGTACTTTATTTTGGTAAATGTAACTAAATTAATTGCTTCACTTACTTAGCAGATGCTCTTTTAAAGCTCTGTGCAAGCATTCATTTATTTACATTTAAACAACAAAGGTTCTAATAAACATGTTATTTAAACAAAATGGCACCCTAAGAATGTGGAAAGAAAATATTAGAACTATCCGCATTTATTTTTTATTTCAGAGATATTTCTTTCTTTTTCATGAGTTTCACCATGTATACAGTAGCTCACACATAGTATTTATATATAAATAAATATATACATACTGGAGGAACACATGCCTCAAATATTTTTGATTGCGATATAAAAATAACTTAAAAACACCAAAGTATACATTAATCATGCAGTAAGAATGTGCCTATCGTCTGTCGCTTCCCTTTCTCCTTAAGCGAAGGAATCCCGCTTCTCACAGGACCATGCACAGGGTAGGCGCTTGGTGCTACTTACGGACCGCATGCCTTCCTCGTAGAAACCTTCAGGTTTGGAGAGTAAGAGAAGCCCCGGTAAGCTGCAGGGCAAGTAGGGAAGCGAACCAGGCTCAGGTTATTTGGAAACCCTATCTCCCCTCTCATAATTACTTTCTGTTGCCTTTTTCTTTTCCTTTTTAAAATTTTAATTGTCAGGGTTTGTGTGCATTTTCTGCTTTCAGTTGCCTCAAATCCTCTTCGGAGGAGGCAGAGCATAAATCACAAATAGTTATAATAACAGTCGATGACAAAAAGCACCAGCTAAACAACTTCAAAGGATAAATGCAATTGCAAGAGGATTGCTCAACCCATTTAGCAGAAGTGGTCCTTTTAAGTAAGCACTTTATAAGCAATCATTTACATTTAAACAATTAATGTCCTAATTGCTAACATTCTATTCACACCAAGCCAGCTCCTTTTGGCAAGGGTCTGTTAGCCGAATACATGGCTGCTCTGCTTGGACCGAAAGCAGCGGTGAGTCTTTCCAGAAAGCCTGGTGATGTGGGCTTGCTCCAGTGTATTCCTCTGTACCACTGCCCTGCCCTGAAGTTGGTGCTCAACAAATATTTCAAATGATAAGACTATACAACGGAAAGGGTCTTAACCGATAGTTGATTTGAAACCGCGTTTTGTAAATGAGAAAACTTAGACACAGAAAGAAAAAAGAATCCCATCCAAAGCCACTCTGTGAGTCAAGGGCAGTGTTTGAATTAAAATTGGATTTTAACTCCTGGTCTGGTGCTCTGGCAACATTAAGATCTCTTGCAATTCTTGAGCTGGATTTAATTTAGCCCTTTCAATAATTCTCACTGTCCTTAAAGATAGTTAGTTAGAAATACCAAAGCTTTGGAGCATTTCTGATGAGTTCATCTTGTTCATTATTCTGGGACAAGAACTTCCTGCCCATGTGGAGAAAGTGCCCATCTTCCATTTCTGCCCAGCCTCTGAAAGCTCTCTGACATTTGGGATGAGGAGAAGTGACAAAAATCTTAACCCCATTGTGGAGAACTCTGCAGCCAAATGGTATGAGGGATCAGACCAAGTATTGCCCTGGGAACTGCTCCTTCCCTCAAATGTGAAGAAATCAACAACTATTGTCTTTCTGAGACCCATCACGCTATTGCTGCCCTCACCCCCCTGCCCCCACCCCAAGACACACTCCATGATGAAAAAGCCCAGACGACAACTGGTAATAATACAACAATAGGCCTTCGCCTCATCAGGGATGACTCCAGGAAAAATAATTACAAGCAGGGATGCTCTCCAAAACCCACAGATGGCTCCACCAGCTCCTTCCCCAGAGTTAAAGACAGACCTGACAAACACTATCAGCCTCAAGGATGTCAAAAGTGGAGAAAGCAGGAAAATAAAGAAGATGAAGACATCTCTAGCTGGACCAGAAGAGAGGCCAAGGCGGTGAGCAGTGGGAGGGGGTCTTTGAGTGAAAGAACATCACAGCTGACATCATCAGGCAGGGCAAGCTGAGAAACAGCTGAGCTAGCAAAACAAGCTCTCAGCAGGCTCCAGAGACAGCCCCGCAGCACGGGATAATCCTGCAATAATCGTTCTTCTACAGCACAGACAATTCCAGCAAAGCCGAGACAGGATCCCAGTCAAATAAAAGATTTCTTGAGACAAAGCAAAACAGCCGAGACCTTTACTCCCAGGCTCCGGCCTGGATGAAGCCTTTCCTCGCTCAGGCTATCTAGGAACAGTGAACAGCAGCCAGCCAAGGTCAAGAGCAGTGAGCTTCCTGCGTACAAGTGGCCACTTATCTAAATGTTGGGCCGCTCCTTCCATGCCCGGGGCCAGTTGGTGTTATTATGGAAGGAGCGTTGGCTTAGATCTGGGATTTTTAATTTTTGCTTCAAGTGAGACTAAACAGATCGTAGGGGAGGCTTCAACCTCAAGTTGAAATGAACGTGGACAGTATGGAGCTCACGGGGCCGCCATGTACCCCCAGACAGCTGGCTCCCTGCCTGAGGCCTCAGGACTTGAGAGGCAGGCTTGAAATTACTGGATTAGAAACTCAGAAATGCTTTCCAGCTTTCTTGCCTGTGGCACTGTGATCCTGAGAACCTGTGGGTATTGGGAGATAGTAAGACCAGTCTACGCTGCATGGGTCAAATTGGAACAACAGAATGAGAGAGAAGTATCTAGGAAAGAAGCAGAAGCAGCAGGAGACGACAGAAGTACGGCATTTGGGCAAAAACTTCAGAACCTACAGAGTGTGGTGATAGTGGATCAGTGCTTCCCGGGAACCTTTGCTGTGGGACCTGATTCTCATTATCCACTAACACAACCATGCTTTCCTATGAAGTCAAGGATGCAGACGGAAATGAGAAAAATACATCCCATCAGGTGTGCATGGAAGCCGAGGCCGGTCCACCTTGCCACCTGTCATGGGGAGGGGCAGTAACGAGGGTCTGCTGTTTTCCCACACCTGCCACTCTGATAACAAGCCACACAAATGCTCGCCCTTCTAGAATCATACCAGCCTCATGAAATAAGAGTCGTGGCTCCTTTCCTTCTTTAGACACACCGAGATCGCAGTTTGTGTAAAGAAAACAGACATGTATATCTAGAAAGAGAAAAATGCAAAAATGTGATGAATTCCAAATCTGAGGTTGAGTTTGTAGGGTGATAGCTCATGAGGGAATTAGCAAAACAACAGAGTTGGGGGGAAAGAAACATTACACAGGTTTTGAGGAACGAGCATGCAACTGTCTTCTGATGGTCTAAAAGGAGGAGGCGAATGCTCAGGCTGTTCCCAGGAGCCCATTGCTCTGTGTGCTGTATGAGCTCACTGTCAACACAGGTGGCTCCTCTCATGTTTCGCAAGAATATACTATGGCATGAGGTTTGTTGTGATGGTCAGCAGCAATCCTGCCACCCTATGTACCGTCATACTTCTCCCATGGAGGGGTGCAGTTTATTTCTTCTCCCTCGGAAAGTGGGTGAGCTGTGTAACTTCTTTGATGGTGCTGTAGTTTAGATATGGAATATCTCCCAAAAGCCTCACGTGTTTGGATGTTGTAGAATAGCTGCAGAACCCGATGCTATTTAGAGGTGCGGCCTGGTCTGAGAAGGTAGAACTACGGGGCTTGACCCAGAAGGGGTAGATCGCTGGGCCTTGATCTGTAAGGAACAAAACACTGGACTTCACCTCAAAGGATATTCCCTAATTCCACCTTTCTTCCCTCACTTAGCTTCCTGCTTTCCATGCTGTGAGCGGCATGCCACGGTTCCGCCATTGCCAGCTGCTCATGAGTGAACTGGCACCTTCTGAGACTATGAGCTAAAATAAATCTTTCCTCCTGTAAGTTGTACCTGCTGGATAGTCTTTTCAGGAATAAAAAAAGATGGGAAAAGTAACTAAGACAACAAGTAAAATGTAGTAGAGCAACAATGCTAGTTCTATACCCAGTCATTGAGAAGCCTGATTAGCTTCCAGTTCCTGTCTTCCAGAAACCAACCACTTGAGCTAGCCTATTGACTCCTGAAAGACCACATGGAAGGAGGGGGAGAGAGAAGGGAGGGGGGATAAAGACAAAGGGAAGGCCTTGTGAGGAACTAAAACACCTCAAATGATAGTCAACATCCAAGTCCCCATGGGTGTGAGGTCACCTGGGATATTTCATTCCCAGCAGAGCACCTAGATGAACTCTTAGTGAATGCAGCCAATTAGTGACCCCAGTCAAGACCTCATAAAACAGAAAAAATAATGTCTTCCTAAGCTGAAAAAGCACATCGAATCATAAGGAAGAACCAACTGTTGTCTTAGGTTGCTAAGTGTTGAGGTGGCTTATTATGAAGCAGTGGATGACAGATACCACTGCTGGATGACAAGAGACTGTGTTTAAGGAAGAGAAGTTACGGTCCCTACTCTCCACAGCAGAAGCTGGAGACGCAGTTTCTCAGGGGCTCCAGGGTGGATTTCTCAGAAGCCTATGACTCTCCGGGATTGCAAGCAAAATTGCAAGTTCTTGGACATATTTGTATTTATCTAGGAAAAGACTCGTGATACCAACCAGATTCCCTTACTTCAGGATTTTCTAAGATTTTCAAAGAAACTAAAATCCAGTGTATGACCCAAACTAGGTGAAGCTAGTCGGAACCAATCAAAGCCTCAGATCCCTCAGGATGCTAGTTTACATTCACCACCCCGCCCCCAGCCCACAGAACTGCCCAAGGCCTTTGTGATGCTGAGAAGCACCTGCCACTCTGGTCACCTCCCAACAGCTTTGCCTTTCTAGAGCGCCCTATGCATGCAGTCCTGCAGCATGCAGCCTCTTGAGTCTGGTTCTTTCTCTCAGCACATGGCTTCAGAGATTCTTCGCTGCTGTCCCATCCATTTGAGGTTCCTTTTTTTACTCTCAGGCAGTTCCATCATGCGGATGCTATTGCCCCTTTACCACTCACTTACTAGGGAATATTTCAGTTGTTTTCTCCTAAAGTTTTAAATACTGAAGGAAGGTTTGAGGGCAAGTTGAGAATTTCCTCTTCTGAGCTACAAAGGTGATTAGGGTTTTCTGTGTAGCAAGGACAGAGGAAGACCCGCTCCTTGTGATGAAGATTTTTCAGAGGTCAGCTTAACCAGTGTGCTGAAATTAATAACATCTCTCTGTGCAAATCATGCCTGCCAGGATGACATCTGATGGATGTGGGAGTCCTGCACAGGCAAGGGGGCAACAGAAGCCAGCCTAGCCCCTCCACCCTGTGCCCACCCACTTTGGGGTAAGTTGGCACCATTGCACACGTAAGGATGCAGATGAATTCCCAGACAGTTGTGTCACAGCATCAGTGTAACAGATAGGCAGGTGTCACAAAGCATGGGCACCCTGCGCTGAGCCAGCTTTATTGCATTTCACAGCGAATCAGGCCTCCCCTTCCCAGCCCCTTTTCCAGGCAGGCCCTGAAATTGATACTGTGCTAGAGAGCCCAGCACAAGCCCAGCACAGACTTTTTCAAAACTGCCTCTGCAGAATGTGCCATCATCCAGCTGCCTGAAATAGATCTCTTGGCCACCTAGAAACTTGGGAGACAATTGTGATTGGAGGGCATCCCCTTTCCTATGGATGCCAGAAGTCTCACGGGCTACTTTTGCTGTGTGGCAGCCTCCAGGACACAGAGATGGCAGAACCTTGGACCTTGACCTCTGAGACTGGAAATATTTGCAGTTACAAAAAGTAAGTATGTAAGTGCTAGCCCCAAAACATCATTCTGTGGGCAGGCACTGGAAAGGAGAACCTGCCAGTGGAGAACATGTGCCTGGAGTTGGGAATTCACCTGTGTCTGCGACGCCTTCTTGCCTTTCCCTGTTGCCACCGTGGTAGTGACCTTGGCCCATGCCGGTCTGATCCCAGGTGGACAGGTCTGAATACCCCACAGAGACGGGCTGAGATCTTGTGGAGCAGCGTGAAGCTAGCTTAATTGCATGTATTTCAGTTTAGTGGCGGACAGGCCAGTCCTCCTTGTGGAAACCATCTTGACCATGTTCCCAGGACAAGGCATACAGATCCCTTGACTCTTGGGTTCTGAATCAAGAGACAGAAGCTAATCTTATTCTTCTAACCTGCTGACCTGCCCACGTTCTTTTCTGAGAACTTGCCTCTTTGTCAAGTTCAACAAATGAGGCTGCATTGGCTGTTGGAGACCAGACCTCTGGCTCAGGGGATCATGGTTTGACTATAGCACTCTTGAAAAAATTAAAGCACAGATCATGTGACACACTCAATGATGGCATGTTCTCTGGGAACACACTGCCTGGTTCTCCTACCTCCACATTGTGAGACCATAGGCAGCTCTCTCTGTCCCCTTGACCCTTGTACTCCGCATCTGTAAAATGGGATAGTGATGCCTAACTCACTGGGCTGCAATAAAAAACATATACATGAAGGAAGCCCATGTCCTGGTGTTCTATGCCTTAGGCTATCACTGAAGACTCCGCACCTGGTAGTGCAGTCAGTTTGTTGAGTGACTGACAGAATGAATGAATGAATAAATGAAGGAAGGAAGGAATCCGTTCAAGAGTGTTCTGCTAGGTTGCACCATATGAAACTACTATTATTCTATTGGTTTTGACCAATAGAAACAGGAGCTTCGTGTTTCAGCCTAACATTTACCATCAAGGATTTATCTTAATTTGCCTACTGTAGATTTATAGCAGGCATAGTAATCAATTGGCTACTGTGGGCTTGACATGTTGGTTAGGACACTCTGCTGTACCCTCAGTGGTCACCCGTGAAGGCTCATGGGTGGTAGAGGTGAGCAGCCCTCTTAAATGTGCTGTCTCCATCCGTGTTTGTTTGCAATTCAGATTATATACACATATGCTAACACATACTTTTAATTGTTAAAACCCATTTTCAAGAGCATTAAAAAATAAACTCAGCCAATTGCCTTAAAGTTGGGGCGTAATCTAAAGGAAAAGACTAAACAACCCAAGGGACGTAAGTTGTTGGACTTAAAACAACACAGTTAATAAAATGTTCTCACTGTTTTTAAACTTAATGGCAAGTGGGGCTTTATTGATTTAATTCTTTATACTCATCATTAACTCAATAAAATTGCTTCTTAAATGAACTCAAGGGCTTTTAGCTCACAATTTTTGAGGTCAGTACAAATCATTTTAAAATTCATTTTATTGCTTTGCATATTCTGAATTAAGAGAACAAGACCCCTCTGCAAATGGCTAGGTTTCTAGAAACACACTTTTGCTCACGCACAATATTATTAGCTATAATTAAAATCTGAGCTCAAGTCACCAGTTATTGGTTAAAAACAACTGTGGGAGATCAAGGAGGAGCTCTTGGTCATCTTCAACTAGAAAGCCAGCAAGGACCCCACCTTCAAGCTCCGAAGGACCAAGTCAAGCTCATTGGATGAGCATTTCCACATGGAGAAATCACATCCATTCTTCCTTCCCCGATGCTTATAGAACATGTAAGGATTGTAGCAACTGGACTTTTTGCTTTCCAAAGCTGTATTTTAAATTAAAGAAAAATATTTTTTGTTAGAACTTTTATGAAAAATAAAATATATTCTTGTCCAAAAAAGGAGGAACGTTGGGAAGATATCAAAGCCTTTTATTGTGATAGTAATTGTTATCAATCACACAATTTTAGTCAACGGGGATGAAAATTTTAATTGATATAGAAAGAACTTCCACAGATGTAAAGATTTCCTGGTTCCTTTACCATTGGCATTATGTCAGATTTTATTCAGAGCTGTGAGTTTCCCCACTCCCCATCCCTTAACTGCTGAGCTATCAACAAGTCTGTACTCCATTCTGACAAAGGCTGCATATGTTCGCTTCTAGAATCTTCTTTAGGAGCTCTGTTACAGCTATTTCCCCTGAAAAGCTTAGATTTGAGGTTACAGTACAAGTTCTACAAGTGGCATTGTTACCACATAAAAAACTTTATTAGCAACTTTACAATCTTAAGCCATTCTTAATACTAAAAACTTCTCAACATTGATATTCCTATAAACAATGGCAAAGGAAAAAAAAATGACCATCACTCCCGCAGCTTGTTAAGTACAAACACATTTCCCATGTGCTCCTCATATCCCATTCCCATTAATGACTATAGGAGTCCCTGGAGCCAGACGCAGTGGCGTAGGCCTGTAATCCGAGCACTGTGGGAGGCTGAGGCAGGAGGATCACAAGTTCAATCACAGCCTTGGCAATTTACCAACTTAGTGACTTAGTGAGACCCCATTTGAAGACAAAAATTAAGAAAAGAGTCTTGGATGCAACTCAGTGGGAAGACCTAGGTGTAATCTCCAGTTCTGAAAAAGTTAGACAAAACAGAACTAAAAGGTGGGTTTATATTCAGTATGTGGGGGAGGATTTTAAAAAGGGAGCTTTTCCTATCTTTTAGGTTGTGGTATAAATGCCAGAGTATGCCAGTCTTCTGAAATCGTTGGTCATTAGTGCCTCTGTTTTCTCTCTCTGCAGTGAGAAGGGGAGGGAGGGACGTTTTCCATTCTTTTCTGCGTGAAGCAAAATGCCTTTGCAGTGGTGTTCGGTGGAATATGCAGCTGATGAGCCAGTTCAATGACAGCCACCGACACTAAGCCTCCTCTAAACTCAACCTTGGCCTGTCCCAGGCCCCCAGTTCTATCAGCATGGGGCCAACAGTGCTTCCAAAGGACAGAGGTCCTCCTAGAGAGAATGAGTACGAAGACAGCAAGGCAGGCAGCTGCTTCTCTGCCCTTCCACTGAAAGGGAAGAAAACAAAAACACAAAATAGTCCATTACTGAAAGCAATAGACCAAAAGATACAGAAAAGGAAAAGAGGAGAAACAAAAATAGACATGGAGTCCATACGCTCTGGTGGCCAGGCAGGGGGAGGGGAGCTAATCATAAAAGCATACGTGAAGGCCAGGGAGTTGCAGTGTCGCGCAGCCTGCTCTGGTGGAAAGAGGAAGTGTTTGTGGCAGAGCGAAGGCAGAGTCATGAAATAGCACCCACGCCCTGCAACATGGGCCTGAGAGTGGCTGACCAGGAATGCTGGCGCCAACTGACACTTCCAACCACAAACAGCAGCAGCAACATCAAAACTTCTTTTAATCATCACTCAATTGTTCAATCCGTGAAAACAAAAAGCAGTTCGAACTTTATTCACAGACCACAGTCTCATTACAGATATCTGAGCCCAGGCTCACTGCATGCAAACAACCCTGAGTGGACCCCAGGAATGGTCCACAGAGGAAGGGCTGTTTCTTCATGCATTTGAAGATTAAAGGTTTATATGTTGAAACTGTAGCTCTGGACCCTTTCATGTGTGCTTGACCTCAAACCCGGAAGGCAGAATACATCAGTTGGTTTCTCATTACTATGACAAAATAACTGAGGTAGTTAACTTATAAAGAGAAAAGATCATTTAACTTATATTTTTGGAGGTTTTAGCCCATGATTGAGTGGCTCCGTGGCTTTGGGTCTCTGGTGAGAACATCCAAGTTGTAAGAGAGTGACACCACTTATATATCATGAGCAAGGAAACAAAGACAGGAAGAGGACAAAGGCAAAACCTCTCAATCCTCTTCAAGGGCACACACCCAATGACTCAATAACCTCCCACCATGTCTCCTTTCCTGATGGTTCTCACTTTCCAATAAGACCCCAAGGGGACCAAGCCTTTAGTACAGAGCCTGTGCGAGATAGTGAGCTGACTCTCCAAACCATAGCACAGAGCCTTCATAATCCAAGCATAAGAATAGTCGTAATCTCTCTTGTTACCTCTACTGTAGATGCTAGGCAGCCCTGTGTAGACCCTCGTGTTCTGCCACGCTCCCAGAGCACCACGGCTAAGGACCTGAGCTAAGCTCTGGCACCAGCACTTCCCGCCAACAGGACAGTGAGCAAGTTCCTTAAGCCTCTACGTCTCTTCACTTTATCTTCTGTAAAATGTGGGTGAGGATAGAAGCCTAGATGGGTGGCTGTGAGGATAAAGTGAGGTCTGGTTGAGTATCATCTGGCCCCTCGCAGCTATCATTGCTTTTCCTATAGCTTTCCCCATTGGCCAAGGCTTCTTCAAACCTGGCCTGCTCCATCCTCAGTTACAGTAGAACGTAGAGCGAAATCCCTTCTGATTGTCGTATTTTCTTAATCATTTTCACCTTCCTCCTGTTCCCCTGTCAAGACCACTATTCCCTGAACCTTATTCTCCCACATCTGTGCTTGTGTCACTTAACACCACACAGCATCCTGATACTGACATCTCTACTACCACCACCACCACCCACTCAATATTCTTCCCCTTCCACTGCCACCACCAGCCCCCCACCCCCACTCCACCTCCCATCACCTTCCCCACTACCACCACCACCACCCTGACCATTCACTGAAGACTTAAATATTTTTAGATTTTTCAGCGTCTATCTTTAGCTTCTTATTTCATTTGAATTTTAAGGGCACTATTATATTTTAAAACACCTCCAAAAGTTTTGAAAACAAGGCAGTATACAAATATAAATATCTTATTATGAATAATATAATATCTTATGAATAATATAATTTACATATATAAATATATATTATATAAATAATATATGCAACATACATTATCTAATATAGAAACATTTCAAATCAAAATTGGTCCATAAATCTAAGTAATTCCATCAATGGCAAATGAGTAAATAATGCTTATGTATGGTTGGAAATAAAAAGGCTTATCTTGATTTTATTTTTGTTAGTGTGCATAATTATATAGAAGGGTTTTTTTAGTTTTAGAAGACTCCCTTTCTCGTCCCTTAAAACTGGGATAAGAATCTGGCAGCAATACATGCTTCAGGATTGTTTTTAAGATGAAGTAAGAAAAAATCTAGTCCGTGGTGCAAATGTCAAGCTAGACCCCTTAAGCAAGTGTCCTCGGGGTCCTGTGCTCTGAACCACATCTGCACCAATGAGCGGCATCACCACTCTACTTTGTCATGGAGACGTACTCCTAAGTGACCATAGGGTAAAGTGGTTTTCACAGAAAGTGTGAGGTTGCAGGAACCATCTGGGGTCCCAGGCACTTGGTCCACACACCTGCTTCCTGAGGAGAGAGAAGACCTAACTGCCTTCCTTTTGCAACGAGCTAAAAAACAAGCCCTCAGAAAAGAGGACATGGAGTTGTCCATGTTCAACAAATCCAGACTCGCCTCCTAGCCCTCTGTAGCATAACACTTCTCACCTCCAGCCCTTGGGCCCTTTCGGTTGCATTAATGCCACAGCCAAAAGAAAGGTGAACACAATGTTAAAATCCGCTTTCATCCATTGGGCAAAATAAATACCAGGAAATAAACCGTTCCAGAAGGTTTGAGTGCCCCTCCCCCATACCCTAAAAGGCAGACACAAGTAATAAAGAGTACTTTGGTAAAAAAATCTCCATCTCTTTTCATGGTCCCTGGAGGCAGAAAAGAAGTTAAGTATCAGGGGACAAGAAATGAACAGCAACAAAGTCAAAAAACAAATTCTCTCTCAGAGAAAAAAAATTAGGTCCGAGAATTGGGAAATTGAGATCCTGACCTCTAACTGCCACACAGAAGGGAGTTAGAGGTTAAAATGACGTAAGGCTGAAGGAGAAATCCAAAGCAGTTATCTGAAATAGCAGTTGGAGTGGGCTGGGCCTTCCTGGACCAACGAGGGTCTGATGGCTGAGAGGTCCATCAGGCTTACCATATTTCTTCATCCACTCATTCATTTAGACTCACCCTCCTCCAGAGAGGCTTCAAAGAGCTTCAGTCTGGAGTGGTAAACTAGACATCACTGCAGAACATTCTAGAATTGATTTTGTCTTCCAACTTTCAAATCACATCCTATCTCTCTAATTCTGATAAATTCAAGAAGAAGATGAGTCTATACTAGAGGTTAGCTTAAATGAAATGAAGTTTTTGAAGGAGTTAGACCTGTAAATAAGTTCTTCAATATTGCGTGAAGTCACTGAATGGATACATAATGAAAAGAACATGAAAAATAGCAATTTAGGCACTGTGTTGGAGGGAGAAGGGATAAACATTTATAATAATTTAACGTTAAGTTCTTCTCCTATATTTTGAGATCCTAAATTCTAAATGCAAATGCCTGGAGAGTAATTAGTCATGTCATATACAGCCCAAGGCTAAAGGTAAGGAAACAATTTGGGCTCTGCTAAGAAAGGCCTTTCCATTGGAACCATTCAAATTATCAATTGTCTAATAAAATACAAGCTTCCTTCTTCACAGTATCCAAGATAGAAAAGAGGGATATTTTGAGGGCCTAGTGCTTGTGAGGCAGTAAATAGGAGTGGTAACATTTAGTGACCTTAGACCCTCAAATTCTGAAAAACAACATAAAAATTGCTGTCACACTTGCTAAAGAACTTAACAGCAGAATACTGGTAACCCTTAATTATACTACTAATTTGTTTACCAAATTCATGTTTATGTAGATCTAGCTCACCCTTGGTCAAAATTACCATCATATCAACAGTTGGCGAATTTTAATTCATGAGGATTTTATTATACCACCAAAGAGTCTGTCGTTCAATTTTCAACCAACTCTCAGCCTACCAAAACAAAAGAAAACAATATATGGTTCCGGGGAGGGACCAGGTTTACTTTGTGATACACATTAACTACAACTAAATTATAGGCTCAATTACAGCTGTTCAAAAATGGCGTCGTTTAGGGACAATTCTGCTGTATACAGGGGCCTGAAGTGAACCTAGTAATTACCGAATGCTGATTGAACTGTCTCAGGCACGGGCACAGCCACAGCACACTCACGTTCGTCCCGGGAAGCAGGTCTGATTCGCCAGCTGACTATTTCTCTGCATCTTCTACCACTAATGCTGACTGCAACAAGATCAATATTTACTCAACGGTAAATGTGTGTTATATTAGAAAGCTAAGAAAAACTAACCCAGAACAAACATGCAACTCAATTCAAGGAGCTGTGAAATCCCTCCTTAAGGTGAATATATTTCTCGGCAGGCAAAGGCAAGAATGTTCTAGTCCTACCTGCGCTGAGTTCACAAAGGCCCTGGGGATGCACCCACTGCAGCCAGGGCAGGCTGTAGGCAGATGTGAAGCCCAGGCAGCTGACATAGACTAGTGCCTTCTCAGCACTCCAGGACAACAGACACAGGGGAAGGTTCTGTGCCTCGGCGTCACATGGGGTTCCCCACGTGCAGGACCACCCCAGCTCCCTCCAGGATGACTCCAGTTCTTAATTTTATATGACTTTGTGAGTGAGGATCATGTGCCACAGTGGAAGGAAGCCAAGACTGTGATTATTTCATAATGGGTCAGGCTGGGGTCAGGTTGGGGGTGGCAAGTCTTCAAGCCAGGGACTGATGATTGCTGGGATCCCAAGAAAAACAGAAAAAGAAGCGGCTTCTACAGGAAGCCCTCAGTGTGCCTCCTTTCTTGCCTTTCCACAGAGAGGTCTCTGAGCTTGGAGCACTTCCTGTCCCTATGTTCCTTCCTCTTTCTTGAACACAAGCCACGCACTCCTCCATCCAGCTCTTTCCTGGCCCTCGTGGGGGACTCGGCAAGGCTACCATGCATCTACCCCTCCTTCAGCTGTACGCCATTTCTCAGATCCTTCAGGCAACATCTGGTCGTGCCCTATCTCTCTCTCCCAACTAAATAGGAGGTCCTCAAGGACAATGGTCATGTCTTGTCTTCTCAGAAACCTGTGTAACTGGCACTAATATATACAAAAAGGACAACAGGATTATTTCAATTGACCATTGGTGGTGATTGGCGTATAAGATGAAAGTGTTCCTCTGAGAGGATGGAGTATGATTTATGGCTTCCTAGAGCCCCACTGGTAACAGTAAATTTCCAAAGAAATGAAATGGGAAGATATCTTCTCCTTAAGGCCCTTTGGGATGCTGCTGCTTTTTCTAAGATATGTTCTAACCACTACCACACTAAAAGCAGGCCACCACAGTAACAACCTCTCCCCAAGTTATTGAGGCAGGCTTTGGGCCCTCTCTGGAGCGCCCACCATATGGTAGCCATTGTTCTCCATCAGACTGGGCTCCTGCACGTCCTCCTGGGCACTCTCCTTCCTCTTCACCCAGAGAACTGGATAACTAAGACTGTTCTTCATGATGGCCTAGCCACACATACCTGAGCATGTATTGGGTGTCTAGTTTCCTGAAGTATCAAATAAAGAACTAGGCATGGTGGCAGACACTTGTAATTCTAGCACTCTGGGAAGCTGACACTGGGCGACCACAAGTTTGAGCCCAGTTCTGGACAACTTAGTGACTTAGGAAGACATTGTCTCAAAGTAAAAATAAATAAACAAATAAACAAACAAGCAAGTAAATAAGGCATGAGGATATAGCTCTGCATGAAGACCATCAGTTCAGTCCCCAATACTGCATCAATTAATGAGCCAGTAAACAGGACTCAAGTCTCTATTTAGTGTTCCATGATTCTAATGCTTCTATATTTTTAAGAGTTCGACCAATTAACATTTCCTTCCTGTTATATGGGTGAAATCTTAGGAGTCATGGAGGATAGGGAAGGGAGTGGAAGGGCCAGAAAGGAAGAAGGACAAAGGATTACAAAGTTGATGTGATATACGTGTGAACAAAATTCTCAGGCTCAATGCAACCATTGTGTATCACATATATGTACTAAAAAAATGGGGGGAAAACTTTCCTTGAGGTGAAGCAAAGCACCTCATTTCTAAAATATCTTTTCTGTAAAGTTCTGAAGGAATGGCCTGGTGTTATTTCTCCCTTCTAAATTTCCTCACATGTTGTGAGGCCTGCTTCCAATTGCACAACTATTTTTTTCCTTTTTCTTTTCCCAGTTTTACTTCCAGAAACAAAAAATTGAAGCTCTTAGCTCTCAAGATTAAGCATGTAATCCATCCACACAGGTAGCCTATTCTGTGATATTAGCATGAAGAACAACTTATCTCTTTATCATCTTATCTCTCACCACTCTGGAAGACACTTGGAGACCACACTGCCACCACCCAAGGGCCCCAAATAAAGCTTTGTACAAGCAAGTAGGATTCTTCTGCTTACCACAGACATCTTTCTACCACATACTCCCTCTCCTATCTCCAGCCTAGGGCACAGAGCTGGCTCCCAATTCTTCATATACCAAATGTTGTTTTTCTCTTTACTGATAAAGCTTATACGCAGATTTGTATTATGGTTCCTGGGAAGCAGAATTCCATAACCTTCACCATGAAAAATTTCCTGGTTTAACCATTGTCAGAAAAAGTTGGAAAAGCGATCTGAGGGGTCATACCAGCAAGTTTCCTGCTTTCTTTGGGGTGCCATGCTATCCCAAAGTAGCTCTTTCCTGTCTTGAATCTTCTTCCAAGACTTATTTAATTTAACCTGCACGTATCGCTTCTTGCTAAACTCAACCCCATATTCTTTGTCTATAGGAGGATAACCAGCCAGCAACCTCTTTCTAATTACTATTTCTCAACTGTGAGATCAGGGAACAGCTAATCTGATGGTGTGTTAGTCTGCTTTCTATTTTTATAGTGTAAATGCTCGATAATCAACTTACAAAGACAAAGAGAGATTCCAGATTGTAAGTCAGTCAATTGTCCTAGCTGCTCCGGGGCTGCTGGTGTGGCAGTCCATCATGGTGGAGGCACGTAAAACCACAGAAGAGCTTGTTTTGTGGCAAGAAGGCAAAAGAAAGAGAGAAGAGGAAGAGGCTGAGTTCCCACCATCCTCTCCATGGATGCAGCTCCAATTTCCTGAAGACTTCCCAGTAGGCCCCACGTCCTCGAGGATCTACAACCCTCAAGAGCACAGCCCTAAGGGCAAGCTTCTGACATACCCTTTTTAGGGACATTCCAGTTTTAAATTATTGCACATGGCATAAACACAGATTCTGCTTTCAAAGAGCTTGCCCTGAGAAAAGAGAAAAATCATCCCAGTCCTAGATTTCAATAGAAGCCTAGATGGCATTTTCCTGGCTACCCACTCACAAACATGCTCAGCTCTTACAAGACAGACTCTAGCAGCAAGATCCATAGGAACCCCTCAGGACACGCCCAAACTGCTAGCATCTGCTTCCTTTTGCTTGTGAAGAAACCGAGACATCACAAAGCGATGATTTGTATGTGGTTAGGTAATTTTTTGATGCCTTCCCAGTCTCCCCAACCAGATATGCAACACTGGAGGGAGGGAGGCCTTGTCAAGCTGTAGTGCTTTCCGCACCAGGATTCCAGTAGCAAGGGACTCAACACATCCACAGGCTACACCCACCGTCACTCTCAGCACGTCTCTCTAACCAGGTCCCCGTCCTGAGCAAAGAGGCTGTCTTTATCAAATTCACTCAAGACTGACAATTTGATACCGTGTGTATTTCCATAAGTGTAAGCAAACATTCCATGTATAAGAGGCAAGTCCGAATTCAGAAGAAATAAAAAAGACCATTACTTTAATATTTAAGTAAACAGAAGAGATAGGAAAAATACATATCACTCTTCTAACAGCTTTGAGTTTGGGCTCAGAGCACCTAGCAAAGGTCAAATACTCAAATTAACATCAACAGTATATCTGATAATTGCACATTTAGCAAGATACATTACGATCTCTCTGTCCCTCTGAGCTATGAACTCAAAGAGAGGACCTAAGCCTAGTGTGTCTTCAGTCTCTTAATGCCTGAAGTAATCATTTGCTAATTCTTTTGAATAAGTGAATAATCTAAAAAAATTAGTGGATGAATATGGCTATATCCCTCAAACATCCATTTTTATATAGTCTGTAAGTTGTATACTAAATGTCTCAAAAATGGAATTGCACAAATGCCAATGAGCAACTTGACTTTAGTTTTATTCTTTTCTAAATTTCTTTTCTCTACAGTAAGATGGCTTTAGAGCCAGGGACCCAGGACTGCCAGGTGATTGATTGCTTGCAGGACCAATCGGAGCTCCACTTGCTCTAAAATTGATGGTCCTAACCCCACCGTGGTTGTGCAGTTTTTCATTATACGAAATGGAAAAGTGATTTAATAATTCTTTCTGTCTCATATTGCTTTAAAGAATTTCAGACAGTTAAAAATTGCACGGATTTCTCCACCATCTGTGTGAGAGTGGGGGGGAAACGCTGGTTTTGTTTTTCCTATTTTTAATATGAGCCAGATGAAACAAAAAGATTGTTTCTCTGCAAACTATAGGTCAAGTACCTATAGAGGCTCGGGATGCTCTGTAAGTTATCGTGTTATCTTTCTCCCTGACAGCATACCATTAGGTGGTGTACCATTTCAACATTTATTATTTTTCATGTTCTTTTATCTTCACACTAGGATTTCTTTTAAAATTCCGATCTGCACATTTGCTTTCATTATATAGCACTGTCTTTTACCAAGCCAATTTTTGAATAGCTTTCAATATTCTTGAGCTTCACATCTGTCATCTGGGCCTGAAACAGTGCCCCAGTTATGTCTGTTTTAGCTTGTTAAAAAGAAACCTGTTCCCAGAATGAACTGCTGGAAGATCACACCCTCAGAGGTAAGCACCCCACGTCCTGGAGAAGTGGAAACGGCTCTGTGAGAAAAGTTAAGCCTCGCAGAAAATAGAGCAAAAACGTTGACGTCAAGTGGAACGATTGGTGCTCATTTTTAGAGTATTACCCATCATTCTCACATCTGGAAGCATTCGGGGCACTGTCGCAGTTCCGTGTTCCAGCCCGTGTGGGGATACTCCCCAGTTCTCCAATGGTTTCCCCGCCTAAGTGCAAATGGTGCAGAGTTTTTGTTTGCATTAGGCCAGCAACTGGAAGAGTTTCCGGATGAATATCCGAAAAAGATGCCGTTGGCTTACTCTAATTGGTTGAAAACAGGACAGCCCGACCGAATGCACACCAGCAGCCCTCCGAAGCATCATACACTGTCTTGGGGTGTTTTGAGGACTTTTTCAGAATTCATTTGGATGTCTTCATTGCTTCCACAGCCTCCCTAAGCTAAAGAGATTTTGCATCACAGGAAATTTGAAAGTGTTTGGAGAAATGCTTACAAATCTCTGTTGCTATATTGCCAATTTGAGTTGCATGAAGCATAACAGATTGGCTGGACTGGGAAGCGTCATTTCAACAGAGCCAGACAGCGGCCAGAGCAGAACAGGCCCTGATGACGTGAGTTCCACAGGGAGTGCTCCTCCGGCTCCCACCGGCAACAGAAGGGGCGTTAAAGCTATTCACTTACCCCATGACAGGACTGGTTTGAAATTCTTTGGTAAAACAAGGAAATTCGGACTTTACGTTTATTTAGCAAAAAATAGAGTTGCCGAGTAATTTCTATGCATCAGAATAAAATTGAGATTTTACAAAATAGATTCTAGGGGAATGATACAAGGAGTTGGCTGCAAAAACAGACAATGAGGCAAGGTTGGGTAAAGAATGTCACAGAAACGGAGAAACGTGGTTTGAAATGTTGGAGACGATTCATTTCCTAGGGCTGCTGTGATGGTACACTGGGTCGGATTGAGAGACGGGCAGGAGATTGTAAAGCACGCTTCCGGGTGCACCCAGCAGGATGTTCCCAGAGATGACTGGCATGTAAGCCAGCAAACTGAAGTTATGGGTAGTACCATCTCATAGGCTTACAGCTGGGAGGGCAAGAAAGGGAAGGAAGGAGGATGCTGGCCTGTACTTGCAAGTTCCATTCTGCTTGCTCAGGTTACATTGTTGGCTGTTTCCATCACCCGTAGACATCAGACTGCATCTTCTTCAGCCTTTCAATGCAGATTCACAACAATGGCTCTCCAAAAAGCTTTTGAGACTTGGTCTGCGGGTATATCATTGGTCCCTTTTTGGTGTGTAGCTTTCAGCTTCTTGGTCTGAGCTGCTTCTTGAATTTTCTGGCTCTCCAACTGCAGGTGGCTAGTGTGGACAATCCAGCCTCTAATGCAGTCCTGTCAGCCAGTCTAACATGTGTGTGTGTGTGTGTGTGTGTGTATTTTATATTTTCCTCTAGAAAGTCCTGGCCAGTACCAGTACAGCTGCCATAATCCCTAGCACAACAGAAATAACAGAAATCTTCTCTCACAATTCGGAGGCAGTGCATGCTCTCCTTTCCTTGCCTGCCTCCTCCAGCTCCTGGCAGCACGTGGCTAGTCGCCACATCACCTAAATGCATCTCCTTTTGTCCATGGCCTTATTTCCATTTGGGTCTAAGTATCTATATCTCTGTGTCACTACATACAAGGATTCCAGTCATTGGGTTCAAGTGTCACCTAATTTAATTCAGCCTAACATTAAGTAAATGTACCTGAAAAACCTTGACTTCTAAATAAATTTACATTCTGGGGTTCTGGGTGAATGCGACAATATTTAACCCAGTACAGAGATGAATCATGATTCTGGAGAATTTTCTAAGTTTTTTTCAGGCCCAGCTGAGCTCTCAATACACCCACCTTCTGACATCCTTCTGCCCAGTTCTTCTTAAGCATCATGGTGTTTTCTAGGCTATGAAGACAGATTCCTAAATTCTGAACAAAATTCTTGCATTGGATCCAGTGGTCTGTTATGAAATGGATTTGAAGCATTTCCCAAAACTTCCTGTGTTGGGGGCTTGGTTCGCAATGCAATAGCATTTGGCAGTGGGCCCATTGGGAGGTAATGGGATGATCAAGATTCTGACCTCATCAATGGATTAACCTACGGATAGATTCATAGCTTAGTAGGCTGTTGGAAAGTGGTAGAAATGATAGGAGGAGATGCCTGTTGGAGAAACTAGGAGACTGGGAGGGGAGGGGGAGCGCGCCCCTGAAGGATACAATTTGTCCCCAGCACCTCCCACTCCCTCTCTTTGCTTTCTAGCCACAACAAGGCAGGCAACTTCGATTCATCATGTGTTCATTCCACTCCACCATGTTGTGCCTTGCCACAGGCCTAAAAGCAATAGAACCAGTGGAACATGAACCAAAACCTCTAAAACCATGAGCCAAACTAAACCTTTCCTTTTTAAGTTGATTTATGTTTGATATTTAGTCATAGGAAAGCTGAGTAATATATTGTCTTTGCCTCAAGAATAAATTGAGGCTTTCTACCTTGGCCATCTAATCTCTTAAGAACTTTAACTAGTAACTGCAGCCAAAATAGTCTCACACATGAACTTCAGGTATAAATGAGTTGCTGCAGAAAAAAAATCTGTTAATGATTTAAGAGTCACATACTTCTTAAACAGAAAAAATAAGTCAACAGAGGCAAATAGAATTAAGGCCCCTATAATTGATTATCTTGTTTTTTATAGCTATCAAATCTCCCTTGAGAGACTGTATCCACCTTTTTTTAAAAATATGACTCATAAAACAGTCCTCAGTGAGAAAAGTGTATTTTCCCGCCTTTGTCCAAAGGAAGCGTTAGCTCTGATGACGTATTTTTATTTTATAGTCTTCTGTCTTGAGACCAAAGTTTGAAGTGGGAAGACACATGGAACGAATATTTGTTTGTAAAAATTTGGGTCAAGTTCATCATCTTGATTGATTAACCTTAATGGATGTGAATGGGAAATAAAGCTGCACTGTAGGACATTGGGCTTGTTCTTACTGCAACAAAAGGTGAGTATCACATTTTCTAAACACAGAACTCAGAGTCCTAAAACTTGATTTCCTAATTCTTTTCTGAATGATATTGTATATACATTACAATTCGTTTTTTTGTATATCTTCTAAACACTAGTCACTGTGCTCCAGGCATCATTGACAGGGAATATAGCATAGTCTCCACTCCAAAGCTCCCCATCTTTGAGAGAAACAGACCAGAAATAGAAAGGGTGGGGCAGCCATCTAAATGTGACAGAATCTAGAAGCCCAGAAACTTTAAGATCATGAAGGAAAAAACAATAAAGCAAACAGGCAGGAAAAGCTCTGAGGCAGAGCAAATACCGTCCCCATAAACTTTGACATTGGAGTTATTCCTGAAAAAAATAAGTAGAGTTTTTCCAGGCCAAAATGGCAATGTGAGGTGGAAATTGTCCTGAGCTGGAGACACAACAAAAGCTTAAAGATGAGAGTGAGCTTCCTACTGCTTTCCCTGTCAACCTGTTAGCCACTATGCTAGTCAGCTTTCCACAGTTTCAATAAATGCCTGAGATAATCAACCTAGACAAAGAAACAGGGAGGTAGACTTTGTGAAGACAGGAACAGGGTCTAGGGACTGGGGGAGAAGGGAGGGTGGAAAGAGACAGGGGTAACAAAAATGATTAAGATGCTATCTTTTTATGTCAGTTCTCCATGGTGAATGTAACTATTATGTATTGCAAATACATGTTAATAAAATTATGAAAAATACGATGGATTAAACCAAGTCATACTTTTAGAGGTTTCAGTCATGATCGATTGTCCTCATTTACTTGGAGTCTGTGAAGAGGTAGTATATCATGATGGGCACACATGGCCACACACTTCACGGCAGAAGTGAGCGCGAGAAAGTAGCCATCAAAGTCCCACAGTCTCTTTCAGGGTCATACCCAAGAGACTCCTAAAAGATTCCACCTTCTACATTTCCTTCACTTTCACTGACTCCCTAGGTTAAAACTAAGCCTTTTAAACGCTGGCTTTCAGGGAATATTTCAGATCCAAACCACATGCAAGGGAATCTCACCTTGACAACCTTTAGCACTTAGCTGGGTGCATTGGTGTCTATAATCCCAGCATTCTCGGAGGCCAAAGCAGGAGGATTGCAAGTCTGAACCCAGCCTGAGCAATTTAGCAAGACTCTCTCAAAGAAAAAATAAAAATAAAAACTGGGGGTGTAGCTCAGTGCAAAGGCCCTGTGCTCAATCCCAGAACCCCAGTACCACTATATACATATGTATGTGTGTATATGTGTGTGTGTGTGCAAAATTCACCTCTTTTTCATGCAGTCTAAGAAGTGTTTATTTCATAACACTGCAAATATATGTGCCATGAGCTGTTCAATGCAATTGATACCACACTTCCTAGTTAAGAAATGTCTTTGGAATATCTGAATTCATGTTTTATTAAACCCAAAGCAATTTGCTGCATATACAGTAAACAAGAAAGATGAAAAGGTAGTATCTTTTATAACTTCTCATAGAACATGTTATTTCAATGGCCTTTGATGCACAGCCATAACAAATCTTACTCTCCTTAAAGGTGTTTTTTTTTTCTGTACTATTGCTTTTTTTTTTAACGTGTAGCTTAAGTGCAAAATAGTTCTCCAGAAGTTGTAACATGTCTAGAGAAATGACACAGAAAAATAGAAAAGAAAGCGTTTTCTAAAGAATGACTCTCCGGCTGCCAGCAGCCACCCTCTACTACCAAGTTTTTGTTCTTCTGTTACTGAGTACACTAATTCTTCACTTTGTGAATAAATGTTTTCATTTACTTTCCAACTGTTCCTGTTATATATGTAAACTTATTTACCTTGTTCAGTTGATATGTTTTTCTATTTTTTGAAACTAGTTCAGATGAAGTATCCCATAAATTTCCCCACTAAAATAGTAAAAAAATGTTCCTTTCATTCAGCTACTTTTCTCCCAAGAGAGAGGTTTGGGGCCAAATTAAAGATTCTAAGCTAAGGAGGACAGGCATACAATATGATCTAATTCAAATTAGAACACAGTTTAAAATGAGTAGTCTCAAGGTGGAATTTCAACTGGACTTCACTCTCTCGGCTCTTTAGGGAGACTCGCTATGTAGTTTTCAACCCCTAGGCACCTTTTCTCTTCCTCAGAAGAAATTCCTCCTTGGCTGTCTTATTTGTGCCATCTTGGGTAGTGTTTTAGTCACCTTCTCGTTACTGGGACAACACCCAATACCTACAACCTAAGAGAGGAGAGGTTTGTATACACTGGCTCACATTTTAAGGGGGTTTCAGTCCATTCATGGGTGGCAGCCAATGGCGGGAACGGTCTGGCAGAAAACAGCTGGTCATGGTGTTGTGAGAGGAAGGAATCAGGGCAGCACGAAGAATCTGAGACAAGCAAATATCCTTCCAGGGTACCCCTCATGATACACCACGCTCTCAGTAATCCCCTTCTCTCAACAAGACACCATCTCCCAACACAGGAAATCCATAGATAACCCATTGCATCCAAATATATGAGGCTTTGGGGGACATTCCAGATCCAAGCCATAAGAGGTACCATCTCTTCCCTGGTTGCTGGGGTTGCGGGGCCTTTTTGAGACAGATTCTGTGCTGAGGGAGAAGGGAGCAGAGGAACAAAGAGTCCTCAAATGTTCTATTGTAGGAATTGAAGAGGATGCTGTAGGCCATCCCTGTGAGTTTACTCTTCTGTTTACCTATATATACAGGAAATTGAAGACTCTCCCTATATACATTGTCTGCTAATTTGCCTGCCACAGGACATCTCCTTCTAATTGGATTCTACATTGTGCTCCATTCATTTGTCCCTGCTGTGTCCCTGCACAGCCTACTGATAGGAGCACATCTTTCCAGCCACTCACCCCACTGCAGTTAATGCTTCTCTGTGTAGGGCCTGCCTGCCCTTCTCCTCACGCTCTTACCTTGTTTGCATGCTGTGGCCTTCAGGGTCTACACCCGCCTGGCTGTCTTCTCTGCACTGCTTTTCTATGTATGCATAATTACTGTAAATGTAAGTCTCGGTTCTTCTGAAAAGAATTCATTTCTTGGCTCTTCAATCAGGCCCAGTAGAAGTCTAGGTGGTCAACATCCCTATGGCACGCAGCCCAGCCCACTACTTAGCATATAGTCAATCCTGTTCTTGTGTTGAGAGAAGACAGTGAGAGCCCTGTGCATAAGTCTTTTTTTTTCTTTTGTTTTTCTTTGTGTGTGCATGTCTGTGTGTTTGTGTCTACGCATGTGTATGTGGTGCTAGAAACACAGGCTTTCATATTGAGGTATATCCTCAGTCAACTTTTTTGGTTTTAATTTTGAAACTGGGTCTTGTTAAGTAGTGAAATTGTCCAGGTTGAGCTCAAATTTCATGAAACTCCTGCCTCAGCCTCTAAGAGTGCTGGAGTTACAGGCCTGCACCGCCAGGCCAAGCTGCAAGTGTCATATTATCTGTTGATCCACCAATCAGACGAACAGCTTGCCTCATTCTCTGGGAGCCAGTTTCTTCTACTACACAGTGCAAGATGAAAGAGAAAAAAGAAAAAGAGGAATTTGAGTCTTTTCCATCTCTGAATTTTCCACTGCCAGAAAATAACTTGTTCCTACACTCAATGGAAACTTTTAATCCAAAAACAAAAATCCCATGTGTTCCCTCCCTTTCAAAATTTTCTCTAAGTTGTCTAACCTAAAAATTAGCTCTAAAGAGTCCACTGACTCATAGAATAAAGGAATAGAATAGGGACAGCTAGGCACAAGAAAGGGTGTGAGAAAGAGAGAAGGACAGATCTTGCCAACCAGTTACAAGAGACGGGTAACTGGTACAGGACACAGGGAAAGTAAGTTGTAATGGTTGACAATAACTTAGTGACATTTTAAATAGCTAGCAGAAAATACTTTAAATTATGTCAACACAAAAATAATAAGTGTTTGAGGTAATGGGTATGCCAATGCACAGATTTAATCATTACACATTGCATACATATGTTACAATGTCATTTTCTATCCCTGAATATCCACAATTAGGTATTAGTGAAAAATTGAAAATATTTTTTTAAAATTCTGTCAGAGTCTACACTTTACACTTGTAGCTGTACCCCATGACCCACCATCTTTATCTCTCCCCCTACATGCACATACACACAGGCCATCTACACACACCCACGCACACACATACAAACACACACTCACACACGGATACCTAGAACACAACTGTTGCTCAGTACTTGCTCTGAAATCAGCTTTTACATACACATACTTGACAAGGCCAAAGGAGGAAGGAGATGGGACAAGGGAGTGTTAGGCAAGGAAAATACTATGCCACCACTTAAGTGTTCCGGAGGTGTAGCAATTAGAATATTCGAGAGAGTCTGAAGAGGAATGTCGCTGGGGGCGATGAGCTAATAGCACGCGGAGGAAATGTGGAGCGAAGCAGGAAATTTCCCAGTTGGCCTGTGACACCGAGCTCAACAGCCCTGAGGACCCAGTGGAAGCCCATGTCATTAAAAAGCCCTTGCAGTTAAACACTGCTGATGGGAACGATCCCGCTTTGTTCGGATTAGAGAGAACGTCTTTTGGAGTCAACAGCTCAGCCCCTTCATTTTCAGAGGAGACCACGGGGACCAGAAAGGGGAAATCACCTTTGCCAGATCACAGCATGAAACTTGGACCTGATTCTATGCACTAACTCCATCTCCTCGCCTCCCAGAACCTCCCAGACTTCTCCCAGAACCTCGCCGCAGCCCGCAGCTCGGGTTGTGTCATACTTGCTGTCCATGGAAGCTTAGGTGCTTGGACCTCTTCCTCTGGAAACACCCTTCTCTGAGCACCACCTTCCCATACTCTTGCTCTCCTCACGCTTCTCTAGCAGCTGTGTTTGGCGTGAGGGTCCCCCAAACTTGGCCTCAGGCCTTCTTCTTCTCTTACCACTCACTCTCTCTCTGGGTGATGCCATCTCCCTTGGTGTAAGTACTCCCAAATGGGTACCCCATCCCCCGGCTCTCATTTCACCTCATACCTTAAGTCGCCAGCTGTGCGAGTGTGGAGCACTTCAGCCCCCATCGCTCCTCTCGAATTCACGCTGGTCATGTTCTGGGACCCTCATCTCTTGCACTCAGAGTAGCCCCCAACATAGCATCATTCTACCTGGTCAGCAGCCACCCTTTCTCTGCTCTCCACTTCCCGAGCACCTGCTTGCTGGGATAGGGGTGTTTCTGTACTCTTCTGAGCTCAAGAAAGCATTTAGGTTTTTTTCCCAAATGAAAAATGCTCAGTCCTATGATATGGAAGATGCTTGCCCAGATAGCGGCATAAGGCAGTGGCTCTCAACCTTTGCTGGATACTAGAATGACCTGGAGGAAGGCTTTAAGAAGCACTGAGACCCCACCACCAGAGATTCCAGCAGGATGGATATTCTGGTAGGTGCCTTGCATCCCCCCAGGTGCTTCCAATATGCAATCGAGGTTGAAAATACACACACTGGGGAAAGTCACAGCTCAGCGGTAGGAGTATTCCTCCCGGGGTGGGAGAAGATACGACCTTTCCCATTTGCTCTGTCTTCCAGGACAGAGGTGGGCTCAGGATAGCTCCACGTCTGGGAAGCTGGCTTTCCACCTACAAGATGAAGTCTCACCCCTTTCTGAGCTTTGCAGTCTTGGGTCTGATTGTAGAGATTTGGACATCCCTGAAGCGGCAAGTTCAAAGGCTGACAGACAGCCAGGCAGGGTGGCAGTGGCACAGAGACCCCAGCATGAAGGCGGTGGAGTGGAACAATAGGAAGCAGACTGTCTGTTACATGCAACTCATTCCCTCTGCCTCTCGCAGCCCCTGTGAGCCTATCTAAATACGTAGCCCTGAGGAAACAACAATGCTGTGTGTGACTTGAGATTGCATGTGAAGGGCCAGAGCAGGGTGGACAAGAGGGTCTTCATTGGCGGGGTTCTAGAGGGGAAATGAACCCTGATAAAAACAAGTCTGCGATGGAAGGGGTAGGCCCCCCCACACTAACTATAATATAACCCATCCATTGATAATCCCCTACAATTGGAGTGACTTTTTTGAAAGAAAAATTAGTTTCTCTAGTAGCATCGTTGACATAAGCCGTCTGCCTGGAGTTCCTCTGACAGTCTCAAGCTTGTTCAGGAGACCTGGATGGTGTATCCCAGGGCCAGATGGTGGGAAGATGGCTGGCGCAGGACTAACGTGGAGGTGGGAGCAGCGGTCAGGCCGTGATGTGGGCAGCACCCGGGACAGCAAGCAGAGTTTGAGGGACTAGGCTCCTCTTACCACGAAGAGCTCCCTTTCAGCTCCTCCTGGTCTCTTCTACGAGCCGGGTGGCAATACAGCGTCAGAAGCCCACTAAGTCTGAGTCTTCAAGTTTAGAAGCGGAGCCAGGCATGGGAACTGTCAGATGACACGCCTCTAAAGGTCCAGGGAAAACAATGCCAAAGTTAGCATTAGCGGAAAGAGTGGATTGCCCACTCTGTACCCAGCCTCCTGATCCTTCTTCCCTCAGTTGCCTCAAAATTCAGTTGCCTCAAAATGATTGAAAGAAAATTCTTAAGTCCTGTAATGACATCAAGGTTTGCTTCTTTTTTTGTTTTTGTTCTGCTGAACACAAGTAACAATCTTTGGTGCTGCCAATACGCAGCCTGGGGACAAGGCCACTCCCAGAAGAGCAGAAGCTGAGACACAGCCAAGGTCACACCAAGCCTGTAACTGAGACCATTGCCGAACTCCTTTGTGTGTGAGATTATAAAATTGTTAAATATTTCCAAAATTGTTTAGGCCAATTTGAGTCAAGTGCTTTGTTATCTCAAAAATGCAAGTACAGTAGGCAACTGGATAGAAAGACAGATGAGGCCACTATGGCCCATGCCATGCGCCCTTGCCTGCCACTCCCCAGAGATACTGAACAGAGTACTTTCCTCTGTGCATGTGACTGAAGACTGCTTGCATTAGTTATATAGTGCATATGCCAAATTATCTTAGAACTTAGCAGCTTGAAACAAATAACCCTGATTTGCTCATAGACTCTATGGGTTAGAAATTCATGAGTGGCCTTTTCTAGTAGTCTGCCTCAGGGCCTTGTAATGAGGTGGCAGCTGAGGCATCGGGAAGGGATTCAGCACCCAAAGTCCATACCAAGAGCTGGTAGATACATCCCAGCATCCATTTTGTTCTTGACAGGAAGCTTCAGATCCTCATGAAGTGACCACCTCCACAGGGCTGCTTCAGTGTCTCTGTGTCATGGTAGCTGACTTCCTCCAGAGAAAGTGATGAGAGAGAGAGAGAGAGAGAAGAGAGAGAGAGAGAGAGAGAGAGAGAGAGAGAGAGAGAGAGATTGTACTATCCCTTATAACCTAGTCATGGAAATCAAACACAGTTGCTTTTTGCCCTGTTTTATTAGATCCAATTCCTAAATTCAAACCAGTCAAAAGAGAGAAATTATTCTGCTTTTTGAGAGAAGGATTACCAAAGGATTTATGGGCATATTCAGGTTTTAGTTGAAGTGACATCACTTCCAAGAATGTCTTCCTGATCCAGAAGCATTCAGATCGGATTTGCGGCTGCCCATAATAGATGAGCCTCCTTCTGTAACCCATGAGCCTCCTCTGTCACCATGCTTGGCTATCTGCTGAAATAGTAGACAGTAATCCACCTTCCCCTAATACACATGCCAAGGGAGAAAGAGAGAGAAAGGGACAGAGAGAAAAACAGAGGCAGAATAAAATAGATAGATACTATTTGTATTAGTTACTTTTTGTTGCTATAACTCAATACCCAATATTCACAAATTTGGGGGAGGGAAGATTCTTCTTAGCTCAGAGTTTCAGAAGGTCGCAGTCCATTCAGGCATCTGGCAGCAGTGGAAGTACATGGCAGAGGCAGAGGTAGAGGCAGCTCCTCACGACATCACAAACAGGGAGCCAAGTCCTGTTAAATCCAATCTCTTCCCAGAGGAAGATAGCATGCCCAGCCTCATGTTCCGTGTGGTAAACTCCCACTATACACTTATAATCCAATCTACATGCCTGTAGTCCACCCCTCCAGACCAGGCCCCAATCTTCCAACAGCACATGGCTCCATAGAAAATCCATTACATCGAAATAAGTGAGACTTTTGGAGATAGTCCAGTTCCAAACCGCAACGCTATTATTCACTGTCATAGTCCTAGTGCCTTGCAAAGTGCCGAGAAGATTCTTAGGAAATGCTGATAAAAGGATAGTCTCCGCTCTGGCACTGGATACCAGTTACTAGCTAAGAGATCCTTGCTGAGTCAATCCTCCTCTCTTGGTCTTCAGACTCCTCATGGGTAGAATAAAGGATGAGATGGTGGATGCTCTAGACCTGGCCATGTTCCCAGCTGAGTGCACACACTTTTGCAACTTGAGTCAGTCACAGGGCAGAAGAACCACCTGGCTGAAGGCAGCCAATCCACAGATGGTAAGAATGAAGATGGATCTTTAGTGGATTCTATGAAGTGAAAATAAATCTGGCATGAAGAAGTAATTTTGTGTTTATATCATTTATTTATTTATATAGTGAAGCACTCCCCAAATTAAGCCATAATGTAATGATGGCTTATTGCTTCTTCCCATCTGTGGATTGGCTGGGTTCAGCTAGGCGGTTCTTCTGCCTTATGACTAACTCACCTGGGAACATGGCCAGGTCTAGAGCATCCAAGCATTGTATCCTTTTGACCTCTAATCGTTTAGGAGTCTAGCTGCAATGTTTTTTTACAAAAATAGATACCAGCTTTTAAAAGGGACAAAGCCATGAAGCTTCTACGAGTAAAGCTTGAAACGACCAAATGCTACTACACTAGCACAGGAGCCAAAAGTTCTGTCCAATTTCAGTGGAAGGGAAAAGAGACTCAGGCTTGTGGTGCGAAGGGTGACTGCATATAGAGATAGAAGGAATTATTGATGTACAGCAGCCAAAGGGATTTGGAAAACATGAAATTAAACGAAGTAGAGCAAGTTGGTTGATTTTTTTCTGAAGAAATTCTCAAAGGCTTTAAGATGCTTATTATGAATTTTCAAAATGGCAATATTATAGACAAGTTGTTCCAAATTTACCAAACCATGAGCATATTTTTGTTCTTTTATCTTTTCATCTTGAAGAAGTAATAGTCCTTAAAATATAAGGTCTTTAATGGCTTTTCCAGCCTTAGAATCCTTTGATTTCCAGACAGAATGGATTTTTTTTTTCCAATTTGGATTGGAGGGACAATAAAATGGCCAGGGCAAAAAGCCCCTGGCTTCAAGTTTCCTTGCTGCTATAAACTCTTCAGAAAGAGTGTCTTCATTTTTATTTAGTGTCTTCTCTGGCTTCTTTCTGGATTTCTGGACTAAATGTTCATTTCCTCCTGTGGGGAGTCATGCTTGCGATTGCTAAAAGTTTGAGCTCACCTGTAAAGGAAAAGGAGCAGCCGTTTAATTCCCGTGGTGCGGAAGTCACCAGTGCTCCCTACACCCTTATTTCTAGAAAACTACTCTAGATTGCTTTTGTGCCTTGCCAGACACACATGCACAGGGCCCCATTCCTGGCACATGTTCCTCCCTGTCCCTGTCATGGCCTGCCTGAGTGGGGTCATTAACACCAACGGACAGAGCAGTCTTCCTGCGGAGATGTCCAGCAAGCACGCAGTGTTGGGGTCTGGCTTACAGTTCTCCGATGCAATGGCAGCTCCTGGGCATCCCAAAGAAATTCTTAACGACCTTCCAATCTCCCGGGAATTCTGCAGGCCAGGGTTGCCATGACAGCTGCTTCCCCAACAGTGGCAAGAATGCCTGCAAATGGGAAGACAGTCTCCAAGCCTAGCACACAGTCACCACTGCAAGATTACTCAATGAAGAGATGCCCACATTGGAGGCTGGATCCAGGGGGCACACCAGGGAACTGACATACACGCATGAGAACATCAGAACTGCAATGCTCAAGCCTTCCCCACAGCAGAATGAGGAAAAGACCAAAGAAAAGTACAGATGGTGCATGAGAAAACCAAAAAGCAAAAAGAAGGTGGAAATTAACAATCTCAGAGATGTCTTCCTACTCTAGGATTCTCTACTTGTTTTTTCTGCTTTGTGACCTCTCTCTGTAGAGACAGCATTAAAAACGAGCCATTCTATTTTGTCTCTTAAACAAAATGTTCTTTCTTGTGAGCTGGGAGGTGAAAAGTAGCGTCAGACATCAACAGAGGCTGGACTAGCCATGGCTTTTCACTACGTCTTTTCTTTAGGCTCCCTAAGACCATTTGCCTTTGTTTCATGATCTTTGGAAAACACAAAGAAATAAAAAGAAATGAAAGTTGCTTGCAATCACATCATCCAAAACAATATCATTAGTGCGTGAGTATACCTTCAGGAATTTAGTGTATGTGTGTGTGTGTGTGTGTGTGTGTGGTATATATTATATTATATAGTGCTCCCAATTTTGAACATACAGACTATGTGTGAGTGTGTGTTTGTATATGCACACATATTTCTGACAAAAATTGAAAACATATTGCTCATATATTTTTATGCCCTGCTGTTTTCATTCAAAACACTTGATCATCTGGCTGTATAATAAATAATCCATGTGCTATTTGCATATGCCTGTTATTTTGTGTGTCCATAAATATTTGCACACAAGCCTTTGTATCTTTGATTATCCAAGAGGCAATATTCCTAAGCAATGAATTTACTGAGGATATAAAAAATGGAGGCTCATGATACACAATAAGAAATCATAATTGTACTCAACTCTGTTCAGACTAGCAGTGTATTGTGTCGGCTTAGGCATTGCCTTATTGATGTTATGACAACATTTCATTCTTTCCAGTCTAAAAAATATATTTGGCTTATAGCGAATTTTCACCCTATAATCAGTAGTAAGAATGACAATTTTATATGTATGTTTGGTCTGTTCGATTTCTTTCAGTAACTGAATAATTTAATTTTTACCTAAGAATTAATCATTTACTATATGATTCGTGTTTTACTGATTAACTTTAGAGGTATTTTATGTTTCATATACTCAACCTTTTTCTTTAATATTCTTGAAAATATTTTTCTCAAATTGTTATTTGTTTTTAAATATGTGATCAAATTTGTCTTTTTGTTTTCTATTATTTTCTTTGTACTTTAAAAAATATTTTTGGACCTCATGTCAACTAAGTATCTTGATTTTTATCTCATTTTATAATTCTCTCTTTCCATGCTTCTGACTTCAAGCCAATCAAGATGAAGGTTGCTGCGTGGTGATACCTGTGGGCACATTTCTTAGCCCCCTCTTGCCAGAACGGCTGCTGAGGTGGCCAGAGATCTCTCAAAATTCACTGTCTTGGCATCTTAGTCTGCTTGTTTGAATATTTGACAGAGTAAGCCACTTTTTCATTTTTATTTACTTTGGTCATATCATTCTTCCAGATTGACTTCAAAATCAGTTTTTAATATTTAAAGAGATTTATTTTAAAACAAGTAGCTACTCTGAAAATAAATCTTAATTTTACCAGGTATACATTTCCCATTCAAAATCACAGGGTTTGGAGTCTTTATCTACATAAATAATTGTATGTGTATGCATATTAGGCATTTCTGCTGTCATCCTCGTCAATGGTAATGATTCTGCGCTAGTTCCATAGGATCTTCTAGTGACACAACCTTACACTTGTGAAAAGCGGTTGCGTGTCTCCTCGGCCCTCCCACTTCCTGCTGTGTGTTCCCTTGCATTTAGAGACTGAGCAAGCACTCTCCTTTTTTCATGTTAGTCAATGGAAATACTTCTTATGTTCTACTATTACTATAAGGTGTTGATAAAAAAAAATATTCTCCAGAATGTTAAGAAGTATTCTACTCTTCCTGGCTTCCTAAATATTTTTTAAAGCAGAAGGTGATGCTTAATTATATTTAATGCTCTTTTAGCATCTAATGAGATTAACATGAACAGTGCTGCACTACTGTATCTTCTTGATTCTAACATACACTGTAACTCGAAAGATGTCAAACCATGAAAAAGGAAAGGTACATTTGAAATAGAGGTAGATGTCCTAATAGTAAACAGCAAAAATAGCTTATAATATTTTATGAAGAAATGTGCTTTTTGATTATTTGAATTTGGCTTGCTTAACTTTAATTTGGATTTTAGGGGCTGGGGACAGAGCTCAGAGGTTTGGGCAGTTGCTAATCAAGTTCAGGGCCCTGGGTTCAGTTTCCTGGCACCACATGGTGGCACAGGCCTGTGATCCCAGCACTTGAGAGACTGAGGCAGGAGGATTGCTCTGTGTTCAAGAAAGTCTGGGCTCCATAGTGAGTTCAGGACCAGTCTGGACAACAGAGGGAAACCCTGTCTCTAAAATAATAGCAATAATGACAACTTGGATTTTAAAATATATCCACATGTGATATTATTTATGGTTCTTTAATGTGTTATATGTATTAGGCTTTTATATTGATGAGAATGTTTCTAGTTTCATAAATATAAATTGGTTAGTTTTCTCCTTTTATTTATTTTATGTATTGTTTATATAGCATAAAAATTATGGTCCTTAGAAAACTGCTGAAGCACATTGGCAAACTGTTCTCTTCTCAAATTTGTTTAAGAAATAGAATTTTAATAAATTCTTCACTTTCATGATTATTGAGTTCTGATTTTCTGTTCCTGAAGTCAAAGTTGGTTTTTTATATTTTTATAAAATATTATTATTACCTTTGACATTGCTATTTGTTGGCAAACAAATGTACCCAATATTTGTTAATCTTTTTAATAAAATATCTGTGTCCTTTGATTTATTCCCATTTTCATCTTTATCTTTATGTTCTCTTCCCTTATTTCTATTGTGAGACTTGCTCTTTATTTCAAGGCGTAGTACTACATATTTTTTATGTTTTCTTACTTATTATTAATCCTTTAATCTCAATTTCTTTCCAACTTATTTGACTTACATATAAAAATAGCATACACTATACTATATCGTATAAGGCCACAAATACACCTGTGAAGAAAACTAGCCATGTCATGCGTACCTTGGTATGCACTATTTCTGATTTTCATGACTTTCATAAAAATCTTGTTCATTATTTCCTAAATGGCCTTTTTAAATTTTTAGAACTTCATAATTTTTAATGATAACTAGCTTAGAATTTTTCACTTACATATTTCTTTCTTACTCTGCCACCATCTTGCCCCAAAGTCTCACATATTTCTCTCTGTGTGTGTTTTCCTCCCCTAGCTTCCACTTCTACTTTTATAACATACAATTTTCCCTTCTAAAAAGTGTGATTTATTCTTGATTTTGAAAGACTTACTGTATGATCAATTTTATCTGTATGTCATGCATCTTCGAAACCTTCATTGGTAGCATATGAGAAATTTACTATTCCACTGAATTCATTTTTAATTACACTGTTCACATTCTTAGCATATATCTGTCTTATACAAAAACTGTTGGACACAAAAAGAAACATTTCTCATGTCCAGAAACTGGTGTTTCTCTGCTGTATCTCCCACTTCTGCTTGGTATAGTTCATGACAGTCACAAGGAATATGCTGTGTACATTATTTCTATAGTTCCATTGTAAATTTTGCCTTTCATCATTAGAAAATGTTTCCATGTTTTTGTGTCTGCCTTGCATCTATTTTGCAGAAGTTTATATTGCCATCTTGACTGCATTTGGTTTACATTTCTCAGGTAAATCTTTTCCATGTTTTTGTTAAAATTCCTGCATCACTTTGGTGTACTCAGCACATAGTTAGGCATTTTTAAATTACTTGAGTACTTTATTTTTAATAAGAAGTAAGTCATTTATGCTTATAGACAAAAATAATAATGTTTGGTTTTCTGCCTTTGCCTATGTTTTGACTTCTACTGTTAAATATCCTTTGCTCTTTCTTCTTCCTTTCTCTTTGAAGCTTAGATATGGAACATATTAGATAAAAACTTTAAATCAACTGCCTTCAGTTTTCCCCCCAAATTATGGAAATCACTGACAAAGAACTGCAGAAAATCTGAAAAAAAAATGGTGCATGAATAAGCAGAGAAAATCTGTAAAGACATAGAAACCATACAAAAGGAATCAAATAGAAATTCTGGAGCTGAAAACTGCAATTTTTGACATAAAAAATTCATTAGATGTATTTAATAGCATATTTGTAACAGTAAACTTGAAGACAAGAAGATTGAAACTATTGAGTTTATGGCATTGAAAGAAAAGAGAATTGGATGAAATGAACAGAGCCTATGAGTCTCCATCGAGTACCCTGACACGGGGGTCCAGAGAGTCTCAGAAGGAAAAGAGTTAGAGAAAGGGGCAGAAAAAACTTTCAGAGAAATAAATAGATGAATACTTAACCAAATTCAATGAGTATACACAACAAAAATATTCAACAAACTCCAAAGGAGACAAACTTAAAGGGATTCATAATAACACACATTATAACAGGGTTTCAACAGACAAAGAGAAAATCTTGAGAGCACCAGCAGAGAACACCTAATGTATAAGTGATCCTCTGCAAAGAGTAGCAGCCAACTTCTCATCAGAAACCAAGGAAATGGAAGGAAGTGAAATTAAATTTTTAAAGCTCCGAAGAAAAAATCTTGTTAATTCTATGTCCCAAAAAATCATCCTTCAAAAATGAAGGAGAGATAACAAGAATGAGATAGAGAGATCCATTGTATGGTAGCGACAATCAATGATAACATATGTTGAAAAGTAATAGGAAAGAGTAAGTTTTAAGTGTTATCACTACCAAAAAAATATATAGTGCGTGAGGTAATTAGTTTGGTCCAGCCTGACAACAATATAAACATTTTTCAAAATATTATTGAATATGATACATTGTGCATGATATATTTTAAATAAAATATAATGTACATGGTTAACATAAGATTTTTGACAATCTAAAAAATAATTTCAGAAAAGAAAAATTGAGGCATCGAAAAGATAAGAGTATTTATTACTAGTAAGCCTGTTCTATAAAAAGTATTAAAAGGAGCCCTTAAATATTGAAATGAAAGGTTACTCAAAGCCATATAAAATGAAGATCAGATAAAGATCAGTACCTAGACAATACAAACCCTAGTATTGCTGTAGTTTGGTTTGCAATTGCTCTTTTTCTTACCACAAGATCTGAAAGATTCCAGTTCAAACTCCACTTTCAAGAATGAATAGGACTGCTGGATAGAAGATAAATAAGGAAACAGGGGGCTCAAATAAGCCAACTAGGTGACACCCCTGCCACCCCCCCACACACACACACATAAAGATAATATCAACAATGTATTGATAGAGAACGCTCCACCTCACAATAGCAGTCTACACATTCTTCTCAGACACATATGGAACACTCTCCAGGATACCATATGTTAAGGCAAGAAGTAATTATCAATTAATTTAAGAAGATCGTTATAAAAAGTACCTTCTCTGGTCACAATGGAATGAACTCAGAAATAAACCATAGAGAACAAACTGGAAAATCCACAAGTACAAGGAAATTAAATCACATACTCAAATAAGCAATGGGTCAAAGAATAAATTGTTAGGGATATTAAGAAATGGATTGAAATGAACAAAAATAAAAACACGACGCAAAGCATTTGAGATGTAGCAAAAGCAGCACGTGGGGTGATTTTTGTTTACATTTTCAAAAGATCCCAAATTAGCAAACTAACTTTACGTCATAGGAAATTTTAGAAAGATCAAACTAAAACGCATGCTAACAAAAGAATACAGATGATAAAGATTAGAGCACAGATAAAGGAACAAAGAAAAGACAAAAAAGAGAATCAACAAGCTGGGTGAGGGTTTGCACACCTGTAATCCCAGCATTCAGGAGGCTGAGGCAGGAATATTGCCGTGAGTTCTAAGTCAGCCTTGGCGACAGAGCAAGTTCAGGACCAGCCTGTACTACAGAGTAAGATCTTGTCTCAAAAAACAAAGTCCCTCTCCAAATATAAAACAGAGAATCATCAAACCAGTTAAGAAGATTAAAAATAACTGACAAAACTTCAACTAGGTTGACTAAGGACAGAAAATAGATGAATAATTAAAATTATATATATATATATATATATATATATATATATATATATATAAAGATATTATTAACAATTTTACTAAACCTAATTATAAGAGACTACTATAAACAATTAGCAAGTAAGATAAACTAGATGAAATAAACAGATTCCTAAAAGCATATGAATTACTATTACAAATGCAAGAAGGAATAGAAAATCTTAAAGTACTTATGATACATAATGAGTCTGAATCAGTAATCAAAATAAGTATTCAAAAACTTCCCTATAATGAATAGAGCCACATGACTTCACAGATGAATTCTAACAAACATACAAAAAACACTTATCACCAACCCTTTCTAAACTCTTCCAAAAGGTAGAAGAGATTATCTAATACCTTCTGAGACCCAAATTACCCCAATATCAAAGGCGAAGATACCAAAAGAAAAAAATTACTGACTAAATATCATTGATGAATAAAATGCAACAGCCCTCAAAGAGTATGTCAGCCTTTCACTAAGTTAATGGACTTCAAGTATTTTTTTTTCAAAATGTGTCAAAACCCACAATAAGTTAAAAGTTGATGTTTTGGCTACTTTATGCATTAAACAATAACATCTGTGCTTCTTTCTACATGACATTACTTCTATCTTAAATCTTTGTTCTATGACAATAAATTGATATATGTTTAAATTTAGAAAAATAATTCACAATGTAATAAGTGACATCAATTATATTCAAATCTAGATAAATTATAATCTGCTTTCCTAGAATTTCTTTCTGGAACACTGAGATAATATTTTTAAATTTTACTTTTAAGTAGTAACTCCCAAGACAAGAAATAACACTTATCACTGGATTTCTGAGACATGTAGCACAATAATACACAGTTCATTTTTATTTGAGAACATCTTTCTCCCTTTTTGCACACTGTGATTGTCAGTTTTTCTTTATTTCACTCATTTCTGAGCTTAGAAAAAAGTATTTTGCATATGAGACATTCCATTGCTACTGCCACTTAACTGTGCATACATTTTTTGATAATGCGAGGTACGATTACTTCAGAATGCTATGGAGCCTACATAAAACACTTACCTAAGAAGCAGCAGAGATAACTAATGCTATAACAAAGAAATTTCAATTTGTTATAAGAAACACAAATTAGCTCTATCAGTCTTAGAACACCAAAATACAAAAGGCACAGTCACTCTACAAACAACAAATGTAAACACCTGTGTCTCCTGTTGTTGCACAGGGAAGGCAGCTCTCTTGGGCTTCTGGCTCTGGATCCAAGTGTCTGGGAATATAATCTGACTCCACAGTAGAGAGAAAAGTGTTCTTGGGCTCATAGAGTAAACTCAAGTGCTGTAGTCAGCAGATAAAAACATTCATTCAGAAATATCTGAATTTTGCCGCAAAAGAGTTAAAAGGATTATATCCTCTGACCACAAAGGACTTTTCCCAGGAATGCCAATGCCAAAGAGGTGTAACATAAGAAAAGATTCATCAATCAATAGGCCAAAGAGGGGAGAAACACATAATCATCTTGACAGATGTGAGAAAAAACATTTTGAAAGGTTCAATACTATGTCATGATTTATAAAACAACTTAGCAAACGTGCATTAAGAAGAAATTTCTTCAACTTGCCAAAAGATACACCTTAAAGACCCACAGCTAATCCCATACTGAGCAATGAAAGACTAAAACCTTTAGTCTGAGATCAGAAACAGAACACGGACCCTAGTTCTAACCACTACCATTCAACCTTGTACTGGAAGTTCTAGAAAAGCAATTAAGCGAGGAAATAAAAGACATTCGAATTTGAAAGAAAACAATAAAACTATCTCTATTTTCAGACGACATGATTCTAAATATGAAAAATCCCAGGGAAGACACTTATACACACCCCTGGGGAATACAACCAACCAAGGTGCAAAAATCAGTTGTTTTTCTGCACACCAACAATTAACAACCCAAAAAGAAATTAAGAAAACAATTCTATTTACAGAGCATCCAAAGGAACAAAATACATAAGAATAAGCTGCCCACGGAGACAAAGGACTAACAGAACGCCAAAAACTGAAATCAATTGCTGAAAGAAATGAAAGAAGGCCTAAATAAGGAGAAACACCTGTCACTCTCGTAGACTGGAAGACATACCAGCGATAAAATGGAAATACTTGTAGATTTAATGTGACTTATCAAAATTCCAATGGTCATTTTTGTAGAACTAGAAAAGCTGATCCTCGGATTTACATGCAATTATGTCATCTCAAATGGCAAAATAGTAATAATAATTGTTTAAATCAAAAATTAAAAACTTTTTGGCTATTTAGAGGAATATCGATTCAATTTTTGTCTATTTTTTAATTGCACTGTAATGTCTTTATATAACCTGAATATTAACCTTTGATTAGATCTATGTTATATATCTAAGTAGCTTATATCCTTTGATACATACACACAGAACTTCTTTCTAATTTTGAAGCACTTCCCAGTTTTCAAACTTCCCACCAGCCTATAATGATCAAAGCCATGTGATACTGGCAACAGGCTATGCATGGAGACAAATGGAGTAGAATCAAGGATCAGAAATCAACCTAAACATCCAGATTTGGCTGATTTTTCCATAAGGAAGCCAAGACTATTCAAAGAGGAAAGATAATCTCTTTTTTAAAAAAATAAAAATGATACTGGGACAACAGGATAATGACATACAAAAAATGAACTTGTTGCCCCTTGCTTAATCCATATACAAAATGGTCCCCAGATGGCCTTGGCCAACCCTGATACTCCCCTCACCCCTTGAACATGGTGCTCAGAACAGCTATCAAACGTGCTGAGAAGGTGTTATCTTGAGAGAAGCTTAGGTGATCCAGTCTCGGCCCTGTTCATCCTGCAGAATGTAACATCTTGAGTCAAAGAAGAACAAACCAAAGACACATCCCAGACTTCATCTCTGTCCCTGTCTCCCTGAGAAGCAGGATATCCTCCCATACTCTTCTCAGCGAGGCACGCATCCCTAGATGACAGACTGCATTTCAGGTCCCTCAGCTACGGCTCACATGGGCACATGCGATCAAGGCTCCATCCTCCTAGCCAGGGTCCTTGCACTTTTGCAGAATGGCTCAAAATAGAACTCAGGCCTATTTCACAATTCATCATTAGTTTGTTCAGACTCATAATGAGTGTTGGGACAAACAAGCACCAAATTTTTCTCATAAAATTAATGTAATTATAAATTATTTGTGAAAGTTCCCCCAGAACTTTAAAGTTTTCCTGGGTCACAATCAGCCTTCTGCTGGGCTCATACAAGCCTTTTAGGCTCAGTGGTGTCACTCAATCTTTCTGTGATCCATGATTAGCACTTTAAATGCAACGAAGTATGAGACAGAAATGACAAATGTGGGTCCCTGCTGCCCTGTTCGGGAACTGCTCTGAGACTAAGGCAAGCACCAAGCTCTGAGACTTTTTCCCTGCACAAAACACGACAGGTACTGGGTTTGATGAGCTTGAAGTTGATGAGCATTGAAGTATGATTGTATCTGGTCCATGCTGCCCCATGTAGCAGTGAGCTTGGGTCGCTCCACTTGCTAGATGGGTTTTCTGTCCCTCTTAACTCAGACCATCAAAGAGAACACAACTTAAAAATGAACAAAGAATTTGAATAGCTATTTCTCCAAATGGCCAACAAGCACACACGAAAAGGACATGCAACATTTTTGATATTGTTTTTTTAGTTACTAAGAAAATGCAAGTCAAACCCACAGGGATGCAGGCATGTGTCACTTCACATTCCCTAGCCGGTTACAGTAAAAGTGGAAATGGGGGAGGGCGTGGCTTCACTGACTCAAGGCCTCCGATTCAACTTCCCAGCTCCACATAAAAATGAGCGAGTGGAGTGTGGCAGCACAAGCCTCCAATTCCAATATTAGGGAGGCTGAGGCAGGAGGATTGCTTCATGTAGAGGCCAGCCTGGGCTTCATTGTGAGTCCCGGAGCAGCCTGGACTACAGAGTGACACAGTCTCTAAAAAAACGAAGAAAAATGATAGATAGATAGAAAGAAAGAAAGAAAGAAAGGAAGGAAGGAAGGAAGAAGGAAGAAAGAAAAAGAAAGAATCATGAAAGCAGCTTATTAACAGATGAATAGATAAAGACAGTGAAATGTGATCAACACGAGAGTACTATTCTGCTGCATAAACGATAAACTTGAGTCATTTGTGGGCTAACGGATGCACCTGAGACCATCATGCTAAGCAAAATAAACCAGACACGGAAGGTTAAATATCAGCATGATTTCTCTTGTAGGAAACACAAAAGGTAAGAAAAAGAGAAAAACAGAAGAGCAATCTTAGGGAACAGAGGAGTAGAATCTGCAAAGGTGAGAAGGGGATGTGGTGGCAGCGGGGACAGGACAGCCGGAAGGGGAACTCAATGCGTAAGACGCCATATACGTCTGCACCGATTCCCCGGGTTAAATGTAGTGACTACACATCACAAATGCATGCTAAGGAAAATAATAATTTTGAAGGGAGGAACAGAAACAACACATATTGGCAACCTTGTGGATATATTTGAATTCACACGTTGCTGGCAGCATATGAAATAGTGCTGACACAGGGGGCTAGAGCTTGGCAGTTCCTCAAAAAGTTAAGCGTGAATAGTTAAGCACTAGCATGTGGGTCGCAGTTACTGCACAATCAAGCCGTTCTCGTCCTACGGCGTGTATCAAAGAGAAATAAGAATACATGGGTCCTCTCTGCCCACAGATTCTGCATCTGGGCTCCCAACAACCGCACATCAAGCTCGTCAGGAAACAGTGTCTGTACTAAACGTGTACGGGCTTTTTTCTTGTCGGTATTCCCTAAACAATACAGTATAAGAACTACTTACATGGCATTTACATTGTATTAGGTATTAAAAATGATCTAGAGATGATTTGAAATACAGGAGAGGATTTCAAAGTATCTGTAAATACATTGATTTTTTTCAGAAGGAACTTGGGCATCTGTAGGTTTTAGTGTCGGTGGAGGGTCCTGGCACAAACCCCACTGCACCAAGGTGTGACTGTGTGTACACAGGAACCTCCACACAATGTTGACAGAAGCATTATGTACGATAACGCCAGTGTTGCTCAGTGGGTGAAACAAATCATGCCATCTGCGTATGTAGAATATTACTCAGCTAGAAAAACAAAGTGCTACGAAACGCTTCCACCCAAAAGAAGAACTCAAAGAGAAAGAAACGAGACACCAGAGGTCACAGGGCCTGTGATTATTGTTTATTCTAAACAAATATAATTGAGTTTCTATTACATCTTGTCTTGTTATTTCATTTTATGGTTTTAGAAGTCAGAAGTTCAGACTCAGTGTCACTGGGCTAAAGGCAAGGTTTCAGAAGTAATGCTTTTTTTCCGGGGGGAGAGGAGTCATCTCCTAGCAATCTCAGCTTCTAAACATTACCAGAAGTTCTTGACTCGTGACTGACCCCACTTCATCCCATTCCAACCTGCTGCTTCCTTTGCTGCTTCACCTTTTAATCTGTGTCCAATCCCTTGCCATCTTCTCATCAAGGATCCTTGCGCTGCTTTAGTTTCCCATGGATGCTCCAGAATATTCTCTCCATCTCAAAATCTTTAATCACATTGGCAAAGTACCTTTGTCCCATAAAGTGACATAAAGTTCCAAAGGTGACGAGGTGGTAGTCAGTGGGGGAAGCATCATCCGCTTTTTGGAAGGGCAGAGGGTCTAGTCAGAGTCTTCTCCACATAGATGACGGTCTTGACGGTCTTTAGACAATATATCAATGGCCACTGCTTTCCTTTTACATCATGAACTTCACTTTACCAAAGGCTTTTTGTACGGGGGTGGGGTGGGGCGGTGGGGGGAGGGGGGTACTGAAAAAGCTCAGGGCCTTGTTGCTGAGCTACATCTCCAGGGCACTTTTAGTTTTAATTTTGAGACAGTCACTAAGTTGCCCAGGAAGGACTCAGACTTATGATCTTCCTTCCTCAGACTCCCGGGGTGCTGGGATTACAGGCCTGTGTCACCAGACTCCACCTAAATCTTTACTTTTGAGTTACCCTTTATTGAAAGAAGGGCACATAATGATTACAATGTCTTACCCCTCTGGCTACAGAAATAAGAAGTGTCTGCCCTGTGGGTTCTATATAGCCTGAAAAGTCATTTGGTCCTGGTGGTCCAAGGCAACCATCACATTATGGGTGGGATAATTATAGAATAATTAAATGTTTTACCAAATGCAGAAGGCTAATTTTTAAGTTGATAATCTTGTATTGGCCACAAATTGATGCCATAAATATTCAAATGGCTCTTGGCAGGAAAAACAGAAAAGGTTCCCACCTCCACCACATACATATAAAATTGTTGAGTTGCGTACTTTTCTATTTATTTCATGTAGTGCTGGGGTTTGAGCTCAGGCCTCACACGTATCAGGCAAGTGCTCCGCCACTGACCTGCATCCCCAGCCCGAGTTACATACTTTTGCCTCTACCTTACGTTGTTTCTTGGTTTGTCACCGCATCTATTTGCCTCTCCGTCTGGGGCAGCGGAAGGGTAGGAGGCTGTCCAGCGACGGCGTCAGTCTGGCTCGCCCTCAGTGCGCTGTTCCCCACCTGCAGTGAAGGTGAAATTCCTCAGTAGCGCAGCTGTTTCTTTGCTGCCCTTCTCACTGTCTCGGGTTATTTCTTCTTATTATTGTTCTCTTCCCGTTTCACAGAAGCTAAGACTTTATGCTTTCATTGAGAATTTTAAGTCTTGTGGTTTATTTCACACCTTTTTTCAAAATCATAACACATCTCTTGATGAATTTTTCTTTCTAATCTTAAAATTAGAAGAGATTACACTTAGTGTTTCCGAGGGATTTGGCGTGGTGTTTTCTCCATCGCTCTTTGTTGACCACTTCGTTCTTGGTAAAATCTCTTCCTGAAATGGAACTGGCAAGCCAGAGATACCCAGTTCTAGGGTCTAGCAGAGGCTCTAGTGATAGAGCCCTCTTCAGTCCATTGGCTCATGGAGACTCTAACATGACGAAGTACCCTCAATTTAACTCCAGCATGCAGAGCTACCAGTTCCTCCTACCTGCAGAACAGTCACTCACGGAGACTACATCTTCCATGTGATAATATGCACATCCATCATCCTTATTTCCTTCCTCGCTGCTGTTTTATTGGAGTTTCATTTTCCCAGGGGACATGAAAAAGAGAATTATTGTATGGGAGGGGAGGGGAACTGCATTCTGAGAGTCTCAACAGTCAAACAGAAGAGACAGGGCTGGCATTTAGTTGGTGGGCTCCAGTTCTGATCATTCACAGCAGACTTGGCTTTGAGGGCTGTTGCCTGTGTGGTCATGGCTGTTAAATGTTTTGAGTATCACCTCTGGGTAGAAACATACTGCGTAGGAGATCAGGCTTGCTCTGTTTGCATTGGCATGGCTTATGTTGGCCCCTAGCTGTGGTTCTCATTTTAGTTTTATGGGTCTTGTAATGTTTGTAGGCACTCCCACTGATTCTGGTAGTACATTAGCAATCATCTTGGCTATTCGGATGGCTTATCCATTCCCCAAATACTAATTAAGAAACCGCTACATGCCAAGCACTATACTAGGTCCAGAGCTACAATTCTAAGTCACAAGCGCATGGCTCTGTTTCTTTAGATTTCTATCTTTTCCCATGTCTTCATACTTGGAATCTGGACAATTTTCTGGAACTGCTGTCCAGAAATCATCTAAAACTGAAAAATGATAATTCCTTTCTAATAATAATCGGGAACTGAGCAGCACAGTAAATAGAAAAAAAATAAACACTGGGCTGGAAATCAGCTTCAGTTCTGACCCTTGCTTTGCCATTTTGTATGAGGAACTCAGGTAAATCACTTGACCCCTCGAGGTCTCAGTTCCCGTGTGTGCCATGGCTGGGCTGCACCAGATTCGAAGATCCTTTCCAGCTATAAAAGTCCGTGGTCTCCAGATAAATGTTCTTCCCATTAAAGTAGGTCTCTCTGAAGCCATTTTTTATCAGCGGATCTCCATCTCTATGTTTATCAATACAGTAGTCCGATTCTCCTGACCCTGGTTGTACCATTCCTAATAAGAAAGGTACCAACCATATGTGAAACACATGGGGTCTGTCCAAAGGCCGTGAAAGATACATAAATTACGCAAAGGAAAGATGCAAAACACATGTTGACACATCTCAAATCCACATGCACATTTTGGTTATGTTTTAATGGTACTTAATTTTAAGTATTATTCAGTAATATGTTTAAGGTACTTCTATAGAAATGGCTTTTAGATGGTACCTAAGAGATCCTTGTATTAAAACAAGCAAAGTAATCTAAATTTCCATGAGGTGGCTGGGGAAAGTTCTCTGAAGTTGGTTATAGGAGGAGGCATTTCACACCTGATGGCATCCAGATAAAGCCTCAATAGAACAGAAGTCTAAGAAAATATAAAACGAGATATCGCACACTAAAGGGCTGCATCCTCTCCTATGAACCCACAATGGGAAGACACAGCTGGTCCATCTGCTTTGGCCATCAGCCCCTATTTGGGGCCCTCTCCCAGAGTTCTGCATGTGTTGACCACACAAGTGAAAGTTCATGCCCTTTGTGCTGCCAGCTCAGTGTCAACTCATTCCCCAGAGACCGGCTCAAGCATCACCTCCTTTGTGAAGCTTTCTCTTATCTCTTCAAGCTAGCAGGCTACCTCTCTATTTGCATCCTTCCTTCCTCATTCATTTTATAACTGTTGTTCCATTTTTTGTGTACTGAGCAACATTTGCTGGTTTCTCATGAACAGTCATATTGACTGAGTTGTGACTAAGCAATAAATGGGTTTCTGAGGCGTTCCCAGGGCCTTATAATATGCCTGACATGTTTGTTAATGAATCTAAGTCTAAGAATGAATCTCTGTTGACACTGAAATTCAGAATTAATCGTGTCTTTGACCTTGGAGGATCAACAGGAACAGTCAAAGTCAATACCATGTTTTGGAATAGAATCCTCAGTTCTGTGAATAATATTCTACCACTTCTTCTGGAAAGTTCTGTTTGAAATGAAAAAAAAAATCTGTGTTCAATCAAGAAAAACATAGTGACCATGTACACTTTCTGACATCTAGAAGAGCTTAGAGAGAGAGAGAGAGAGAGAGAGAGAGAGAGAGAGGAGAGAGAGAGAGAGACCAGGGCCTACCCTCAAATTGTTTGCTTCCTGTTAAATTTGGGAAGGATATAAGCTCATGACCCAAAGGTAGTGTGAGACCCCTCACAAACTAACAATCATTGACAGACAGCTCTGAGCACCTGAGAAATGAGAGGCAGAAGTCTGGCCAGTCAAGATCAGGAATCAACAAAGGTGAAGAAGGCAGAACAGCCTCACTAGTTCCTGATGCCCATTCACCTTCTAAGCCCACACTGCCCAGCACTGTGCTTAGTAACCACAGGCAGCTACTTGGCTCTGAACCATGGCCAGCCTGATGGGGGTATGCTGTCAGCACAAAATACACACTGAAGTTCAAAGTCTTAATTTTTAAAAAAGAAGAAAAGCCCCAATTTTTGTAACATTTACAAGTCAAAAAATACCAACACTGTGCTTTAGAAATACAGACAGCCTTGACTGTGATTTTTCAACTTTTTTTCCTATATGATGGTGTAGAAACAGCACACACTAAATAGAAACCATACTTCCAATCTTGAATCTGGGTTTTTTCCCAGGATAGCAATAGGCAGAACAGTACTGCCATGATGTTAGTCAATGGCAGCGGTCAGAAGGGGAAACTGCCACGGGTCTGCAGCAGGCAAAGCCAAAATGGCTGGCAGACTAGGTGGAGTCAACACATTTTCAACTTCCACATTTTGACCTGTGAAAGAATTCAAGTTGTAACCACATCTGTATTGAACAGAACATATTATTACAATTAAATGAACTTATTTAAGCTTTTATTAATACAGTCTAGTGACTAGAAAATACTAAAGTGTATATGTGACTCACACTTTACTGTGGCAGAACAATACCATTCAAAATTTTTCTTTTCTTTTTGGTCCTTACTATCATGTCATTCACTTAGTCATCTTTGGTCTTGGATGTGAAGGGCAGCCCTTATTGACTTTTCCACTGATGGGACAGAATACCCAACATCCGCAATTTAAGGGAAGAAATGTGTATTTCCCTCACAGTTCCAGAAGGTAACAGTCCATTCATGGCCACTGGCAAGGGTGGAAACACGTGGCAGAGGCAGCAGCAGGAGATAGAGCTGCTCATGGCATGGTGGACCTGAAGCCAAGGGAGGGACAAAAGATGGAACCAGCACACGCCCCTCCAGGTCTAAGCATCTAGCCCTTCCAGCCTCCCAGAGGAGGCAATATCCATAGATAATCCACAACATCCAAACACATGAAACTTTTGGGGGGCACTCCTGATGCAAACCACAATAGGTAGGGAGAGCTTACCACCCTAAAGCTATTGAAGGACCAAACAAGACCCAGAGGTGTACATCCCTGGAGAAATTGGCATATATTCACAGAGGCCAGGAAACTTGTCCAGTAGCCAACTCAGTGGACTTCATGTTGACCACCATTGGTGTCTGTGGTTTCCTTAAATTCTGACTGAATTTTCCTTTCATGACTGAGGAAAATTATCTAGGGCAATTGACATTTTACACAAATGTGTACCGATCAGCGTAAGTGGCCCAAGGCAGAAGCAATGAACTCAGATATCTCCCAAGACCAGGAAGATACCCAGCAAATGAAGCAAGCCAAGTGTGTTATTCCTTCACTACAGTAATGCTCTGTCTGGATATTAAGCACAGGAATTTTCTTCACTTCCCCAAAGAAACATGCTCTCTTCCTTTTCTTTTTGTTTTTGAAACTGATGATGTTCTTGGCTAAGCTTTTATTTTTTTTCTCCTGCCATAAAAAGAAATTTTACTCAGCTTTTAACTCAAATTAACAATTTAAAAAATAGTGCAAACACAAAGATAAATTGCAGCTGACACTTGCCTCAGCGTTAGGACTCAGTAGGGAGCTGTGGGGACTATAGAGAAGTGGGGGCACAGGTCCCACCCACAGAAGCTGCCCTGACTCAGCGCCAACCTGCGGGTGCCAAGTGGTAAGGTGGACCTCCTGAGGCCAGATCTGATTTTGCAAGAGAAACCAGAAATCTGGACATTTATGTGAAATCTCCGAGTTTTCACATGTTGCCAACTAAATCAAAATGGTTTTGTTTAAAAAAAAAAAAAAAAAAAAAAAACACAGTGTGAGCCAGAATCCTGTGATCCAAACAAAACATGTCTATAGACTAAGTCTGGCTTGTGTGCCACCAATTTGCAATCATCAGGCCATAGCAAGATATGGCCTCATAGGAAAGAGAGAGAGAGAGAGGTAGGGAGGAGGAGGCAGAGAGGGAGAATATTTATATATATGAAACTTCCTTTCTATTCTCTCATTTAATCATCCCAATAGTCTATAAAGTCTTACTGGCTTCACTTTCACAAACAAGAAACAGAAACTGGTTTGAGTTCAATGATTTACCCAAAACAACTCAACTGCCAGCTTATAAACTGGGGGAAGTTGTCTCTGGATTTCCACTTGTCTCCACTCTCTCCTTGCTTGGGAGGCGTCACTCCTTTACCTGTTGTCTAAGGTCTACCCTGATCATCTCAGTCCTCACTGGCCTCTGCTATCTCCTGGGGATCTGCTCCAGGTTCATTCTTGGCAATCAGAATCTGAACATGTCTTCCTCATCTCTCCCAAAGTGGACAGGAACTGGGATCGATGTTTTTGAGTCCTCACCATGAAGCCTGAGGACCTTCTCTTAACTGGAACATAATCAGTATACGTTGGCTAGCGTTAATACTCATTTCTTGACTTATCTATGTCCCTCTGGTTCTTTCTGTGTGTTCTCTTCGTGTCTGTAGTCCCCCTTCACTTAGATAGTTCACTCTTTATTATAATACTCACAAAAGGACCCACAGAACTTGGGCTAGTTCTTGTATGCTTTCAGCTGTTGGAACTCGGAGCCCTGAAGGAGTCAGGAGTGTCCTGAACTCACTCGAGACTGGAATCACAGTGTCAGAAAGAGAAGGCAGGAAAAGCCACCCTGGCAAGCAGGCTGGTAATAGGAAGTGGAATCCCAAAGGGCTTGATGGGACTGTGGCCCTGTCATCCCCGCTTCTGTCTGATTCCCTAATATTTCTAGACTTTCTCTGCTCTTTCTCTCTTGGGCATAATGACATTATCTTTATCTGGTTTTGATAGTCTCTGTTCACAGTGGCTTCAAGCTGGAATACACACATCTCCCCCTCCTCCAGATTAGGCAGTTAGCCACCCACAGTCCCCTGGGAGAACTCCAGCAGACACGAGGGGCTCCAGTAAGGGTGGGAATGGACTCATAACCAGGATCTCACACAAGCTGAAGCAGCCTACCAGGACAAAGCACTTTCATACCCCTCATTTGGTTTGATATTTGCAATAGCCTCATGATCACTAAGTGAACATTCTTATATTCATTTGATAGATGAGGAAACTGTGAACAATACCACATCAGTTAGGCAAGGTGCCTAAGTCACAAGGCAGCACTGGCAGTGGACCACAGTCGTCGGTCAGAGGCCCCAAGGGGTGGACTTGGGGTCTTTTTTTCCTCTTCTATAATAAATGTTATGCTTCTGATTTGAAACCGTTTACCTCTTCATAGTACAAAACTGAAAAAATATAGAAAGATAGAGAAGAAAGCGAACAAACAAGGACTATAGCTTTACAATGTAACACAACCATGGCTGGTGTGACTAGGGACTTCTGCTCCTGTTTCCCAGCTGGTCCCCTGTCCCTCCTCTCCTGTGTTCCAAATCTATCCTCAGCGTGGCAGACTTTGCAAAGGTTGTGTCTTTGCCTTTAATGAATTCCCAGGTTCTTCTAGAAACATTCAGAGTTGATTAAACTCTAACACTATGAAGTCAAAAATCCAGTGCAAATTCTAGCCCACAGCAAGCACCCATAAATACTCTTTCTATACACATGTAGATGTGCTCTAAATGCATTTCTTCCTCCCATTAACCTGAAAATTCCCTAAGCACCGGTCCCAATTCTCTCCAGCCCACTGCACCTTGCAGCACGGGACCTGTCCTTTGGGTTTGAGGGAGGTGAGGTTGAACTGACTTTTCATTTTCAGAAAGAACTCAGGACTTATGACTACAATCAAGCCAATCTCCAAGGAAAGCCTTTCTCCAAGAACCTTAGAAACAGCCATGAGTTTAAGCCAGAGTTGTCAACAAAAGTTAGAAAATATATTAAAATAGAGTTTGAAAACCATCACTCCTTTATTCAAGGATGAGTATTTAACCCCCACCCCTACTCTTTTGTTGATTTTTCAGCTTTGAATGGGGCCACCCAAGTTCTAAACATGCTGTCAGCAGAGTCAGATCAGTTCTGGTTGAGGGCAGCACATGGTAATGTTTGAACAGAATCCCCAAACTAGTTCCCTTTCTATGCCTCATTAAATGGAAGAAAAGGATGAGGGAGAGACAAGAAGGCTCTGAGAGAGTGGTGAGGGAGGAGACGGTGACGTCCATAGAAGGGATCCTGCCCTTCCTCTGAATGACTTCTCTCTGCACCAAAGGCTGCATCATCTCAGCAGCGAGACCTCATGAGGTGATAATGGCACTAGATGATCGCAGTTCACATCTACTCTCTCATTGAGTCCTTAGAACAAGCTGTGAGGCAGCCAGAACAAGCATTGCTGTATCTATAAAACACACAGGAATCCTGAGGATTGGAACATGTCCACGGCTTGGCCACAGCCTCAGAGTCAGTAAGAGATCAAGTCCAAAGGCAAGTCCGCCACGCCACTCAGCCCACGGTTTCTGCACTGACAACCTGAGATAGCTTCGTCTTAGGGAAACTGCCTTTCTTTCCCTCCCTCCAGCCTTCCCCCTGATATGAGGAAAAATTTTATCTCTCACTGGCCCTCCTGGAAAATCTACACAGAAATGCATGCAAATCTCTCAGGACCTTGGAAGACAAAGATGTTAGCCTTTCTGGGAGTTGGCTCTGTAGCGCTCGCTCCCACTCACACAGCCCCTGTGGAATGAGGCTCCCACTCACACAGCCCCTGTGGAATGAGGGATTCTCCGCATCCCCGCTGCGTTGCAATCAGCCATCAACTCGTGCTGAGACATTTGGCACCCCATTTCTGATCTTTCCTTCTTTCAACTAAAACTATCTTCACTATTTTCTCCTCATTGCCTTATCAACATCCCCATCCCCTGAACACCTTAGGCCAGTATTTAAAGCTGCTGAAGGCCTGTGTTTCTGCCCTACCAGGCCAGAAATCACAATCAAGGGGGGTGGTGGAATTAAAATACCAGGCAAAATTTGTAGCATTCCATTGAGAAAACTTTTGCCTTTGTGGTGAGATTGTCCCCAAATCTGTAATTATGGGTACAGAGCTATTCCCTCATCCACCTAGCCAATTGTACTAATGACTTTATTTTGCATCAGTGTTGATATGTGTTTTCAACCTTTAGAATTCCAATTCATTTTCTGTAAACTTCGGAGAGCTCTTATTTTTGTTTGGCATTTGTGAACATTTCTTGATTATTTTTTCCTATTTAATTTTAGCTCAATCAAGATATATTGTTTTTCTCTGCAAGCCTTCCAGGCAGGCATTGTGGAGTGTATCTCTCACCCTGAGAACCTCATTCATGCTGTATTGTTTTAGGCTTCTAAGTCCTTCTCAGTCCCTAGTCTTTTCCTGGAATCTCAAATCTTCCAAATGGACTTCTATATCTCTCAAGTGTCCTTTACACTCTGACATGCTGGAACACTGGTCTACTGCCCAACTCACGTTGCCACTAAACTATAAGCTGCCACTTACTATAATGAAAGTGTTGTCTGTATGCATCCTGACTCTCCAATTTGCTAACAAATCCCTTGAAGGCCTTGACTATGACTTAAAGACCGAGCAGCTCACTGCCAAGCACAGAGCAGGTGCTCAAAGGAGACATGGAAGCAGGCATGAAATATGGAATGGGATCTGGATGGAATCCTAATTCTGGATGAAATCTGCAGTCTGGCTGGCTACAAGGCCCAGAGAAGCTTTCTCCTATCTTAGGTCCTGCTACTCATTTATTACGTGAAGAGATTGGACAAGACACTCTCAAATGTTTCTTCAAGCTCCATAGATCACCAAATATGTGGAGTAGATGGAAAGGTTTTTGCTGGAAGGCAAAAATATTTTTTGAAGAGTTTAACAGTTATAGTGAAGACTTACTTCTCACCAAATGTTGACCATACAACCTGTAAGTCCATGGATATTTGTTAAACCTCCCAGACACTATGGCTATAATGAGATCCACACACTTGTCAGATGCTGAAGTCATTTGGCCTTTGGCCTTCATCTCGCCAGCTCTAGGCACATGGGAGTTGGCCATGACTTTCACACACATGTTCTCTCTTACCTAATCTTTCCAAAGGAAACACAGCATTACAAAATGTAGAGTAGGGCAGGAAAGGAGAAGGGAAGATAGAGAAAATAGAACTTGAAAAATAGTTTTCCAACCAAGAAAGGAGTATCACATGCATGGGTCATTAAATCCAAAACCCAAGTTGCATTTGGGAAACTATTTTCATGAACATCTGGGGTGTCATGGTTACAACACACACACCCTCCAGTCCTATTTGAACATAAACATACAGTTTACGAGTGAAGCATATTTGTCAGGCACCCAAACAGGGGTAATTAAATTCATGGGATATGTATGCATTACAGAAAAACAAGAATCCCAGCAGCCTGCGACCTTATAAAGTAGCTAGCTGCTCGTCACCAACACCATAATTACTCGTGAGCCCAAGGAATGTATGGGAGGCCTCCTCAGACATGTCTAATATCAGGCAAAAAAACACCATAATTACATTTCTTATCTGGGGCCAACCCAAAAAATGTCTGTACGAAGGAAACATCGTCTCAACTTCTTATGCCCTCTGAGGTGAATTTGGGTACTAATGACTTGTTGCCTTGGAGAAAAACAGTATATCTTGATTGCACTAAAATTAAATAGGAAAAAATAATCAAGAAATGTTTATGAATGCCAAACAAAAATAAGAATTCCATTAAGCTCACAGAAAATGAATTGAAATTCTAAACGTTGAAAATACATATCAACACTTGATGCAAAATGAAGTCCTTAGTACAACTGGGTATGTAGATGAGCGAAAAGCTCTATACCCATAATTGCAAACTTGGGGACAATCTCACCACAAATACAAAAGTTTTCTCAGTGGCATGCTACAAATTTTGCCAGGTATTTTAACTTCACCACTTGCCTTGATTGTGAGGCCATAGGTGCAGTCAGCAAAGCAGAAGTTATCACGCCTTTATTGACTATCTGTAAATGGGCACCATAAGAGATAAAACGACCTGCCCAGCATCACACAGCAGTGGGTTGGTAGCAAAGCCTGAGCCCTCTGAGGCTGGATCAACATCCATCTTGGCCTCTGGTGTCACCCCTGGGGTTCGAGGCATGCTGATTTGTTTCTCACTTCTGTAAGCTCTTGGCTAGCGGAAGCTAATATGTTTATATGGGATTTGGATTCAGAGAAAAAAATTTTGTGGCGAGCCAAGCAGTCTAAAAAAGCACTTTCACTTACTTAATCTGGTTTGAATCTTAAAATTCTAAAAGTTTCCCATAAAAAGAAATTACTTTAAACTTTTTTCCAGCTTCACCTTTAAGCAGTCCAGAGTGGTCAAGGGCTGATGGCCTGAGTTTTGGACTAATGAAGTGCTACAGTAATTACACCTGAAACCAGGGAGTCTCCCGTCTGAACCACACTCGTTAACTGTGTGTGACCTTACACAAATGATTAAAGCTCTTCGAGCCTCAGTTTCCTAATCCAGAAAATGGGACAATCTCTGCTTATGCAGAACGCATAAAATTTTCTAATGCTGAGCAAATGATTTAAAAAAAGATTAGACTTTTCCCTTTCCTTGCTCTAATCTTTTTAAATTTTGCTTGCTAAAATGGTGAATTAAGTATTATTTTCTAAAATAAGTTCAATTATTCTTTTAAAAATAATGAGTTAATTTTTTAATACCAAGTTAAAATGTTACTCTATAACAAACATCGTGATTAAAATAGTGAGTGTATATCTGGGCTTACTGTGCTCAAAAACCACTTGACCACTGCATTAATTGATTTATTTTTATTTATCTTATTTTATGCAGTACTGGAAACCAAACCTGGAAGAGCTTTACCATTGAGCTGCATCACCAGCCCAGCTACTATATTTTAATTAGACATGGTCTTACTAAGTTATATCAATTGATTTTTGATTCAGAATCTTCAACTGATACTCACTTACTCTCAACTATTCCTGTGTAGCCACTGCTCTGGGGACAGGTCATGAGGGCAGTGAATGAAAGACACAAAGCCTTGATTTTCTTGGATGTGTGTTCAACAAACTGGATGACTTCTTGGCTTTTGTTAATATTTTTTTCACATGAAGAAGAAGAAGATACTGAGTGAGTAAGTTCATTGGTAAAACTCAGAAGACCCACCTGTCACTTTGCCTCAGAAGTAGCTACCTGATCCTCTCACTGCTGCCAAGAACCAGGTCAGATCTCTGGGAAGCAAGGTACCTTCTGTGCACAAAGGCATAAAGTGTCTGCTCTGGAGTCCTTAGCAGCCACCAACTAGCCTGAGGCTTTGCACCAGAGAATTCAGTCACTGGGGTCATATCTTCATCTAGCCCCATGTGATGTCCACCCCACCATGCTAGGGAGGACGTGGAGGTGACTTGATATACTGACAGCTTGCCCAAAAGTTGGGTTTAGTCCAAAAAAGCTTAGCTCTGACTCAGACCTGAGTTTTTCTAACTGACAGATATGTTTCCAGCACTGCAAGGTGGTGACAGCTCACATCACATCTAGGGACCCAGATCTTTGCCAGAATTCTCTTCCTTCCCTCCTGGCACACAGCTTAAGTCCGAGTGGCCTTTATTATCACAAGCAAAACAAAAGGCCAGCCAAGTCTGCCACTGCTGTGACCTCCCACAGTCTTGTATGTCTCTTGTAAACCTTTGGGCCTAGCCCAAGAGCCATGGAGAGACCAAGAGCAAAGCAGTTTACCAGGTTGGCAACCCAGAAAGTTTCCTTGGGGCTGCATAAACAGGCCTTATCTCCCTTTGGAGTTCTCAGCAACTTCTCAGCCACTCCTTATGGAATCATCCTCTCGTTTTGAAAGGGCCTTGTAGGAATGCAAGGAGCACAGTGGTGACTCAGAAGATGGTGACCGAGTCATCTGCTTTGCATTGCCGAGTGCATTTTTCACATGTTACTGGCAAAACTAGCAATAAAAAGCATCAAATGCTAGAAATAGAACAGTAAGAGATAAAGTGGGGGAGGATCTTCTTTTCTCTAGAGAAATCTGCCTTGATTCAGGACGTTGGCGGTATAGGGAGAAACCATTCTGCTTGGAACAGCTCTCTCTGACTCACATGTTGGCAGGAATTTGCTGAACAGATAACCCCCCGCCTCCCCCCACCCGCCCTGCTGAAATCTGAACGCTCTAAGCCATCCTTGCTGACTTGTGAAAGAGATCTCTCTATACTCATCTGGGCTCCGCGCACGTCACATGATACCAATACATTCCAAATGCTAAGATACACGATTACTACTTAACCATAGAACAAACCAACAGGAATTTTAATCAAGACAATATCCAATAATGAATAAAGATGGAATGTTTTTGGAAGGATTCCAGAATACACATTTGGGAATTTTTAATCTTGCTCGTCTTTGAATCTGGCAAAAATATTTTAAACTTTTCTGACTATGTCATTTCAGGCTGAATACAGAAACCAGCTACTATCTAAGGTATTAAAGCATTTCATCTACGTAGACATTGAATTTTTCAAATCTAGGCCAGTAATGTATACCAGATTAACTGAAATATGAATCAGCAGACAAGTTCCTTTAAATGCAATGATTAAGCCAAATTATTTTATGATATAAAAGATGAAAAGAAATAAAGCTGATAATGATCAGTGTATGACAAGAATATTGCTATATTTTAGGGCTGATTTTCTTTTACTCTTTGTATTGAGACCAGATTTATTTGTGATAGTTTAGCCAATTGCTTAATTAAACCGTACTCAAACACTGGAGCCTGTTGGAAAGTTTTCTGAGTCAACACTAAAAGTTCAGGAAGCTTTTCATAATAATAATTAAAATTAGCTGTGACTTACCTGAAATGTGAATTTCAACAATATTTTCATTGCTTTTAAGAGAGTTGACCATAAGAAGGTAGTCAGCTAAAGGCGCATTTGAAGGCTATAGGCTCCTGGGGTCCTTTTTTTTCTGTTGGATAGGATTTTTCACATCTACTACCATCCTGTCTGCCAGCACCAACTGGAAGCCAGTAAGTTTTTCCTTCTACAAGACTGCCTTGAGCATTGGTCTCAGAGTCTTTGAAGAAGGCCCAATAGCTGCACACAGTGGCACGTGACTATAGTCCCAGCATCTGGGAATCCTGAAGCAGGAGGATCACTTCAGTCCAGGAATTCCAGATTAGCTGGGCAACAGAGCAAGACCTTGTGTTGGGAGGGGTGGATGGTAGGGGACAGTAAAAAAAAAAAAAAAAAAGACCAAGTTGTGGTTTAAAGAAAGATGCTAAGGGCAGCACATAGATGAAATGTGACATGTGGCACTATAGGAAAGGTATTTTTAAAGACTGCAGTAGATCAAAGACTTTACTGCACTTATTTTTGTCTTCCCACACCTACTAAACCTGCATTTCTGCTGAAGAGTGAAATTCTAGCCCTTTGGCAAGCCCAGGACCCTAAATTGATACATCATCCAGCTGCATTAAAATGTTGATTTTGCATGATTAAAAGTGTGGGTGCCCAATTTCACTGGGAAGAATGTGAGTTGTAGTCATTTAAAGTAAATCAAGACTAAACAAAGAAAATGAGAAAAATGGCCTATTCAGTCGCCCTGTTGGCCGCCTCAATCTTCCAGCTAAACGGAAGTTTAGAACTAGGGTCTGAGCTGGGGAATTCTCTGCCACCCATCCACCAGGGTCAGAGGCTAATCTCAGGGCACGTTCAGGACAGAGGGTCCTAAGTAGGCCTCTGAGTTTGGATAAGAAATAGAAGGTTGAGAAGATATTTCTGAACCCATCTCTGACAGGAATGAATCAATGTCTGCTTTATGTCTTTTTTTGCCCACTTTGTTTTCAACCATAAAAGGAACAATTTTCATATCATCTTAAATACTACAAAGTTTATATGTCTTTCTTCACCAAGCTTTCCAGACAAAATCTTGTCTACGTAGTGAAAGTTTAAAAAGACTGACTAACTGCGCACCATAGGAGAAACTCATCACAGGAGAGAATGTGCAGTATTCCCAAAGAATAGGAGAGGATAATAGAGTTATATACATTTTAAGAGGTAGATACATCACGTGTGCACAATATAAACCAGAAGGTTTCTAATGACGGAAAAAGGAGGGAAAGAAAGCTATTTGGTAGTAGCTCTGTGAACTCTGGCTGAACTTCTGTGTTTGGCAGGCTCTGGTGTGGACAGTCTAGGATGAGGCATTAGGGCTCGCATCGGAGAAGTTGACATCAAGCAGACAGCAAGACATGATATCTTATTTTCCTGAGCCATGCTGACACAAATTGAACTCCCCTTATTATTTTCTTATGCCAGTAAAGTTGCACTTGGAATTTCAGCATTTTGTGTGCAGATGTCGAGAGCCGGGCTGGTTTAATTTAAATAATTTGCAGATTGTTTAGTAGCACTCCAAAGACACGGAGTGCTCCTCATCTGAGTTCAATTTTATGAGCTTTGGTTTCTGATCTTCCACAAGGTAAAACTGAAGCATTTAAAACCCTGAGTGCTGTAAAATCTGGCGATGGCTGCTTCTGGCTTTGTTAATTGAGGGAAGTGCAGCAGCCTCGAAGTTGTCTTTGATTTGACCCACTTTTTACCCTTTATTGCACCTCCAGAAAGGTTGGCTAAAGCCTGACAGGCGCGGGCTAATCTGGTAAAGTACCAAAATTAAAAATCAAACATAATAAGGACTGACATGTCATAAAGAAATATTTATCCTGCTTCTCTGTAGAATTCCTTGGCTTCCAATTTTTTTCAGGTCCACGGCAATTATGCATTTGTGCTGTTTATGAAGCCCTTTCTCCATCAGACGTTTCTTTCACCCGTATTTACTTACCTAGTTTTTCTAAAGATTATATGTGAACTCCCCAGAGCCCAGGCGGAGATGCATGATCATATGTGAGCTGTTTGCCTTCGTTTTTCCACGTAGGAATTGTTTGCCCAGTTGGCCCCACATACTAAACAATATGAGGGAATGCTTCTTGGAAGAAAGTAAGATGTCAGCGAACATTACAATGCCCCTGGGGTAAAAGGAGAACATTCGTAAGGGGCTAAAGAAATGTACTTTATAATGAAATGTACCTCATACAATTTATGATCCAATACTCAGAGATGAGGTTTTTTTCTTTGGGATTGCATGTCTATATGTAAGAAAGAAGACAATATATGATTGTATAAAACTCTTAATAATGATCTGGGGGGAAAAATGTTCTTTTCAGTTTGGGCGGTGACCAAAAACCATTTAAATGACCTCTGAGAGTTTACAAAAGGATGTGAGGTCTCCATTCTCTGGGGTCAGAGTGCGGGGTGTGGCCACACCCTTGACCTTAGACAGAGAGAACTTTCCCTCTGTGCATTACAGGAAAGAGGTGGATGCTGGGGGGGGGCACGTATGTGAGCCAGTGCAAGCATGCATGCGTGCATGCACACACTGGAAGCTTCAGGTCCTTCTCCATCTGCGGCTGTCCCTTGCTACAGTCTCCTCAAGCCCTAAGTAGTGACCTACTAACATGCCAGTGACACAGTGACAAAGACCCACAACCGGAGTTGACAGTTGTAAGCTGTGGGCACGACATTTCTGTTTTTCTCTTATGATACACAAAATGAGAATGTGCTCGACCAAATTTTTTCATGTTACTTTTTAGAAAATGAAATATCAATGCAAACATTAGTTTTTGCTTTAACTCCTATTTTGAAAAATCTCAGTGCCACAATGTGACCACCTTAATAGAAGTCAAGGTATTGCCCCTGCAATGCAGTGAAAGTGGCAGCAATGACAGTTCCATCATAAGATTTTAGAGCTGAAAGTGCTGCAGAGATCATGTGGCATAGCCCAGTCATGTTCAGAAAAGCAAAACAAACCACACACACACACACACACACACACACACCCTGAGAGAAGCAGTGTGACATAGCCAAGGTCACAGAGTTCCTTAGTGGAAAAGGCATGAAAAGCCGGGGTTCTAACATGCCATTGGTCTTCATCCACCTTGACGTGGTCTTCCCTGCCCTGTAGGCATCCCTCCTTATCCAATAAAGCCACCACAGGAAAATTTCCGTGACAAGAAAATCTACAGTCACTACCACAGTTTGACAGGTGATTCAATCTATAAATCCTCTTTCTTTCCATCTTCCAACTCCAAGAAACTCAAACACAGCCGTATCTGACCAAAGCAGCAGACTTAAGACACACCCTTGCACCATCGCCAGGAAAGGGCCCCAGCTCCTGCTCCCCAGCTAGGTTACCCTGCATCTTGGCCTGATTTCCCCAGAAGCTGACCCTGGGGAAAGTTCTCTGGGCTTTTCTTTTACTAGCCCTGCAACCCCAAAGATTAGGAGTAGAGAATGATAGAAATTAACTCAGGAAATAAGAGGCAATCATGTGAATGCATGTAAAGGGAACCATGTAAATTCCCTCTATCCATGGGAGAGCAACCCCTGGAAGCCATGGAAGCAGCTCTCGAGATCATCTGTGGTCAAGGAAGGGAAGATAAGATTATATACCAGACTCTTAGGTCAAATATTCACCTCCCAGGCAATAAATTCTCATTCGCACACCTAAATTGTGCACATGTGAATTGAGCTCAAGCAGACTCCTACAGCAGCATCAAGAGGGAAGCTCTGGAATTTTAGACCAGAGGTGGGGACCACCTATCCAGGCAATGTGCTGTTAGGTTAACTCTTACAGATCTAGAGCAAGAGGTAAGCAAAGCTGAGAGGCCGTGACATGGTACCCTGGGAAGTAAATTATTTCCCTTGGCATCCCCTTCCAAGATAAAAGAATGAAGAAAAGACTCAGAGAGAGAGAGAGAGAGAGAGAGAGAGAGAGAGAGAGAGTGAGAGAGAACGAGAGAGAGAGAGAGAGGCAGAGACAGAGAGACAGAGAGAGATGGAAGGAAGAAAGGAAGGAAGGAAGGAAAAAAGGAAGGGTGGGGATAGATACCATTTTGTTCTTTAAAATAAAATTCTCTCTCTGTTCACTAATCATGTATATTCAGTTAATATCAAGTAAATGTCCTCTGAAAGAAAGAACATTAAGTGTCAAATGTTTGACAATTCCAGAATAGAAAATAAATACTAAATCACAAACACAATAGATTATAAAATAATTACGTCTTTCTCAATTATGTTTTCTACAGGCTAACTCTGATGGCCCAAGCTTTGACATCACATAAATCCACTGATGACTTGGCAAGTGCTAAAGTTCAAAATGATTAGTGCAGCCCATGTCACCACCATCCCCTAAAGAAAAGTAAATCATCAAATAGCTTTTGGCCTAATCAAGGTCATGAGTTTAACTCACAGGAATGCCCCCAACGGAATCTCTCTTGCGTATCCTTCTGCTTCCAAATACCTCCTCCTTGACCTTTGCAAGAGAAGCCTGAGTTCGGTTTGCTTTCCAAGCTAGTGTTACGTGAGCAATTATACCTGAGAGAACATTCCCCAGCTCAAAAATACTTGAAAAGCGTTAAGACTCACGGACTTCTATTTTCCACACCTCCTCCCTAGTGACCTAGAACTTCAATAAGATGGTTAATAGGAACAAGAAAGCAATGCCAGTGTGTGGTCCCCAAAGATGTATCGTTGATTGCACGCATACTTCAGGAAGATGCCTGTTTACCCCAGGATGAGACAGCCACGTGGTTAGTTACTTCTTGGACCCAACTCAGGGAGGGCCAGCATGTCTTCTTTCCACAGCCATCTTGGGATCTTCAACAGAGAAAGAAATCCAATGTGAGAGTGGTATGGAGAGCACCTCTTAAAGACACCATGTGGTTTAATTACTGGCATGGCAGTTGACTCTGATACAGGCTCAAGAATGTCCCCTTCAAAGATACAGTGAAATACTATCTTGCAGCAACACTGAGTGCAGCCTTGCCTGCAAAGTAGAGTCCATACAGAAATACTCAGGTTAAAATGAGGTTATTGGTGTGGGTCATATTCCATATGACTGGATTCCTTACAAACAAGAGAAATTTGGACAAACAGGAAAAATAAATACTATGTGTCAGTGAAGGCAGAGAGGTGGCCATACATCTAGAAGATGAGAAACACCAGATTGCCAGAAAGCTAGGGAATCAGCTTCTCCACCAGAAGCCAGGAGAGAATCACAGAATAGATTCTCTCTCCCAGTTCTCAGAAGGAACCAACCCTACTGGCATGCCGAACTCAGCCTCTAGAACTGTGAAACGATAAATGTGTATCTAAATTTGTATCATATTATATTTAGTGTTTACTAAGGCAACATTTGGAAACGAAAATCCATTTTACTGGAAAAGTAAATTGGGGAGACTGAGTTCAAGGTTCAGAAAAGACATACTCATGGTTAGAAAGCAACTTCATGGTGGAAAAACAGGAGCCCTTCCTTGCCCATGGAGCTGCCCAACCCACAGTCCTGACCCAGGGAAGCCATTAGCATATCTTCCAGTCCTTCAGGGGCCCCATGCCCCGACACTTGTGTTAGTCAGCTTTATGTCACTGGGACAGAAGGAATGCTTTAATTTAGGTTGTGGTTTCAGAGATTTCAGCCCATAGTCATTGGGATGCGTCACTTTGTGTCTATGGCAAGGACAAACATGGCAGGAGTGTACAGTGGAGCAAGTTTGCTCACCTTGTGGATGCCAGCAAGGTGACAGAGAAAAGAGGAGGACATAGGGGCCCAACATTCTTTCAAGAAAATATCCCAATGACATAACTTCCTTCCCTCAGACTCCACCTCCTAAAAGTTCTGCTACCTCTCAATAGCATCACAAATTGGGAACCAAGCCTTTAACTAAACATGAGACTTTGGAAAACATTCACAATTCAAACTGTAACAATGCCCTATGCTTGAGTTTGGGAGAATGACAACCCATGTGAAAAAAAATCTATTTTTCTTATTATATTTTCAAAAAAAAGAGAATGAATTTCATGCTGTCCCATAAGTGAGACAAAATAGGCTCATTCCAAAAGCAGCACCCCCAGGCCTCCTTTCAAATTCTGCGCAGCTCTCTCCTCAAATTGCTGGCAATTGACCCATCAATGAGCAAATACATAGCACACTTGATGGTTCATAACCTGTTCCTCAGCCCACTGAAAGAAGATGGCGCACTGTTAGAAATGAAAAGATAACTGTATGAAAGATAGAAAGGAAGGGTAAAATAAGGAGTCAGAGCAGAGATGTAGGTTTGAAATGACAAAGAGCTAAGATGACCAGGAGGCTCTTCCTGGTATACCACATGTAGGTGGCAGTATAGTAGTAGTAGTGACCTGTAAGCCAAAAAAAGAAGCCAAATGCCAAATTGTGCAATGGCAAAAGGCTGCCAGGCCCCCATCAGTGGTACCTCAAAGAGCAGAGAACTCTGAGTGCCTTGCAAGACCCGCACTGATCACTCTATCAGGACATCCAAAAGTGAATTGAAGTTCCCTGTTACTATGGAACAAAAGAAGAAAAAGCTGTAGGTTAGGTTGCCACAAGTCCCGCAGGGGACAGATTCATTCCCCGTACTTGTAGGACACAGGTTTTGCAAACAAAAATTTAGACGGTACTACTTCCACCCCAGCATTTAAGCCTTCTTTGCAGTAGATGGAGGGGGTACGTCACCCAGGTTCCACTTCATAAGACGATTTGTTGGTTCCAGGCATTTTTCTAGGGCAACTGCAACTGGTGACTGGCCCAAGGACAGGGATAAAGGTCTGGCCATTTCAGCTATTCTGCTGAGCAAATCCTCTCAGTCTGCCCAAGAACATGCCAGCCCCACATCACAGTTCAACTTTCCCTCTGCCCAACACTGTTTCGGCTCCTTCGCCATTAGAAGTGCTGGTCAGGAGTAAACATCTGCACTAGCCCCTGCTTCTGGGGAACCCACCCCAATGAACCTCACAGAGCCTCCCTCAACCATGTGCAAAGCTCAAGCAGCAGCGGCTTCTCTCAGGGCTGTGAGAGAGGAGAACGCGAGGTGGCAGGCATGGAGCTTCCAGCACCATGGCCGGCCCCTGAGGCACACCCAGGAAACGTGACTCCTTTTTCTTTTCCCCTTACAAATGGCCCTGGTGTTGCTGGGGTGAAATATCTTCACCTTTGGGCTGTCTAAATCCCACGATGCTTCCAGGACACCAGCAAAGGGACAAGGAACAGCATTGTGGAGTGGCGATGATGCTGCCATTATATCTGCCAGGGGATAAGACCAGTGTCACTCAAGGAGAAGAAAGATGAAACAGAAATACTTATTTATTCAAGACAGGGATGTCACTCAGGCTGCAAAAGAAGTCTGTTCCAAACTCAGGGTACAGAATTCAGCCCTATGGCTCCTTCTTTTTCAAAAATGACTGATTGAATTCAGTTCGCCAAAGACAGTTCCTCAAAGGCTTGTTTAGACTTTCCCTCCAAATTCAACGTAAGATTCAAAGTGCTTTCTGCATCAAATGTGGACGCAAGTGTGGCGGGCTGCCATTCTGGGGAGTGTTCCCCTTAAAACCAGGTAGGAATGGGAAGAAGAAGTGAACCAACAGAAGATGAGTCCAGAATAGAGATTTCAGCTACGTGGTGCAGTAGTTCTCTGAGACATCCAGCCTCGTTTAATGAAGGGACCCAACTTCCCATCTGGTAGCTATTAAAGGAAGGGAGTTAAGTGAATTATTGGTCATTTTCTAATTCCACAAGTCCTCGGAACTGAAACAAGGAAGAAAAGTGCAACGAGGGTCAGTGTCCACATCCCAGATGAGGAGACAAGCCCAAGGCCCAGGGACTGGAGAGCCGCAGCACTTCCCTCCCGCCTAGAGGCCACTGAGAGGGAAGCTACTCCTGGCCTTCAGCTGGGGTGACATTGTCAGTAATTCAAGGATGTCATGATTAGAGAAAATGCACTTGAAGTTACTGCTTGGCCACCTCAGAACTGTGGTATGAACTGGGACACATCTGTACTGTTGATTTCACCTGAGGACAGAAGCCTTAGCACAAGAGCAGGAGTGGTGGCACAGCCTGGGAGTGCAATTCTGTGATTCTGAGAGTTTAGGAGGCTGAGGCAAGACAACTGTGTGTTTGAGCCCAGCCTGGGCAACTTAGTGATTTGGCAAAGACTCTGTCTCAAGATAAAAATAAAAATTTGATTGGGAATGTAGCTCAGTGTGAAGGCCCTGGGTTCAATCCCCAATACAAAGTAAAACAAGCAAGCAAACAAATCTTTAAATCCCGAAAAAATAAGGTTAAGCAGCTATAAATTCTATCAGAAGCATAGGTCTCTGAGTTCGATTCCCCAGCACCACATAAAGCTGGGCATGGTGGCACATGCCTGTAATCCCAGCCCTCCGGAGGCTGAGGCAGGATGCGCCATGAGTTCATGAGTTCAAGGCCAGCCTGGGCTACAAAGTGAGTATAGGATGAGCCTGGGCTACAGAGTGAGACCCTGTCTCAGAAAAAAAAATTATATATATATATATATATATATATATATATATATATATATATATATATATCAGGAGGCACGAAACGAAAGGAAGAGATTATCTGGGCAGCAGAGAGGAACAGGAAGGGTCAGGCTAGGAAAACAAACGAAGCTGGAACAAAGCGGGGAAGAGTAAAGTTGGGTAACAAGATTACAAATTCCAACCATAAATCCAGAATTGAACCTATTCCTGGGATGAATCAGGAATCAGTCAACTTCATCAGGCAAAAGGCATAAAGCAGTCTTGGAAGGTGGAGCCACGGCATGAGAGTGGTGGCAGGGTTACTACTAGAGCCAGTCTTCCTTCCTTACAGCTGCCTGAGGGGTGGGGAAAGGCTGCTTCAGTGGAGAAAAAGCCCCTCAGGAAGTCAGCCATGAGACCCCTGTCAACGTGAAGGGAATCATTTAAAAACCGCAGGTACGGAAACAAGGCCCCTCGCAGGCATTCCCGATCCTTCAGGGAGAACGGTCTGTAAGGAGAGATGGAAAGAATGGGAGAAAGGATTGGGAATGAAGTGAAGAGGAAAGAGGTGGTAAAGAGAAAAATCAGGGTTCTATAAATAACCAAGGAAACCACAAAATGAGTTTTTAAACAGAGGTCTGTGGTGGTTTCCTCACATCTCCCAAGAAATACAAATGTTGCAGGATCCCACAGCCCCGGAGGGCTTGGAAGTGGATGGCACGGGTAGAGCTGTGAAGGAAACCAACACAGGTCGAGGTCCTTGTTATGGTCAGTACCAAGCGAGGTCTTGGCACATACTCATGCACCTGTCACACTGCTACTTGTGGTACAGGGATCATCACTCCCACATTGCCAATGAGATCACTGGAGATAAGCAATATGGAGTGGCTTGTCCAGCTCCACATAGCTGAAAAGGACAGAGCAGGATTTAAAATCCAGCTCAAGTGAGACCCAGTACTCTCATCCAACAGGGCCAGAGTGTGACGGAACTCTAACCCAGTGTTCGGTTTCTTGTGTGGTCTGGGTACCCAAGAAAGGGAGTTTCACTGCCAGAATGGGGCCCAGGACAACAGCTATCCCAACACCACCACAGCATCATGATGGAAGCATTTATTTTCCTCATGCCTAACTCTCATTCAGAAAGGTGTGGAGAGAAGCTTCCTCTTCCTGTTGGGTGAGCAGACAGGGAGGACGTTTAATGAAATCATCTGGCTCATGAACTAGAGTTCTAAAGAAAATTCCAACTGTCAGGGAGACCTGAGTGAAGGATAGACAAGGATGTGAGCATCTTTGTCCCCCAGCATTTGCTTGGGGCTGTCCAGTGACCCAGGTCCCCAAAATATGGCTTTGGGAGGCAGGATGATGGAAAGTATAAATATCTAAGGCAGGGGAAGCAATTAGGCAAAGAACCGTCCAAAGTTCCTATTCCGATGGAAGACAACCACAGTGAGACAGGGTGAACCAAGACGCTCCCCAGAGAGAGAGAGACTGGACGCCGTGCTAGGTTGACCCTGAGCATCCTCCGCCCAGAGGCAGGGAGCCATCACTCACTGTCAGGGTGTTTCCAGGGGGCAGAAGCACAGACCTGCAGGCTGTGCCAGCCCATAATTACTACTCCTTTTCCTGCACTTTTAAACTCCTGTGGTAGGTGTTCATCAGCTACTCATTTCCAGCGAAAGAACCTGACTTCTCAAAATTAATATGTGCTTGTTAGCTCTGCCCTAGGTCAATGTATCCTGTTAATTACACTTGGCAATAAGAAATCATACATTTGGGGAAGCAAGTTGGTGCAGGGAGCTTGTTATGACTGATGAGTGTCGGAAATGGTTCAGGGAGGCAGCTGTGGGGCAACTGTGGGGCATCCTCTCGGCCTGGAGCCAGAGGGGCTGGTGGGTGCTCCTCACTGCCACTTTCCCCGCCGAGCACGCTTGGTGTGCCCTCACCTGCTCTGATGCCGAGCTGCATGTCTGGAACACACAGGCCCCAGGTCTCACCTCCCATGGCCGTCCTACCAAGGAAAGCAGCCACTTAGTATGTACAAGCGCGCAGGCTTTGTGGCTTTGCTCCCACACCCACATACCACCCTCCCTCCACCTGCCTCTGTGCTCTAGAAGGCTGACCACCCTTGGCCCCTACCCTATCGTGTTGGTCAAGGGCAAGGTCAGCTGGGGTTGGAAAACCAGCAGTGAAAAAGCCTGAGATGCTGGTTTCCCTAAAGCTCCCTAAGCTTCCCATGGGGTTCTGCAAATTAACCGTGCCCTACACAGGAGGTCACAGCTCCGACACAGTCCTCCACATTGTTACCCTCTGGTGGTGATCCCCTCCCTTTGTGGCCGCCTTCCGTCCTGCCCATTCCTCTGAGTTAGTCCCTTCATTAAACTCTCCCACAATGACTCCAGCTTGAGGGTACTTCCCCTGCCGTGACAACAATTAATACTGTGAGCCTCCCTCCTCAAAGAGGAGGCTGGTGGGAAAGATCTGGGGCGGAAGTCATGGCATGAGGGTGCCTGGATAAGAGGTCTGCCAAAGCCAACCCCAGGGGGTTCTTCAGGCAGAACCACCACACACAGGTCCCCTCTCCAGGCCTAAGAATGAACAGGAAGGGAAGGGCAGAGCTGGACTGCGGTATCTCACAGGTGGGGAGAATACTCAAGGAAGTGGCACCAAAACGCACCTCCCAAATATGTGCGCCCATTCTCGCTTCCTGGCTCTGACCACGTTTACTATTGCAGCCACTAAGGCACTTTGTTCCCAAGACTGAATTGGCAGAGGAGCGAAGGGAAAGATGAGACTGAAAGTAGCAAAGATTGCTAGTATTGGGGGGGGGGGGGATAATTTAAAACTTAGAAGTATAAAAGGGGTTTGAGAGCAGGCCGGATGGCAAGCCAGCCTGGGTTGGCACAACACTATAAACTGAACTGGCCCCATGGGTGAGGAGAACACGTTCTAGTCTGAGTGTCATGAATTGAGAGGACGCTAATCAGAAAAGACACACAGTATTCTCATTTTTTGCTGGACAACTCCTCCTTACAGACATCAGCACTGTATAAGGATCACTGTGAGATAAGTCTAAGGACTCAGGGTCCCTACATTGAAGGGTCACCCATAGGCATTCTGGTCAGCAGTCTCAGATGAATATTCTCCAGCCATCCTGGTAAAGTACCTGGCGTGGGACCAAAGAAGCCATCTCAGAGACACCTGCTCTGGCCCAGCAGCTCTAGCCCTGCCATTGTGGAACAGAGCTGTCCCTTGTGTGCTCTTTCTGAATTCTGATTCACAGTATTGACACACATGTGTGAAAGACTGGTTGTTTTCTTTAACTCAATTTGAGCACGGATGGTCACCCCATCAGTCAAATTTCTATTGCTGTAACAAAATACCAGAGATAATCTGCTTAGAGAGAGAAGGCCTTTTTCAGTTCTGAATTCAGAGGTCTCCTTCTTTGTGTGGTTGGTCCCACTGCTTTTGGGCCTCTGGCAAGGCAAGATATCATGGCAAGAAATGTGGGGGGAAGCAAAGCCATTTACCATGGTTGTGACATCAAAAGCAGCCAAGGTCTCTCCATCGCTTTGGAGAACTTGGCCTAATAATCGGAAGGCCTCCTTCTAGACCCCTCCTTTCAGCCACACTTTAAGTTTCTACCACCCTCTAATAATGCCAAGCTGAGGACAAAGGCTTTAGCACAAGGGTATTGGGGGTCACTTCAGACTCAAACTATGGTGGTCTCAGAGATATAGACCTTCAGAGTGTTTGGAAAAGAGACAAGGAGCACTGATCAAGGAAGAGACTAGTGGGGGCTCGACCTTCTCCAGCGGGTATGGCCTCACCAACCTTCCTAATGACATATACCCCAGTCCTTCCCTATACCCACTTTGGTGCTCTGCAAACCTGCGCACCTCCCTTCCTTCTCCATCCTTCTACGCAGATGGCCTGATCCCCCCCACCCCACCCCGCACTCCCTCTGCAACTAGAGCCTCCTGGCCCCTGGGAAGTCCCGCCTCTGCCCCTGGGAAGGCCCTGTTATAGCCGCTCTCGCAGTAACGGTGCCCTTCTCTGGAGTTCCACATCCACAAACCAACTGCAGGTGGAAAAACTTTTTTAAACGTGTATGTCTACTGAACATGGCTATTTTTTTTCCTTTTTGTCATTCCCCAAGCACTACAGTGTAATGACAGTTTACCTTGCACTTACATTCTGTTAGGTATGGGTCGTCTCCAGATGAGTTAAATTCTGCTGAAGGTGTGTGTAGATTTTATGTAAATACTATGCTATTTTATATAAGGGACTAAAGCATCCATGGATTTTGGTACCTGCGTAAAATCCTGAGCACCTCCACTCAGGGACATCGAGCGAAGAGGGTCCACACTATCCGCTGTCTTCTCCACGAGCCTCTGACCACCAAAGCAGGCTGGTCTTTTTCATCTTCCTCCTTCTCCCACGCAGCACCTGAGGCATAGGCATTCTTATTTCATTTCAATAAATAAATGAATATAGAACTTCAAACTTCAGCCTTCCAACCGTGTGCCCCAGGCAAATTCCTTAACTTCTCTGACCCCAGCTGTGCGAACCTGCTGTGCAAGACAGCCCGAGTGAAAGGCAGCCACCTGCACAGCTTAGGAAGACCCCTAGCGAAGGCCTGAGGCCTCTCACCCTAAGATGCACCTGTTGTTGGAGGCCCTAAGACTCAGGCAGCGAGGAGGGGAGAAGGAAGATCCAGCCACCAGAGCAGAGAGGCCAACCCAGTGTCAGGAAGACAACTTGACCTGATGTGCCAAGGGGCAAGCTGACAGCATCCTGGCTCCCTTCCAGCTCCAGCTGGGATCCAGCCGTCCCAGCGGTCCTCTACACTACTGACTTTGGGAACTTCATGACTACCTCTCTATTTAATTTTCTGCTCAGGTGTTGCTTTGTGTCCTTTGAAGAACTCCTTGCAAACTCTCTTGCTGCCCTCACAGAACCTGCAGTCTGGGCTACAGGAGGAGGGTCCACTGAGTCGGAGGAGCAGGGGGACTGTGAGCTCACAGCAGAGAGTCGAGGGCTCCCTCGGGTGCTCTGCTGTCCTCCTGCAAGCTTTTCTTGTAGCGGTTGGTGATTAAATGTAACCTAGCTGCTTGTTGCTTTCCACTTGATAGGAGTGTGAGCTTTGCGATGGAAAAATTCAGTCTTTCTGTTTCATCTGCCGATTAAAAAAAAATTACATGTTAACTCAGTACTCAGTTGCCTACATAAAAACATCATCTGACCATAATTGATCTTTGGAATGCAGACTGACCAATCAGAGCCTTAATTATTCAATAGTCGCACTCCGGAGAGCTACAGATTACAAAAAAAGGGGGGGTGGGGGGGTCAGCAATCAGGCTCCTCCCTTTTTTCATTTTGTATCTGAACATGCCTGACCGACAGTTTCACTAACAGGCCACTACCCGCAGCTTGTGAATTTGTGCACACATATATCCCTTGGAGCACTTTTTACCTCCCTTCCAACCTTTCCTTCCCCTATCCCCGCCCACTCTCCATCTCTCTTCCCTCTCCCAGCCCCTCGTCCATCACCCCTCGTCCTTCCCTCTCCCTTATGTTGGGATCTTGCGTTAGGATGCACTTGTTCATCTGCTACAAGAGACATCATCAAGACCCACGCTTTTGTGCCTGGCCCATTTCCCTGAGTATTATTGACTCAAGGTGACCCCATTTCCTTTCAAAAGTGTTATGCCTGTCTTTCTTTATACTGCATAATATTCCAGTGTTTGTAAATACATTTTCTTTATCTGTTTCTCTGTTGATGAGCATGTAGGCTGTTACCAGGATCTTCCTACTATTAATTGTGCTGCTACCAACATAAGTGTGTGTGTGTGTGTGTGTGTGTGTGTGTGTGTGTGTGTGTGTGTTTGTGTGTGTGTGTTTGTTTATGATATGATGGTGTTAGTTCTTTTGGGAAAATGCCCAGAAGAGCTACTGCTGGGACAAATGGGATTTCTATTCTCAGCTTTCACCCACAGTGTTGAGCTGCTCCTTTCTCCCTGCAACGTCACTAACAATTTTTTGGATTTTTCTGGGTTATTAATATGAGCCATTCTCACTGGAATGAGATGGAATCTCAATGTTGTTTTGATTTGCGTTTTTCTCTGATGACTAAAGACATTGAACATTTTTTCATGTGCTCATTGGACTTTCTTTTACTTCCTCTTCTGAGAACTTTATTTCCTTTTAGTTCCTCATTTTTTGGTGGGATTATTTATTTTGGAGAGTGCTCTTTTTGTTTGTTTGTTTGTTCTAGTTTTTTGCATATTCTAGCATTACTCCTCCATCTGAAGCACTGCTGACTACAGTTTTATCCTATTCTGAGGGCTGTCTTTTCACCCTGTTGATTGTTTTCTTTGCTTTGCCGAAGATTTCCAGTTTGATATAGTCCCATTTGTTGATTCTTATAGTTACTTCTCGTACAGTTGGCATTCTGTTCATGAAATCCTTTCCTGTCTTCAAATCTCCAGTATTTTACATGTTTTGTCTTCCAATAAATTCAGTGTTTCCCTTTTGATATCAAGCTCTTTGATCCACTTTGATTTGATTTTGATATATGGTGACAGATACAGAACTAGTTTCATTCTTCTCCATATGGATATCCAGTCATCCTAGCACCACTTGTTGAAGGTTGTATTAGTTTGGGTTCTTACAAAAGGCAGGATTTACAGAAATGATATTAAAAAGGATCTATTTGGAAGGCTCACAAGTCTGAGGAGATAGTCCAAGATGGCAGCTTGCATGTGTGAGAGCTGGAAGATCCGATGGCTGCTCCACCACAACGGAGAACTCCCATCCAGGACTGTAGGACAGCCAGTGTAGTCTGCTGCACATTTTGGTTGTTCAAAGAGCAACGGCAAAGACCAGAGACTGAAGATCGGTGACTAAAGATTGGCAAATGAAGATCGGGGTTGGGCGGATAGGCGCAAGTCGAGACTGAAGTGAATCTGTAATGAAGATCTGCAGCGTGTAGCAAGTCAGCGTCCATAGACAATTGGGAAGGCATGGTTAATGACTGCCTCAAGTTGCTATAATCTCTCCAACAGTCAAAAAGATGTTATCTTTTCTCCAGTAAATGACTTTGGGCCTTTTGTCAAAAATCAGATGACTATGGGTATTTGCATGCTCAATTCTGTTCCATTGGTCTTTCTGTTTGTTCTTGTACCAGTACCATGTTGATTTAATCACTACTGCTTTGTAGCATGTTTTGAAGTCTAGAATTGTGATTCTTCCAGTTTTTCCCTTGTTGCTTGGGATTGCCTTGGAAATTCTGTGTTTTTCTTGTTCCATATTAATTTTAAATTTTTTTCCCAATTCTGTGAAGAGTGCTATGGTAATTTGATTGGTATTATGTTGAATCTGCAAGGCAGTTTTGAAAATATGGCCATGTGTCAGTAGTTGCTTTCTTGTTGCTTGGACAGAATATTCGACAACCACAACTTAAGGGAGGAAAGATTTATTGTAGCTCACAGACTCAGAAGGCCTCAGTCCATTTACAGATGGCTGGCAAGGATAGAAGCACAAAGCAGGAAGAAGAATAGGAGATAGGCCATTCATGGCATGGCAGACAAAAGCCACGTGAGGCCACACCCTCCAAAGGAACTGTGGGACCCTGGTCTCTTTACCTTTCTATTTTTTTTTCATATACAGGTGCTGAAGTGAACATCCCTGCCACCATGATGTGCTGCCTCACTAAGGTCCCAGAGAACAGGCCAACAGACCTGAATGGAAGCCTCACAAACCGTGAGCCAATATAAGCTCTTCCTCTTTGTGAGATGATTAGCTCAAGTATTTGTTGCAGCAGTGGAAAGCTGACTAACATGGGCCCTGGAGGCCTCACTCAACAAAAAAGAAGGAACAAGAGGAAGGAGACATAGGAAAAGGGAGGGATGGGAACTTACTCTCTGATGTGTGCCACGCACCCATTGCTTGACACATATCCTTCACACATGAGATTTTCATGCATATCTTGAAAAATCTCCATTCGGCAAACCGAGGCACAAAAGGACAGAAATATTTTCAAACTTACCTAGCGACAGTGGCAGAGCTAGAATTCAGACTCCAATATCTCATCAGGATGTGGCTGATGCACTGAGCAACATTGTCTTCCTAAATAACAATACGCTTATAAGTTGTACGGGCCATCAGGAGAGTGGCTGCACAGAATCCAAAGGTAAGATGAGAAGACGAGGTTGGGATAGAGATGTAGCTTAGTAGAAAACCCGCAGGGACCAGGCCAGGCCATGAGCCTGAGCACACAGCTCAAGCAATTGGCCCACTGCCCTATTCCCTGCTCTAGGCAGTGCAGGTGTCTCTGGGTTTGCCGGGGTTGTAAGGGGGGACATGCCTGAAGCCAGAGGGGGATTAGCCACCCACGGCTCATCCTATTCCAGGGTGAAGTGGGGTTACTGAGTGAGGCTTCATTCATCCTTTTCCTGCTGAGCAAATAGTCTTTAACCAAGAAGTTGATTATTTCCTTCCAAAGAATATCCTAGCAACACGATCTGATGTTAATTGGATATTTAGAACTTCATAACTGTTTAACCTTTGGGGAGTTTCTTTACTTCTTTGTGCCTTTCTTCCCACATCTGTAAAAAGGAAACTCAACTGCAGTATCTACCTCACAAGCTTGCTGCAAGAATCAATCTAGTTGTCAACCCCTTTCCTTCGGGTAAGTGGAAGCTTTTGCCCCTCTATCCTCATTTTCAAAATAAAATCTTTCAACTAAAAAAAAAATCAATCTAGCTGATCCATGTAAAGTATTTGGAGCAAGCTTATTGTCCAGTAAGCTTGCCAGACATGTGATGTTTTTATTATATTTTCTTTGAAATTCTTTTGTTTTATGGATTTTAAAAATAATTGCTGCATTAGTGATTGCAGTCTTCTCAAAATACCAGCTAATTTTGATGGATGTGGTTGTGACCTATTTTTCAAATAATTGCTTCTTTAAATTGAACAGTCTCTCCTTACAACTTGACAAGTGGCATATTTATTGATGTTCTAAATTTCATGTTTTTCCTAAGTCATGTCTAACTTATCATTTTATTCAGAGGGTGAAAAATACTCCTGCTGACAGACTACTAACTACATAATTGCTTCAAAGTAAATCTTAGCAGGTGAGGGTTTTTCTTCAGAACCTATCATGGTAACATGTGTTTTCTGATGTACAGGAATGGAAAAAAAAAAACACTGACACTAATAGTTGCAACATAATTTCACATCTATATAAAAACTAAAACACAGAGAGAGAGTGTGTAGATTATTGGTTGAAGCCAAGGAGACCAGAGATTGGGTTCTCAGCATGGAGAAGTCCAGACTAGCAGTTCTGAGGTGATTCTATCTGCTAGACTCCTTCGAGGTTACGGTGAACCAGATGCAGAGATAAAAAGCATAAGACCTACTTTCATATTAACATAGATGTCATGTTTAATAAATCTGAAGAAGACTGTAATTACTAAGCTCTTCTCTTAGAAAACTTTAAAAAGGGGGAGTCATGAACTTATAAAGTAAATGTCATCCTGTTTGGATCGTTATAGTTTTACAGGTAATTTGTTGCAGATTTTATTCAGATAGCTTGCAATGGTTTCCTTTTGCACTCACCTTCAACCCTCCAAGCCATTTTAAACACAAGCATAAGGGCTACAGATGTAAAAACTCGATCAATGTTACAAGCTAATTGCTGTAATTTGCTGCACGCAAGGCATGTTTGTTCATTAGTCAATGTGTCACACCCACATCTCCAACCAAGTGTCACTGAAGTGGAATAGAGAAGTGACAAGAGATGCCCGAATCTCATTGTCAGTCAGGGGACACAGACAGGGCTCACGTGTGGCAGTGGGGAAGTAGGGGCTATGTAGTCCAATGACCTGCTGCTACTCATAAACTGGTTTCTGTCTTTGGGCAAGACAGTTAATGTTTAAGAAGCTTTATTTCCTTGACTGCAAAATGGGGTTATCAACACCATCTTCAATGGCTTTAGCCAAATTGAACTGGCATCTTTATATATGCAATTGCTTCTAGTAGGCACTGACAACATGGCATATTTTGCCAAGTGGGTCACCCCACACCCTTTTCCACCCATGTTCTAGAATTGTGACTACTAGGTATTAGAATATCTGGTTCGAAATGAGGAGAAGTGTCTCTGGAA